>OY821517.1:188104251-188704251 GCA_963682025.1 Cordilura impudica | reverse complement strand
ATCGCGGTACCGATATAATCCTTTATCCTCGTCGCCAGTTTTGTTATCACTTGTGTGACATTAATAAAAAAAACTAGTGTTTATTTTTAATATTTTTCGTAGCTAGTGCTACCACTTTATTTTAGTTGAGTTTTTTAACTGACTTAAAATTAACAATTTCATATTCTTATAATTAGGAAAATGCTTACTGTTGTTTATTGTGGCGATTTAATATTTTCACACACTTATAATTATGAAATGCTTATCGTGACGATTTCCAATTAATTTGGGTTTTAATAAATGTGGCACATTTTGGGCAACATCCGGTAATAAGTTGAAATGACTTCTTTTAAAATAATGCAAATACTGCAACTAGTTGAAAATTAATTAGTTGGAATTCGTCGATACATAGAATTCTTTAATAAAAGAGTGGTTTGTATGTAAGAATGTTTTTTACATTATATTTATTGTTAGTAATATACATAATGCAAACTTACATTTGCATGAATGCCCAAGAAAGGTAAAAGGGAGGTAAAGAACAGATAATAATAACTAAATTATGATTCTATGGGGTGTTATCGTAACTATTAGGCACATGATGGTTTTATTTGTTTTCCTGTTTCAAAATTTAGAATTACACCTATATTCTTTTCTCAGATTTTTCAGTTTATATCACTTGTAATGATGTAACACACACATAATGATATATGTATGTATGAAAGTTCACTCATTTGTTTTTATTTTTAAGTTTATTTATTTTAAGTGAATGTACGTGTTTATTTGTTTACATTTATAATCACTATTTGTTTACATTCATAAATTCTTTAAGTACACTTGCATTCATATCTATACAAATTAGAAATAAATTAACACTTATTTTTTATTATAACAGCACTATGTGCTTTTTTCTTTATTATTTATTTCTTTGTTTTATTTTCTACAGCACTATGTGCTTCCAGTTGAGTTTTTTTACTGACTTACAAATATTTTTATTCTTAATATTTAACCCTACCGACACACACGCGAGCTACCAAAAATGCTAGAATAGCAAAAAGATGGTTTGCGCGTGTAGCGCAAACCTGAGACTTTATTTTTTTTTGTCTGTTGTTGAATTGCAACAAGACACTTTTGTTTTTAAGCAAAAGTGCAGACGCTGTGGGAATAATTAGTGCAATTTAATATTGCGAAACAAATAATAAAATGTTAACTTGCAATTTAGTATTGCAAAATAAATAATGTGTTAACTCCTCCCTCCGAAATTCCAATCGTCCCCGATTGGTTTAAAAATATGGGATGTCATTTAGACTTATGTGCCGTGGAGCTATCCTAGTCGGCATCTGGAAGGATTCGTTTTTTTCTATGATAATTTCCGTTTTCTTGTTCTTTTTACATTTGAAAAACATGATTATGATTATTATGAAGGCTAAAAGCCCGAAGTGTGTAAACAAGCTAGATTTGGCTAACAGGTTTATGGAACTAATTTTTCTGATATTTTTGATATTAAGTTCCTTCATGAATTCCAACGATAGCACTTCTTTGAACTCGGAACGAGAGTTTGCGTGCTTTATTAATGAGGGTAATGGTCTCGAGCTGTGTGTTTCTATAGATGAAAAACTTAAATTACACAAGGGAACAAAATTGAACTTTTTTTGTGTTGATTTGAAATTTATAGCAAATTTTTACTAATTTGAGGCCGCTGATTTCAAATCTGCACTTGGTTTTTTTCTATCAGCTCGACTTTTCGAGATATACCGTTATGTTCAAAATTAAGGCACTTCCGCTACATATATTGGAATAACTTGAAAACGGTTCACCATATTAAATTAAAAAAAAAATCCGAAACTCGCAAACAATATTCTCTTAAAGCCGTGCTTACTTTGTTTTTAAATTTTCCAAGTAGTTTTAGAGATATCGTTCAAGTTTTGAAAAAAAAATTAAAATTTTTAAAAAAAAAAACATTTTTTTTGTTCTTTAAAAATTCCTAAAAAATAAAAATGGGACAAAAATCACAGTTTTGGTCTACAAGCAGTTAGCTAAATATATTTCGAATAAAATGAGCTTTATTGCATTGCAATCGGTGCACAAATTTTGATTTTGTTCACGATTTACTGAATTGATATAAATCGCGATTTCCATACAAATATAACATTTTCTAATGTGTAAGTGTTTGTATGTAATAAGTTAGTTTTTTATGATTCTAAGAATTAAAAAAATTAAGTAATAAAAAAAGATTATTTCATTTTTATGGTCAGCTATACTTTTTAATTTAACACAAAAAGAGAATTTTAAAGAAAAATAAAAAATTTTAATACACAAATATTACAATGTAATTACAACTCATCGAAAAATTTTCTTTTATAAGATTTTCTTAAATAACCTTGTTTAGAGGGATTTGTTTTAATGCTCCAGCAATAGTCCGCCATCATATGCTTATCCCAGTGACCCTGGTACCGCTCCTCTATAGTGCGGATATCTTGATGGAAACGTTCACCTTGTTCTTCACTGAAGTCTCCAAGATTTTCAGGGAAACAATCCAAATGACTGTGTAGGTAGTGCACCTTAATGCTCATATTACAACCAAGCTGCTTGAAATGTGACAACATGTTATCCACGTGGTCCGAATAGTGCTCACCCTTTTTGTTTCCCAGGAAATTGCGCACTATCCAAACAAATTCATTCCAAGCATTTCTTTCAATATCTGTCATGGAATTACTAAAATTTTCATCATTGATTAATTTTTTGATTTGAGGGCCATCAAAAATGCCAGCTTTCAGTTTCTCCGAACTCAAATTGTTGAACTTTTTACTGATATATCTAAAACAATCACCGTCCTTGTTGAGAGCTTTGACAAATTGTTTCATAAGTCCTAGCTTGATATGGAGAGGTGGCAGTATTATGCGATCCCTGGGCACAAGTGGTTGATTAACTATATTGTGGTTTCCTGGAACCATAGCTTCCCTCGAAGGCCAGTCTTTCTTACTCCAGTGTTCAGATCTGGCTCTGCTATCCCATAAACAAATGAAACACGGATATTTTGTGTAGCCACCTTGTTGGCCTAGAAGAAAATTCACCATTTTTAGATCCACACAAATTAGCCAGCGGTGTTCGTTGTACTTTATTTTATTTATAACTGAGGCAATTGTAGAATATTCTTCTTTAGCTTTAGTTGAATGTGCAATGGGCAACGAACCCAATTTATTACCGTTATGCAGAAGTACACATTTTATGCTGCATTTAGAAGAATCTATAAATAGTCGCCAGTCATTTGGATCATACTCCTCTAATCCCATCGCTGTTACTAAACCAGGAACATCTGAACAATAAACAAATTCATCGTCTTCGGAAAAGAATGGAAGTAAGTTTTTTGCTCTGTTACGGTAGTATGAAATTGTTGTTCCTTGGGTTAACAGTTTTTTTGCTTTAATCGAGAAGCAAGAATTTCAGATGCTTTTTTAGAAAGTCCAAGGTCTCTCACTAAATCACTAAGCTCCTCCTGATTAAATTGCTCGCGTTCAGAAGAAATATCTAAATGCAAGTCATCTGATCCAAATTCAGAAATTGGTGAAGGAACATTTTGTCGTAAGTCGTGGAAATTGTGTGTAGATGTAGATGGTTGTGGTTCTGAATCCTCACTAGAGTACAGGACTGGTTGGGTAATAGACAACACGTTAGGATAAATCCATTTAGACCGGTTTGTTTTATTAATTCCTGTTATGTTGACAGCGCAAAAATAACAATCATCATAATGATTCGAAGGTTCCCGCCAGATCATTGGTGTTTTATACTTGAAGTGGGTCCGTTGCTTGTTTGCCCATAACCTTAAATACTCTACACAGTTTTTACATACAGTATTAGGAATCCAGTACATGTCACGGGTTTCCATGGTAAATCCGAAGTAGTCAAAATAAATTTTTTTAATAAAATCTGACACACTTTTTCTATTTTTTATAAACGTGTATTCGCCACATATGTTACAAAAATAGTTGGGATTGATTTTACAGGTGTTTCTTGACGTAGCCATTGCGCAATTTGGAAGTATATATCAAAGTAACACAATTTTCAATAAATAACACACGGGAACAAAATTGAACTTTTTTGTGTTGACTGATTAAATGTTCAATGTAAAATGATTTATATTTTTTGTCGTTATACTTTTCGCTTTCGTAAACACTTGTTGAATGAGAAAAATTGGTTGAATGAACCCATATAAATACTTAGTAGTTTTTTACTGAAGTACCAAAAAAAATTATATCCACAATTTTATTGACAGTCACTTATGAATGAACACATGTGTTCAGGGGAATTCCTTTAAAAAATCATCCGTTACCAACGGTAAACCACACATCAATAAAAACAAGTGGACTTTTCTTTTTTCTCTTTAATTGACTGTGAACTGACTAGGTGTCATAAAGGGACAATAAAATTTATAGGCGTTATGAGTTTGCTACCGCAACCATAAAAATGAAATAATCTTTTTTTATTACTTAATTTTTTTAATTCTTAGAATCATAAAAAACTAACTTATTACATACTTACTTACTTACACATTAGAAAATGTTATTTTTGTATGGAAATCGCGATTTATATCAATTCAGTAAATCGTGAACAAAATCAAAAGTTGTGCACCGATTGCAATGAAATAAAGCTCATTTTATTCGAAATATATTTAACTAACTGCTTGTAGACCAAAACTGTGATTTTTGTCCCATTTTTATTTTGTAGGAATTTTTAAAGAACAAAAAAAATGTTTTTTTTTTAAAAATTTTAATTTTTTTTTTCAAAACTTGAACGATATCTCTAAAACTACTTGGAAAATTTAAAAACAAAGTAAGCACGGCTTTAAGAGAATATTGTTTGCGAGTTTCGGATTTTTTTTTTAATTTAATATGGTGAACCGTTTTCAAGTTATTCCAATATATGTAGCGGAAGTGCCTTAATTTTGAACATAACGGTATATCTCGAAAAGTCGAGCTGATAGAAAAAAACCAAGGGCAGATTTGGATTCAGCGTCCCAAATAACCTTAAAAACAATATTCAGTTCTTAATCAACAGAACCATTGTTCCCTTGTGTTATCAATGTTTATGGTATCATTAAAAATGTTTATCAAATATGATCCATGTAAGTATTTTGTATTATTTTTAATAGAAATATTTCCTTTAAAATCATTCAATAAAATTAGTCCGCTACTTATTTCTTCTACTTTTTTTATATGTTGCGTATTTGTTGCAATACAATTATATGGTTTGTTTTCTAATAAATTTCTTATACAATTTTCATTTCTTAAATTAACAATTTCATTCTGTTTGCAAATTTTTATATTATTTATTAAATTACATTCATTCTTAATACCATAATATTCTCCATTACATTTTAACATTTTCTCAAAATTTATTTTTAGAATGGTTTCATTTTCACTTAAAGGCTTAATTAAAAAGAAATTACAAATTTCCGATCCCGTTTTGGGCAGTTTTACAACATAAAGTAACATTTTATCCTTAAAGGCCATTTGAATGTCCGCGAAATTCAATGATTCTTCTAAAGAAGCAAATGGCATATTTTCCTATTAATATTGTGATCCACTGGAACATGGTTGACCAATTGCTGGAGTCGTTGTTGTTGTTGTTGTTGGTGTTCGGACGATGAAGATGTGTTGCTGTTGTCGTTGAATCAAGGTGCATTGGCCGCACCGATCGATTTGCTTAATCGATATCTTCCTTCAAATAAAAAATTTTTTTGTTTATCACTTATTTTGAGAACTTTAATTTTACTAATATTGTGCGTTAGATTTTTTTTCACTAAAGTTTGAAAATTTATTTTCACTTGTGGTTTCAATTATATTAATTTCTAATTTAGTTTGTGTTTAAAAATTTATTTGTAAAAAATTTTTAGTTTATCAATTTTGTTCAACAGTATTATTTTATTAATAATTTAATTTCACTTGTAGTTTGCAATTTAGTTTGATTTTATTTGCTAAAATTTTTAGTTTATCATTTACTTTTGTTTTGAAATTTTATTTTGTTCAAAATTTTGTTTAAGTTTAATTTCACATAATTATTTTTTATTTATTTATAAAACTATTTTATTATTTTAGATTTTTTAACTTAAAAAAAATTTTTTTTTTTTTTTTTTTTGATATCCGTCAACCGGGCTTGACAGGCCGCGACACTACGTACGCCCCCTTTTGTAAATGTTTGGTAAACTACTCAGGAGCCGCGTCAAGACTTTTTTTTTTTTTTTTTTTTTTGGAGACTGAAAGGATCTTGTTTTCCTTCAGTGCCCCACGTTGGGCGCCAATTAGAAATAAATTAACACTTATTTTTTATTATAACAGCACTATGTGCTTTTTCTTTATTATTTATTTCTTTGTTTTATTTTCTACAGCACTATGTGCTTCCAGTTGAGTTTTTTTACTGACTTACAAATATTTTTATTCTTAATATTTAACCCTACCGACACACACGCGAGCTACCAAAAATGCTAGAATAGCAAAAAGATGGTTTGCGCGTGTAGCGCAAACCTGAGACTATTTTTTTTGTCTGTTGTTGACTTGCAACAAGACACTTTTGTTTTTAAGCAAAAGTGCAGACGCTGCACAGTGGGCGATTGGGCCTCGTTAGCGGCATTTAATTAATAACTTCTAAACGAAAAAAGATATCTTCAGTCGCTTTTTTTTCACAACTCTTAAAAAAGTCATAGAATTTTTTAAGAAAACAAAATTTTGTTTAAATTTATTTTTTTAATTTTTAAAATTTTTTTTAATTTTTTTTAAATTTTTTTTTAATTTCAAATATTTTTTTTAACTTCAATAAACAAATTTTATAAATCAAAATTATCTTCGGAATCTTTTTAATCTTTTTTTTAAATTTTTTTTAAATTTTTTTTTAATTTCAAAATTGTTTTTTTAACTTCAATATACAAATTTTATAAATCAAAATTATCTTCGGAATCTTCGGAATCAGAATCAGGCATATCTAGATGCTTCAGTAAAAGCAAGCTCTTAACATCATCGTCCATAATAATATTTTATGCAGACGAAATTGAAGACCCATTTGACAATGAAGATATCAAAGGGTCAGACGAAACTAATAAAGCATTTATGATATCTTCCATTGTATTTTTCCTGCAATTTTTTCTTGTATTGCTCTCGCGTATGTTTCGATAGTCCTTGTTCCTGGCTTCAAGAACTTCTTCGGACATCATACCAATCGGAAGGGAAAAATGGTTTATTATATCTGCTCCATGAATTAAAATTCTGTGAAAAGACGATGGCATGTAAAACCAGGAGTATGCTTTAACAAAAATTTCGGCAGTTTCCAATGCGTACGATCCGAATGCGTCCGAATTTATGTCGTATCCACAAGACAATGCTCGTAAGACTACGCTAAATCGATATATTAAATCATAGCTTACTCCTGTTATACGAGCAGCCAAATTTGGTTGTTGGAAAAACCTCCTTGTAGTGTTTCCGTTGTTCGTGCTGCCAGTACCAGCCATTGGTATATCCACCAACAAATGCATTTCTTCCCTTAGCTTCTGCTGAATACTTCTTTTATTTTGTTCAACGACATCCTTGTCAGCACCACGAGCTTGCCACTTTTGTATTGGTATTCTATATGCAATGTGCAAAACACACTCGAAAAACCTAATCCATGCGTGGATTATAGGTTTGCATTAATAGGAAAGCTTTTCACCAAATTTAGATCGTTCATATTTTTGGGAGTCGCGCTACAGATTCCGCATGTTTGCGAAGCCGATTCCGATATGACACTGAACGTTTTGCCATCAAGCATGGTCATATGAAATTGGTGATCAATTCTTAAGGTACTCACAAATGTTGGAAAAATATTTAATATTTTGCTGTTAATGTTTTGAATTTCTCTGCGAGACAAGTCTGCCGATTCTTTCTCGCAAAGTAATTTAATGGGTCGACAATATCGGGTAGAAGAAGGCCGATTGTTTTTCCATAAAACTGTCGGTCCTTTCTGCACTATCAATGGTACCATACAAATTGAAAATAAATATTGATCTATCATGTCTCATCGAAGTCATTAAATTTTTGCCTGTAAGTAGAATGGCCGCTGCTGCCATCACAACCCCATTTGTAGGTAGCAGTTAATTGGGTGTTATTATTATTTTCAATATGGTTTTGAATACTTTCTGGGTGTGCTTCAATAATCCTAGCAATCGTATGGTCTACTAAGCTTTGTAATGGTACTTCAGCGAAATGATCAGTGACCGTGATGACACTAGGATAGCATTTTTTTTTTCGCACAACGCAGTTTGTCGTAGCATGGATATATATCGGCGTTTTGCCCTTTAGCGGCTCTCTTTGACAAATTCCATGTGTACTTGGTATGTCCAATATCTACAAATAGCGCCAGTGCTTTTTCATCAGAAAATTTTGTCGGTAGACGCTGAGGGGCACTCATAGTTTTCAAAATCTTACCGCTAAACTCTTCGTCGGCGTTTACCATTGACACCACCTGTGAAGCACTACGTTTTCCACCTTTATACAAGCTGCAGCTTGCAGCTACCAACAATGCTTCTGATGGCACATCTTCAGTAAGGCCTGACAATTTCTTAACTAGCGTTTTTTTGCAACACTCCGAAATATCTTTTTGTGGACGTCCAATAATTTCGGAAGATGATCTTTCAATTAATACTAACGGCGTATCTAGCCATTCCTGGTTTTTGTTTTCAAAAAAAACCTTATTTCTTCTACAGTTTTTCCACTTTTCTACAACCTTACTATTAAAATTTCGCAGCTTTTTGCCAATCTCGTACTGCTCCTCCTAAGTATATTTAAGGTTTTTGAGAACAGTACCAAATACAAAGTTTTCCATGGTGAGAAACTTCTTGGTTGGGATCGCTTCTTCATGCCATACTAAAAAAAAGTACCCGTTTTGCTACCGACATTGTTCCTAAAAAGTGCCATGATTTAAAGGTTAGCAGGTAATAGCAGTTCATATTACACATTTTGGACGCACAATGACTCATACTTCAAGCTAAAAAAAGAGTTAGACCGAATCCGTGCGAATCTTGTAAATTCTACTCCACGAACGACAGGTGCACGCTAGTGCGGGCTAGTTGTTAATACACTTAATTACCACTACGTTTTATGAACAACACATTTATAGACCGATCACAAACACTGATTTTTTATGTAACACATACCTTGAAGTTAATAAAAAGCTACACTTTTAATAAAACAAGTAAAAATTGTAAATTTCCAAGGAGCTCGAAATCAATGCGCACAACAAAGAAAAAATATTGTAAAGCACTTGCTAAAACATATTTTGTGTTTGACAGCTCACAGCTGATGATCGGCTGATCGTAGAGCTTATAAAAAACCGCCAAAAATCTAATCAAAGCATCTGTTATCGATTTGTGAAAAAAAATTAACGCTTTTTCAAATTTGAAAATTTGAATTAAATGCCGCTAGCGAGGCCCAATCGCCCACTGTGCGCTGTGGGAATAATTAGTGCAATTTAATATTGCGAAACAAATAATAAAATGTTAACTTGCAATTTAGTATTGCAAAATAAATAATGTGTTAACTTACATACCATACATACCAAAAAATACACTAACCCCAAGTGAAGGGTCATATTGCAATAAATTAGAGTATCGCTTAGTGAAATTGAACCCCACTTGAAGCGAAGTGACAAATTTATGCTAATGAACTTCAACCAAGTTGAAGAATGTTATTGACTAATGCTCAAATGGAATGTCACTCAATTTTGAGAAAAAATATGAATTGATTTTTGAACGTACACTGATTGGTCAATTAAGCCCCACCTTCAAAAATCAATACGAAAGAAATGTGTATAATCGTATGTATGTATTAATAGAATAGAGATAGCTATAATTATTTTAAGTAAAAATTAAGGAACTATTATCGTATATAAAGCCAAATTTTTATAAAATAAAAATTAATCATAATTTTGGTCTCGTCGTGGATGACACTGAAATTGATTCAACAAAAATAAAATTGTTTTACTGGCATAATCTGCCATCGAGCATAAACTCAGGCATATTCTGCCTAAATGCAAAACAAATCAAGATACTTTTAAAAAGTGCATCTAGTGTGCACACGAGCACTGCTTTGAGGAAAGCACTTGACAAAATTCCTCCTAAGACTGGTCCGGTTCTTACCAGTCCTAGCCATCGACCACCCTACCATTTCTACACTCTACTATATGTGATGATCACATTTACTGTATGACGATTACACATACATTATATTACCATATGGCGATCCCGCCAATACAATAAATACATTATATGGCTATACATATAAAAACATTACATGACATTATAAGTTAAACTTTGGTAGTAGTACCTTTAAAAAATAAAAATGCGTATCGGTTTTTATTTGTATTTTTATATGTTTTTTTATAGCTGTTGCTTTATTGAATTAAAGTTCTTAATTGACTCATAATATTACGGACTTGTTGTATATATCATTTACAATTTAATAAAATATACTTAATTGCTAAATATTGATATTTTGCATATTGAAATGTTTTATTCGGAATTTTTACTGATGACAAAAAATGCATTTATTGATTATTAGGAATTTTGTAAAGAGCAACGAACCATATTTTAATGGTTCGACAAAATTGTTAACTATTGAGAATTAAAATGTAAAAAGCAAACAAAATTAATTATTTCGAAATCAAAACAAAAGTAGTTGCAAAATATCAATAGTATGTAAAATAAAATTATGTTCACTTGCAATTTTATTTTACATTAAAAATAAAATTATAATGTGTGACCATAATTTTATATTGTAGGTATGATTAAAATTATAATATTTATATTATGATTTTATTCGGTGTTATCGTAACTATTATACACTTTTCCATAGGTTTGTGTTTCTCGTTTCCATGAAAAATTTTTTATATAAATCTTAAGTTTTAAGTTTCTTTTAAATGTTTTAAGCCTATCTTCTGCACTTAAACGGTACATAATTCCTTTTGTTTTAACTGTCACATTTCATGCTCTTTTATTAATTTCACATTAACTTTATTAACTTTTAACTTAATTCAAATTTTCTTACACTTAATTTTAAATGCTACCTTACTTTATTTTAACTTTCTACACTACATTTTTAAATTTACTAGAAGGGTTTTTCCTCAACCTCTTACATTAACGATCAATCTTCAACTCCTCAAATATTAAGTCTTCTATCACTATCCAACCCATCCTCATTCATTCACTCCAGTCTGTCCAAAAAACTCAAAATAACAAACATCTCTCACACACTCATCCATTCATTTCTTTATCTAGCTTTAACAAACGCCCACGCATATTACTAAGAGAGGACTTGAGTTTAACTAGACAAAGCATTAGCGTATGAGTAAATTCCTGCTTGCTTGTATGGACACAAACAACACAAACACAGGCGGTTGGTAACAAAAGAAAATCAAAAGCAAGTGTTTTATTAAATGGTACTGCAAAAACAAAACAAACATACATACAAATCTCATACTGACGAAACGGGATTCTTGCAAAAATTTTACATTGCAAAATAAATAACGTTTCGCATTAATGGGATTTGTACATTTTGTTAAGTACAGTTGTCACAAAAATAAACGGCCGTCACAAACTTTGGAATCATATTATTCTTCGGAACATATTTTGTTTGACTTTTCATACCACAGAACATATTCAGTTAATTTTAATTTTTCTGAACATTCTTTAAAATGGCATAAAAACTTTAAAATATCGTCAATTAGTTCAAAGTCAACATCTGCAATTTTCTGTATTAAATTCTTTTGAATTAATAAGTTTTGAATCTCACTTTTCATTAATAAAACACTCTCTAACATAAAATAAACGGAATTCCAACGAGTTTTCACATGTTGTTTTAGAGATTTACTAAGGTTGTTATTCAGTCCAGATCGCTTGAAATAGCCAACAAGCTTTTTGCAAGCTTCAATGACTGTACTTATCTCACAAATTTTTTCCTTTTCAAAAACGTCATCCATTACTAGGTTAAGGTTGTGACAAGCGCAAGACATCCTTTTATATTATCTGAACGCTGCTACGACGTTAGCGCCGTTATCAGTAACAATAACGCTTTTTTCCAATTGTTCTTGCCGTCCAAAGTCTCCTAGCATGTCAATGATAAATTCCAAAATATTGGAACCAGATTTTTCACCTCAAAAATTAAATTTGTCATACATACGTGTTTTTGTTTTGATTTTTAATCTTACCAATGTAATGATTCGCGATTTCCTAAAATATTTACACACAAGTTAAAGCCCTTATCAATGTAATGACAGCTCAAAGTTAAAAAGCTTTTCTGGTTGTATTTGTCTGTCCACATGTCAGTGGTGAATGCAAGGTGGCGGTCAGACAAAACAGTTTTAAGTTTGTTTTTACCTTCAGCATACTGCTCCTGAAGAATGTCCCTTGAAAGCGTTCTCCTTGACGCTAAAACTTGCTGTACGTTAACGTTTCCGGATGTTGACCCAAGGTTTATTAATGATTGAGCCAATTCTTTAAAAACATTTCCTTTAAATCGGAAAGAATGATTAAAACAAATAAATATATTTATGAACTTAACTTTTATTTTCAGTTATGGAGAGTGGTCGGATGTCTTTTGTAATAAAGTTCAATTGACTTAATGCAATACTTCTTTTTGTGGCTCCTGAAATTTTTTTGCATGCATACGTATCAATTTTTTGTTGAACTCCACTTGAAAGGGAAGAAGCTGCTGGACACGAGTGTCTTAAGAGAACTACCTGTTCCTCCTTTTGCAGTATACGTCAACAGAATTTCACATTTGTTGCATCGTGCAAAGTCAACTAATTATTCTCCACATTTAATAAGTTTAAAATTTTTCCAAACAGCACTTTTTGAGGAATGAGGACTATAAAATGTATACTTATTTTTATTTTTTTTAATATCAGTTTCAATATGAGATTTGCTTTTTTTTATCCATAGCGAAAAAATGTGTGATCGTCACAATTGCTGCTGTTTTGTTTGTTTACACAAGAAATATGAAAACATGCGAATACCGCGGGCAACTAAGTAAATACTTGACGCCGCCATGCCGCACAGTGGCACCGCCCCATACATTTCTTGGAAAAAAATAGAAGGGGTGGTCGTACAGCAATGAAATTTTGCAGAAACACTTCTCTGGGCTAAATTAAGAAATTTTGAAAAAATCTTGGAAAACCGCCCACTGCCACTGCCACACCCACTTCCCATATTACTGCACTTGCCAAAATTTTTATTTTTGGACCTAGGGACTTGAAATTCTTAATTCTCCTTATGAAAAAAAATTAAACATATTGGGGATGGGACGCCTACTTTAGAATTTACGCCCATTGAAAGTTGTAGATTTTAGGTGTTTTTCTTCCCTGTCTAGAATCATATGAAAATTTCATATAAGTTAAAAAATTTTAATTTTTATTCAAAAGTTAAACATGTGTTGTCTCCATACAATAAAGAGAATATCCCCAACAACCCTCCGCGAAAGATATTAGCCTTCAAATACACCGAAGATATCGCACAAATGCATGCCGCTTTTCTAGTCAAGTATGCCAATTTAAAGTGTGTAACACCTTAGTCATTGAAACAAATTGATATAAAATACAGTTATGAACCCTTTTTAATGCTTTTTAATGAAAAAAAAATAAATGGTGTTGTCAATATTGAGACGCCAAATGAGGTTATTTATACCTTTCAGCTTGATAAAAATCCAATATAAAATACAATGTTTTAATTGAATATGTAACAGGCGAAAAATTGTGTTAGTTTTTATTTGTAATATTATTCAAGCATCATATCTTGTAGCATGCTTGGTTGAAAACAACCTATCCAAAAAAAAGTACGTCGGCATAAAAAGGCAGAAACGACCAGCTCAGACGGTCAAGGCATTGTTCAGTACCCCTATGGATACGTGCTAACATATGTTTGTTTTTATTTTATGCCATAGAATTATGTGCCTAAGAGCTATTTTAATTAACATATTATCAAAACTAGGATGAGAGAAGATGTTTCACTCTCTGGGTGCAATTCTCCCTACCCGATCACTACTTTTATGTAGCACGCCAACGGCAATTTGAACACCCTTCAATTTCTGACATTGCCCCTTTAAATGAAGTCGTATCACTATCTGCTCATGATTTATGATTATTTTGCATTCCCTTTAGTTGTTTTGTCTAGCAATTCATTTTAATTTTCAATTAAATGTACATTGTAAAATTATAGAAAAAAAACTGAATTAAAAGAAAAAATACGAAAATGTGATCTTATAATTAGAATATATGTATATACCGTGACTCAAACAATTGACCACATGTTTCATTACAGAGAGTTTGAGTCACTCTAAAAACAAAACTACTCATCAGAATTTGCTCATTTTAGCTACTTACGTTTTGTTGTTCTGTTAGCAATGCAATAAGCCTACGTTCAACAGGTTCAGTGGTACCGTTATCATTTCATAACAAAATAAGTAAAAAGAATGCATGTGGTCAATTATTTGTGTTTATTAAAATAATAAGAAAATAAATAAAAATGACTAATTAATATTTAGTGTAGCCACCATTGGCTGCAAGAACAGCTGCCAATCTTCTTGGCATACTATCCACCAAGTTTTTACAGCAGCTTGCTAGAATCCTCCCCCATGCTGCGTCTATCTGCGCCCACAAATCTTCAATACTTGTTGGAGTTCCAACCACTCCTCTTTTTAGGTCGCCCCAGAGGTGTTCAATCGGATTGAGATCAGGTGACTGGGGTGGCCATGGCAGTACTTTGAATCCACTGTCTATAAGCCATTTTTGTGTCATTTTGGTGGTGTGTTTTGGATTATTGTCATGTTGAAAGACAATGTCCTGGGTTTGTTTGTTAAATTTTTCGCATGTAGCAGGGAGGTTTCTTGACAAAATGTCAACATAATAGATGGCATTCATCTTGCCAACTATACGTTGCATTGTTCCAACACCCCCTGTCATCATACAGCCCCATATCATAACACTACCGCCACCAAACTTTAATGTCGGCTTCACATAACGAGCCTCCAAAGTACTACCAGGTTTGCGCCATGTCCACACCCGGCCATCTGATCCCAACCGATTAATTTTGGACTCGTCCGAAAATATGACCTTCTCCCAATCCTCCGCAGTCCAATGGGCATGAGCACGGGCGAACTCCAACAGTAGCTTTTTGTGTCGTTGTGTCAGCTACGGTTTTTTGATTTTAACGTGCCCTTTGAGACCAGCCGCACGCAAAGTATTCCTGACGGTTTCCACTGAGAGGTTGACTCCGTCATACGCTACCAGATTCCTATGAATTTGGACAGAATTTTCAACTTTTTGCGTGCGGAGATCTCTAAGAATCCGTCGTTCGTGCTCCGTGCTTAAAATTTTTTTTGCGCCCGCTGCGGCAAATTTGAGTAGGTGAAGCCATATTTTTTCGAGTTTTGATGACCACACTCTTGCTCACTACCAGGGCTGCTGCTATTGCACGACAACTTTTACCTTCCTGTAAAAGTTGGTGAATCTGGCGAACGACCTCTTTACTTAATGCCCGAACCATTTTTGTATTTTAACACTAGTAGAAAATAAATTAATCATGATTAATAATTTTGAAAATATTTGTTATGAACTTACCTGATAAAAAATATTCACTTTCAATTTAAAAAGTTCAATCACTGATTTTTACAATAATTTATTTGATGTTATCGCTATAACTTTTTTTACACAAATAATTGACCACATGCATTTTTTTAAATTATTTTATTACAAAATGATAACGGTAAAATTGATCTCATTGAAATTAGCCCTATTGAATTGCTAACAAACCAACGAAACGTAAGTAGCAAAAATGAGCAAATTCTGATGAGTAGTTTTGTTTAAAAAGGGACTCAAACTCTCTTTATTGAAACATGTGGTCAGTTGTTTAATTCACTGTATGTCATATATGACAAAACAATTTCGTTGATTTTAGAAAAAAAAAAAAAAATTATGAAATTTGTCTGTTTATCGATTAAAATATTTATAGTTAATTAATTCGTCATAGGCAACGTATGATATATTAACTTCTTTTCAAAAAAATTCTTTTTAAAATGTTCAAAATTAACAGTGAATATATATATATATCTCCGTCAGTAAGGTGAAAGTAGAATATTAATTTAAATACCTGGTTTCATTATAGTGAGACATCAAGGTTTGACTTTGATCTAACTAAGGTGATTTACTCGATGTACATTCAATGCTTTGATGACGACGATTGATGCAATGGCCATTCCATAAATCGTAGAAATTCTTTTCTCTCTTTTGGGTTTTAAGGCTGTAAGGAAATTCAAAATAATTAAACAAAGTCCGAACCAAATTAATACCTTACTTTCCATTCCTTTAAATGACTGGTTAGTATAAATTGTGTTAGGGTTATTGAGAGATACGTTAAATTAAGATATTTCTCTTAATAAAAAAAAAAAACAATATATAATACATTGATCTAAAACTGGGTAAAAAAAAAAACGTTTCGAATACAGGTTGTTCCGTGATTTGAAGTTGTTGTATATGTGTGCCGCAATTTGTTAGGGCATTCCTATCTTTAACGTGTGGAAGTTTTTTTTTTTTTTGTTGACTCTCCTTTTCTCTTGATTGATAAGTAGTAGTGGAGTCGCGATTATCAATAAAAACTACAAAAAAAGAGCACGTGGAGTAAAAATGGTAATAATTTGTCTTAATGCAAATTTCTGTTTCAGCACCCCAGTAGGAAATAACTGTTGATAATAATTTTAACAAAAAAATATTAAAATAAATTCTAGTTAATTTAGCTAAATCGTATTTACCTGGTTGGTTTTATTGAATCAGGTGGGTAGCCACAAAACACTTCCACAAGTGATGGATTGTCTTATAAGCTTAATTTCTGAAACAATTTAATGAGTCAGGTTTGCTTCATAAAAAAAATATTAGGCTTAACAATTACCTGAAGCAGTAAGGGTTTGTGTTTTTTCTTTTTCTTTTTCCGCCTTTTTATCCTTCCTTTTTTTTTTTTTTTTTTTAATTTTATATTTTTTTTTTGTTAAGGCAAATGTAGCACTTATAAGAGAATTTAAATATTTTACACTGTTTTCGCTCACTTTATCTTTCACGTGTGTAAGGAACTTGTATATATGGGCTGGTTTGCTTCTGGCTTTGAAAAGACAGGAAGTAGTTAAACAGAATTACGCTGAATCTATGCTTAATAAATTACTACTAGTTATTCAGAAGCGTGAAATAGTGATACCCAGTTGAGAAACTTAGTGGTGTACTAGTGTTACTAATAAACATAGCCATATGTATTTTAACAAACCGTTAAAATTAAATGAAAGCTGAAAGTTAGTTTATACAAGAAATTCGTAACAATCTTTAACAATGGGATCTAGTTCTATGGAAATTTTGTTCGAATGACGCCTTATGCTACTTATGTAAGGATCCGAAGTTATAAGAAGTCTGTTGAATACATCAGTATTTGTGGAAATTCGATCACACCAACTATATTTTTGTACGAACAGTTTCGCAGTGTCCGACGCATATAATTTAAATTTGTCACTATCAATTTTTTTGCCACATGTAATTATTTGTAGAATTATCCTGAATCGATCGATAAGTTCTTCATTGACGCCAGTAATATCCGCAACAATTTGTGAGTTTGAAAAAAAAGCCTTGACGTGTTCCCGTCGTTAGAAGTTTCTGTACCTTGTTGAACAAAATCAACTCGCAACCGCATTTTATCTTTTTGTATTTTTAATTTATTTTGTCTTTTAATTTCTTTGTTTTGGAAGGTTGCAGCCCATTTCTGAAATGGTAAATTATATGCTATATGGAGAATGCATTCCATAAATTTGATTCTAGCAATTCACATTGTTATCTGATTGCAGCATTAATGGGACCATAGAGAGTAAATACATACTGCCATCATTCACATCTTTGGGTAAATTTTGTTTGTGTTCTGCATGCCCAGATGACCCATCTTACTTGTAAGAGTGTAGTTGCACGACGACAGCGACTCCAATGTTTCTGTTGAAAAAGTTTCAAAAATTCGGTTTGTTGTGTGGTCCAGCAACCTTTGAAGATTGACTGAAGCGCTTGTTTCCGTTACATTATTGTTTGCTGGATAACATTTTTCTTTTTCAGTCGATAGCTTGTTATAAGGTGGAAGAATATTATATCCTTCAGATTGCAAAACGTTTCTTATGGTATTGTATTGCATCTTTGTTAAATCAGCATCCATTATTAATGCTAATACAATTGAAGAATCAATATAGGGCTGCGGGTTTTTTTCATTTTCAATCATTTAACTTGCCAGTGAAAGTTGTTGTTGTGGGAACTGTGACACCAAGGCTGTAGCTTTATACCGTTTCGCGCGATCACTACATTCCTCAAAAGCTTTTGTTTTTCTCCCTTTCGCTCTACTTTCACATGAGGAGGTGCATGGCAATGCTACTTCAAATGCATCTTAAAAATAACAAAAACATAATAAGATAGTTTATTACACTTGTTACCCGAAAACTCACTTGTAAGCCAAACTGAATTGCTTGCAAAAAAACGAGCAATGTTTTGAGTTGCGGCAAACCACCTTTTATCAAATAAAGGTAAAAACCGCTGCGATATATTTCTTTTCACATATGGAACATCTTCATCAGTTACACCTGAATTTCTCGATTTTATATATTCAGTCAATGAATCAACATTGCGAGCACTGTTAATAAGCTCCTCGCTTAATTCTTTGTATAAAAACGTAAAAGTACTCATATTAATATGAACTATATATGTAAGTATATGAATGAAATTTAATATATTTTAAGCCGTGAAAACTATATGTTTTTATTTCGATTGAAATGTCATTCAATTTCGTTACGCCTACATATTCGTAAACAAAAATAATGTTTCACTTATAAATCGTTTCAAGCTTTAATTCCCGAAAGCCTGAAAGTATGCCCAATTTTTTGTCTTACTGACCATTTGTATGAAATATTGGAAGTGACTTTTGTGAAATGATTCGATCTTTGCAACATTCGCTCATCTAAAGGAGCGTTTATTGAAATATATGTTTCTATATTTTTAAAGAAACATACGCTTATCTAGGAGCGTTGTTCGCTATTTTAAATAAAGCGAAGTGATTACTTTGATGTTTTGTAAAACAATCGTTGCTTTATTTGATTTTTCTTTGCTTATAAAGCTACAATGAGATTCTTATAACTAGTCTAGTATTGAGTGACATTTAAAGTCACTCAATGATTTCTGATTATTTTAGGGTTCTTAATCTATATTTAAATCTATCTAAACTATATGGATTTGTATCAATATCCCATTTTCACTGTAATATACTGCTTTGGTATTTACAATGTAACTTTAAACTTTTACTCTAATTGTTTACATTAAATCAAAACAAAAAATGATCGCTTATTAATTTGTAGCTGACCTGGGATATTCATACATGTTTAGTCACACTTGTTATTTTTATGAACACTTGTTATACGCGCCTCTATGTCTAGAACTCAACTCAATATTGGCTGTATAGTTGTGAATGACACATATTTTCATTGTTTATATTTAGTTTGTGTGTGACGTCATGCATACACTACATTTGAAATTAAAATCGATGTAACTAAAAGGGATGTTATTTGGCGGTTTCTTTTTTTTTCTTAATTGAAAGTACAGACTCGGACATTTCATTTTTTTATAATTAGAGGGCTAAGCAATGCAAAGCACATAAAGTTTTTTGCATCAAAAAATGAAAAGTTGATATTTTTTAGTATAATTTTTGATAAATTATAATAATTAGTTTACTTTTCCAATTTCAATAATAGCTATAAACTTACACACAAAAAAAGTTCTTTATTTGGACAATAATTTTAATTTAATTTCATTGAATAAATTTCCGTTGACTTCTGTTAGTTTTTTTAACTACAAAATTTCACTTTTCATAAAAAACCTTGTTGAATTTTTCTTATCCAAATATTTCTTTACAAAACCTAATCATTAAAATTTTTAAATTGGAAAGTTGAAAAATCCTATTATTTCCGCCGAAATGCCACTGTGTGCCGTAGCGGCCGACAACTTATTGACTAGCAACGCTTTTAAAAGATAGTAAACATTTTTGTGGTTTATGAGAAACTGATGAAGTTATTGGAAGAACACGTTATTTTGAGCAAAACATCTTAAATAAAAAATTTTGCTCCAAGGACTATTTTTCCAGTAAGCGGCTGTTTATTTAATCGGTGAAAAAATTGTGACCAAAAAGTTTGTAAATCTTGCTTTCCCTTAAAAATATGCAATTTGCGTAGTTGACACATTAAACTTCCAAAATAAGAAAAGTTTGCCAAAAAAAAAGCCGATTTTTTTATTGGAAAAGTTCGTGAATCACGAAATTTTTCCACACGCACGCTCACGCAACGACGATTTTTTTTCGCTCACGTACGTTCACGCACGCTCACGTGAGTAAAATCAGATTTTACTCACGTTCACGCGTGATTCACGTGATTCACGCTAATCACGTGATATGCGCCCATCTCTATTATTAAGGTTTAATGATAATATGTTTAGTGTTTATATTTCGTTTGATGGTTAATTGGATAACTTACGGCGGTATGAATTAAATAAAGTCAGTTCACATTTGCGTTGGCTCTGCTTAGTAGGATAGAGTTCTTTATTTAATTACAATAACTTATTTTATTTTATTTAGCAATTGTTCATGACTCTACTGTGTAGGTCTGAATCACTTTTACAATTTAACTTTTTTAATTACAATAACATAATTTATTTTATTTAACAATTTTTCATGACTCTACTGTGTTGGTCTGAATCACTTTTTCAATTTAACTTTTTTAATTACAATAACTTAATTTATTTTATTTAACAATTTTTCATGACTCTACTGTGTAGGTCTGAATCACTTTTTCAATTTAACTTTTTTAATTACAATAACATAATTTATTTTATTTAACAATTTTTCATGACTCTACTGTGTTGGTCTGAATCACTTTTTCAATTTAACTTTTTTAATTACAATAACTTATTTTATTTTATTTAACAATTTTTCATGACTCTACTGTGTAGGTCTGAATCACTTTTTCATTTTACTTATTAAGAACAATTTAGTAAATTGTCATTGCTGCTATGTAGGCCTTGAGTTCGTAATTACATCTGTAATTTTGTAACTTTTAACTTGTAACTTTTAATGAGAAGGGTGGCCATTATTCCTCACAGAAAAAGATTTTTCCATGCGTGAGGATAACAACCCAAACTACTATTACATATCATGAGAATCAGAAAATTTCGAAGGTCGTTTAATATTACATTCGTGAGCAATTTCTAAATTGCGTTTTATTATTAAATATGAATTTTCAGTTATTTGTTATATGGAAATTGCATTTTTATTATTCTCCTCTAGAACTGGGCCCGCCTGAAGGAACGATCGAGTTTGCGGCATCATCCACAGAATTATTGTGAACATCATAAATGCCAGAAAATTTGAAGGGTATTTTGATATTACTCTCGTGAACATTTTGAAGGGAATGTTTCCTATATTTTGGCTGTTCCTTATGTCTAACATTCTTGTAATTTTTTATGAAACCCTCCTTACTGTTCTGCACGTAATTTTCTCTGCCTAAGGTCCTCTTTTCATTTAATTTATCCTTGTGTTCTGCCTTGTGTTCTCCTTCTAACTAATTACTACATCATAATTAGTAATTTAATGATACTATGATAGCTGCTATTGTAATGATTAACAGCTTTCGCCATTTGCGTTTCTATTGGCAACTGATCCTCGAGATTCAACACCCTTATCCTTTCTGTAAGAGTACTATTTTACTCTGCGTCAGCGTTGCCAGTTTGACTATTGGGTATTGTTGCATGAAATTCTATTTTCTATGTGGCCAAAAATTCCCTGGCATTGCTCGAATTGAATTCATTATCGAACACAATTTTTTTATTTTACCTTTTATTGCCAAAAATTCCCTAATTTTCTGTACTATTTTTGTCCGGCATGTGAAAGTGGACAGCATGTTTGGAAAATTTATCTTTAAAAATTATGAATTAACGTTTACTGTTTACATATGTAAATTATGTTTTATGATGGTATGGTAAATTATTAAACATTTATTTTTATCGTATAAATTAGTTTTATTGCTTTTTTTCTTTATTTTTATTTGCTATTTCTTATAAGATTAATATATTTTGTGTAAACTTTTATTCATAGATTAATTATTTTATTTCATTTATTTTTCCTTATTTTTGTTTGATATTTTTTAAAATCAAATTATAAATTAATTATTTGATATTCATTGATGCAAGCTTTTGAGTACAATTCTTTGACTGACTTTTTCTTTTCTAAAACTGAACTAAATATAGTTAAAAAATGCTGTTTTTCAGCAACAAAGAAACACCACCGATAAATAATTGGAGTTGATGTAGATGCTGGTGACTGTGGCATGGGTTCAAATGACACCGATTCAGCCTGTTCCTTTGAAGAGGAAAATGTGTCTGTAAATGAGAAATCTTGAAGTATCACATCTCCATCTTCCTCTATTTTATCTGACACATCGATATCTATATTGAATGTTGAAGATTCCGTGACTACATTTGAGTTAGTTTTATTGTGAAAAAGTTCCGCCAGGCGATCATAATACGGGCACATTTTTCGTAGTTTGTCTGCAAATCGTTAAAAAAAAAATGGTGAGAAAAGCAAAATTATTATAATCGAACGAATTACCCTTTATAGTGACACAGTCATCATTTACATCAACTCCAGCACCAGTGGACTTTCGCAACTCTTCAACTCTTCAGCTTTATTAAATGTAGCTTTCCAGAGTCGAACTTTGCATCGCAGCATTTCGCATGTTGAGTCAATTTTGGTCTGGTCCAAACATTTTTGATAGTAGGTTGTATTAATTGGTTTCTGAAAATACATATATGTCATTGGCATAATCTTATAAACATATACAAAATAGTGCTACATTACTTCAATGTCCACATTTTCCAACACAAAATCCAACAGCAATTTCTGCTCCACTTTTTTTGCATTTTTGTTCGAATGCGCTTTTTCTTTTGGTTATAAACTATAAGAACAGTTTATGATTTATTAAAATAAAATAAAAAATCATTTAATTAACATACTTACTCTCAATGTACACGAAAATTGCCAAAACACAAATATTTTTTTTAAGAAATGTATCACAAATGACTTTTTAAGTATATTTATTTAGAAACTGCAACAGCTGATTGTGAGTTACCAACTAACAACTATTTTATCAGGGGCGCCATGTCGTTAATTTGTTAAATGTTAATCCGGTAGCGCTTAAATATACAAAAACAAAATACGTGTAAAAAAGTAACGATTAACGACTAACAAACTAACAAGTTCGGTGTGAAAACCCCTAATAACTTATTTTATTTTATTTAACAATTGTTCATGACTCTACTGTGTAGGTCTGAATCACTTTTTCAATTTAACTTTTTTAATTACAATAACTTATTTTATTTTATTTAACAATTTTTCATGACTACTGTGTAGATCTGAATCACTATTTTCATTTTACTTAGTAAGAACAATTTAACTTTTAATGAGAAGGGTGGCCATTATTCCTCACAGAAAAAGATTTTTCCATGCGTGAAGATAACAACCCAAACTACTATTACATATCATGAGAATCAGAAAATTTCGAAGGTCGTTTAATATTACATTCGTGAGCAATTTCTAAATTGCGTTTTATTATTAAATATGAATTTACAGTTATTTGTTATAGGTTTTTATTCTCAAATTAACGCTTTTTCGATTCATATTCAATTTTTTTCAAATCAAACTCAATTTTTTTCAAAGTAATTTCAATTTTATTCAAAACGAATTAAATTATTTTCAACACAAATTAACCTTTTTACAAATCATATTGAATATTTTTCATTTCAAATTAATTTTTTTTCATTTTAAATTAAATTTTTTTAACTTCAAATTAGTTTTTTTTTAATTAAACGCAAAATACTTAAAAAATAATTTTTATTTATACAATATTAAATTTAGAATAAGCTTCTATTACTTGCTATACATATAAAATTTTTAATGTAAGGGTTCTCCAGTTGCAGCTAATGACAAATTCATAGTCATATCAACATAAAAATTGTTGCAATCTGAAGGTGTTACGGATTCTACTGATCGGTTAATTATGGTGACCAAGTCCATGTTACTCTCTGGATCAGCTAGCATATTACGAGCACAGAGTTTAGTTTTTGAGAAAACTTTTTCAATTGGGTTAAGCATAGGGGAATATGGAGGAAGAAAAACTAAAATATGACCGGACTCAGCAATTTTATCTTTCACCATTTGCGTTTTGTGAATCTTTGCATTGTCAAGTATCAGCCAAGCACCTGTGATGTTGGACTCAGTTAATTTATCGAATAATTCTTCAAGGAAAGATGTGAAAATATTGGTATTAACCGAGGAATTGGCAATTACTTTTTTATGTACAATTCCATGTATGTTCATAGCTGCAATAAGGGAAACATTGCTGTTTCTCAGCAACAAAGAAACACCACCGAAAAATGCTGAAACAAACAAAACATATGGTTGGCATAAAAAACAGTCGAGTGCATTTGTTTCACAATCGTAAATACTGTGACATTTTCAGGTGTACTGACATTGGAATTGTTTACGTTGCAGAATAGGAGGAATGAAATAATTAAATGAAGTGCAACGTCTTCAAGAAATGTTTTGTGTGTCGAAACGAACACCCAAAACAATTAAGAGTGTGAATGAACGTAATGGGGAATTGTGACAGAAAAATAAAAATAAAAAAATGTCTGAGAACGCAATATGAGATGTCGACATAATGACAAATGTAAGACACTGCAATTCGAGATTGCGATATACTCGTGCCCGTTGTGAGTAATTTGATGAGGGCAAAACATTTATAAAAAATAAATGACAAACAAATGACAAGTTGGGTGACATGTTTTTTACAAATATGAAAATTAATTTTCTTTAAATTTTAGGAGGGGAAACTACTAATATTTGACTAGTTAATTTAAAAGTTTGATGTCTATAAGTCATTTGGGGTAGAAGATATTTTGATTTTTGTTCAGAATTAAATTGTCATATGTGGCAAAGTGGAACAGTTTTGTCATTTAAATAGCTACATACGACATTTTGCTTCCGAAATGTTTACATACGACATTTAAACACTAAATGTATTTGAAAAGTATCAAGACATTATATAAGTAAGGAAATTATGTATAATAGTTACGTATCTAATTTTTTAGTTACCCATTAAAACATACCCTAGGTTTTTGGGGGTGGCATTTTTTCGAGGACATTAAAACTCTTAACTTTATAACGGAACACATTTTATTTCAGTCTTTTCAAAAAAAAAATTAAATATAGAAAACAATAATTCGTCTTTATCGACAAAATTTTAAAATTAGAAAATTAATTAATAAAAGAAAGTAGTTAACAATTATGAGTATCAATTCAATTAAAACGAATAATAAAAACAAAAACTCATCTATTCTTCATAACAAACTTAAACTTAAATAATTCATTGTTTTGTATTTTGACACTGCGTTAAAAAATTAAAAAGGGGCACATAGTACATATTGTAGTTTTAGTCAAGTAAAATAATTCCATACTAGGAATTTTCAATACCCTGAAATCGGTATTTTAACTCCAAATGTTTGGGTTGTTTCAAAATTCCTGGTATATAATTCTTTTACTTGACTAAATACACAATTTGTGCTATGTGCCGCGAAAAGTACATTTTTATTGTAACTGTTGAGCTAGTCTCAAATAATAATAATAATTTTAAAATAACTGAAATTGTGTGATGACTTTTGTTTGGCATGAGGTCATGAAGTTAAAAATTAACGAACAACACAAATGTTTTAATTTTTAATTTTATTATATTTTCAATATTTCGAACAGCTTCGCTGTTCATCTTCAAGAAAATAATTTATAGCTCTGTAATTACAGCGCGGAGTTGAAAAGCGTCTTCAGTTGGCTACGTTATGCTGAAATTTATGAATATGTTGAATTGCCAATATTTTTTATACGACAGTAGAACTGTCAATTATCTGTTATACGACAGTAGAACTGTCAATTCTGTACCGCACTTCTTCGCTTGGGATTTTATTATTAATCTGCTTGAATAAGACTATTGTGAAGCCATTTTGAGAACAATAAACTCACTCTTCATTTAACCTTGAAATTAACGAGACTAACTAAAGATTGCCTTTTTTTAACCCGGTTTAAGATCTATAATATTATACAATTCTTAAAAAAGCTTAAGATTTCTACAGTAACGCACTGAGAATAAAATTAACCTTATATAAGGTTAACTTAACCATAAATAAACATGATTTGGAGTCTACGTTATATAAGGTTAATTTGAAAATTTTCTTGTTGACTGGTATTTAACAATAATAATAGTTAATTTAGCTATTTCGAGGTTGAAGTTTTTAACCATGAAAATGGTAGATATTAATATGATTATTGTTGTTTTAACAATGCATTGTTAAATTTTTTAACCAGGAAAATTGTTATTTTTAAAATAATTATTTTTGTTTTCACAATGCATTGTTGAGTTTTTTAACAATGAAAATAGTTAATATTAAATTAATTATTGTTGTTTTAACAGTGCATTGTTCAATTTTTTTAATTATGAAAATAGTTAATATTAAAATTTCATAGTTAGTTTATTGAAACAATGCATGTTCAATTTTACAATAAAATTGTTAATATTATTAACTATGAAGATTATTATTTAAACCTTTTTTTATAGTTAAGTTTACCATTTATTGTTTACCTCTTTTAACCAGAAACATAGTTGATATAAAAATTTTCAATATTAAATTAACCTACTAATGTTTGAATAAAACAAGAAAAATTAAATTTTTTACAAGTTTATTTTTTATTTTAGTTACAAGTATATGTACATATGTATATACAGTGCGCTGGGGATAACGTCAATTAATTAAAACCGTTGATGAAATGGGGTGTAGACGTTATCTCGAGCGCACTGTATTTATCTATAAATAGTTTTTATTTCTAAAATAGGTTTTGCCATTACAAATTGTGTGTATATTTAAAGGAGGACTGGTAAAGTAGGATATATGTTTCATATAAATGTTATTTTTTAAAGCCTTGCTGATTTTGTAGGCCTGAAAGTGGCTGTCGAATTTAATTTCTATTAAATAGCATACTACATACACCTCGTCGTTTTTGTTTAAAAAAAACATAATTTTAAATAATTGACAGAGAGTATTATGATACGCAGAAATATAATTATTAATTTTATAGTGGATCCCTTTATACAAAATTTCGTCAATTAAATTAAACATTAAATGGTACTCTTCTTCTTCTACATCTGAATCTATTAGTTGATGGTAATTAGGCAATGATTTAAGATCTGTGTTTTTTGAATTTTTTACTAATTGAACAGTACTAGGAAAACCACTTTTATAACGCAACAAAATTTCAGAAAATTTAAGGCAAACTTTACTGCTCAAGGTTAGAGGCGGGTTTAATCTTGAAGTTGTACACCGCGAGTAAACTTTCGATGGACGATGTTTTGCCTCGAATCTCATTGACCACAAATTTTTAAGTGGGCCACATTTTTGAATTGCTGTTGGATAATGAGTAAGGAAATGGTGCTTTGGTTTTAGAGTTTGTCCGAAAAGAGTTATGTATAAAAAGTGATGATCTTCAATGAGTTTTTTTAAATGTTGAATGTCGTTATTTGAAAACTTTGGTTGCAAACTTACATCGACGATTTCTATTAGCAAGCACAATAGTTTCCAAAACTTATTGTCCTCGGGTATTAAGTCGCCTATCATTAAAGTTATGAAATGTGTAAAAGACCAGCATTCCCGAGCAGACATTATCATTTTATTTTTTTTCAATTTTGTAATATCAAGGGCAGAAGATATATTTCCAACTTCTTGGTCTCCGTATTGAAACAATTGTTTTCTTTGATTTATCTGTTCCAATGTAACAATATTTTCTTCAATTAAGCCAAGTAATATTTGACATAAATCATAGATGCAAACGCCTTCAAATAAGTCATGCATTATATCAAAGCTAAAGTTTTGTGTTACGTGGAATGTTTTTATACTATTGAAGACAGAATTTTCATGTATACCACTATCTTGAATATTATTTAGATTTAAATCTTGCTCATAATTGAGTTTATTTCGGAGACTGCACATATTTTCTTTACAATTATTCTTGGTTTCATTTTTATTTAGTTTACAAATTCTACAAAACGAGTATGCGGAGCAACTTTTAGAAAAGCCTAATATAGTATTTACACCAAGATTATCTCCTACAACACCACCAAGTACAAAATGAACGCGATAATTTGTGTCATTCACATAAATATCCAAGCCAACTTCTTCGAGGTATTTAATTTCGTTAACAAGGTCAATGAATGTAATTTCATTGCCTAGTGCTTTGTAAGTGCTTAAGTGGGTTGTTTATTTCGTAATCATCGAAATATAATATGAAAGGTATAACATATTGTTTCTGCATATTTTTTATTTTGGTTCGAAAAATTTCACCGCATACAAAGTTATTCAACGTGTTACTTTTAATTGATTCATCTATGTTATTGAAGGTTGAATGCAAAATATTAGGAAGTTGAAAAAATTTCTTAAATTGAAATCGAATTGGCATCATATAGTAATTTAAGAATATTGGTCGTAAATCAGGATTACCACGGGAGACTTTTGATTCTATTCTGTTTGATAAAAGAAATGGTTTTGCTGACTGATACAAGTTTTCTTTTTCCATGTACTTCAAAAATTTGTATTCAGTTTTGAAATTTCTGAATGGATTCGAACAAAATTCAGATACAATTTGTAAAAGGTCGCTATGCGGAGAATTTACACTTAATTCTGCAATTACATTTCCCAATGGAAGCAATATTTCCGATACAGAATCCTGAATTTGACTAACATCATTACGAGCTAAATTATCCTTGCAATATAAATGCAACAAAAATTGTAGGGTACGGTTTTTCATTATATCTATGCAATAAGAAATTTTTTCCAAATCTATGTTGATAATCAATTCAGGATTACCTAATCCTTCTGTTACAAAATTTTTCTCAGTATTTAATTGAGCCAATTTTCCTAAATGCTTTTCAGACAAATCAACTCCTGACGAATTTTTTATATGAACATTCAGTAAATGATTTCGAAAGGCTTTCAGGTTGTTGAAAATCTGAAAGCATTCAGGTTGAGCGTACTGTATTTTATCCGATGTGGTTATTAAGTGGTTTTCCTTTAAATGGGTTACTAAATCTTTTACAATGTTATAAATTTTTGAACATTTAAAACAAATTAAAGCCATTTTCAAAACTGCAAAAAAATTATTGTTCTGCCACTTCGTGTAAATAATTTATCAGAGAAATAATCGATGGAGATGATTTATCAAAAGGTGTGGTAATGTTATAAAAAAATTTTTGAATGAAGTACCAAACGCCTTCACTGGCTTTAGGATAACTCAAATTAAGTACATAGAATATTTTGAAAGTTACGTCTAAACATTCAACGTACGAATTTAAGGAATACGAAACACTATCGAAATATACGAAAAATTGTTTGATGTTTAACATACTACCTCCGACAACTATAATATTCGGTTGTATTGTGTTTGATGAAGCGTAATATTTCTCCTTGAGTGCGTTTATTTTTACTTTGTAGTCACTTAAGTTGGTAACATGCAACGTCAAGCTCTCCTGTGCGTCGCTGATCGTGAACTTTTTAGAAACTTTCCCGTCTTGGCTTTTGAAACGAGTGGAAGGCTTGATTACACTGTTCAATAGTTTTACAACCATGTAATTAAAACTGTCTGTAAGTTCAAATTTATTTTTAAATGCATAAAGTTACAGCTTTAATATATTTTTATTAACATTTCGTTACCTTTGTTCGATAGTTGTTTGCAACATGCCAGTTCTTCACGAGATGTTTGGTCTTTAATGTTGCTATTCAAAAAATCCAAGATACGGCTTAAAAACGGGTCCCATTTCGAGTATAGGAAATTCTCACTGTCTGGATATAACAATTTGAAATCGCTTTTAATCTGAAAAAGTTGAAAAAAGTGTTACATTTTTTTTATCGTATCTTACTATTATTTAATGTAATATTTAATTGTGTAGTTAATGTACCAAAACGTATCCGAAAGCTTGTTTGTAGCCCGGCCAATGATTCAAAAGCTCGACGTTGCTTTTTGCTGCTTTTATGTCTTTCTTACGAATAGAAAACGTCGTGACCCAAAATTCACTTGCTTCTGACAGATAAGAGTTATTCAACAAACATTTAGATATATCTGTTCTTAATATTTCTTTCAGAGAAGACAGAGTTTTTTCATCTATCTCATTTTCTTCACTTGATTCGTTCTTTCGATCCGACAAGGAGCGGCGGAGGACTTTACGACGTTTGCTCTTTAAATTATGATACTTATCATAGAGCCTCCCACTTGGATTTTTGCGTGGTCCACGTGGAATGAAGTAAAAATCCTATAAATCATTGAAAATTCTAATTTTTGAATGAAAGAGTTAAGCACAAGCTTCCAGAACATTTTTATATTTTTTTATATGAACTTTGACAGCTTCGAATTTACTAAACAATGTAAAAATATTTCGGAATCTCTTGAAGGCTTGTAGCTTATACCTTATTTTCACTCGGAAATAGACTAAGTATTTGTTGGCAAATTAATGTGAAGTCGGAAATATGTAATATGCGATCGTTCGCTACAACTTCTTCCAATAAAATGGATATGATATTATTTCGGTGACATTCTAACAACTGATTGTTTTCCGTATAGTAATTTACAACTGCTCTTCCTTTACCGCAAGTCCTTAAAATCTGTGCAATGTCAATAAAACCCTATGGAGAATATGTTAAGACAATATGGGCTATTTACATTACGTTAGGTTATACTTTTGAACTTGCGGGTGAATTCAGCCAGGAGTCAACTTTACTCTGTACGGATAACGTTTCATTACTTCGTAAACCCACAATTTGCTCCTTCCATAAAAATAACTTCTCTCTGAACCGAATACGCTTTCCTAGTACTGGAATAAGTTCCTTTAAGTCCTCATTAGTTAAATGTTTCAACTCGTTGACTGAGATTTCGTTCTCTGTTAATCAAATAATTTCAAATAGCACTAATGTCATCAAAAAAAGTTTGAAAATCTACCAACCTTGCAGTACACTGTAAATATCTGAGCACTCCCATTGTTCTAGCAGATATTTTAAATCGTCTTCCTCAGCCATAGCAACAGTTTTAGGTCTGAGTCGTAGCACGTGCGGCCTCGAATTAATTTAAATGAAACCTGGAAGGGCAAGAATTTTACATATTCAAGGATTTTATTACAGAACGAACTTGCGAGTTCTTGTAGCTACAAAAGAAGTGTTTTACACTTTTATGATTTTTAAATACTCAGATAATAATTGGATCTTCTTTTTTGAAACTAACTGAAAGTTGTAATAATTTATTTAAAAACCAAGCATTAAAAACACTATCTTCTTTAACTGAATAAATACCGTTAGGGGAGAGGGGGGCACCTTTGAACACTTTTTGCTTTCAAGCCTCATAAAAATTTATATTTTTGAATTATTGACTTTTTACATAATTTAACTAATATGTATGGAAATAAACTTTAGTTTAACTCTACAAGTAACTTATTTTTAGTTCGATTTAAATGTTTTTTATTTGTTTAATGGATGAAGTCATTGTGTTCAAATGAGCCCCCCATACGGGGCAGCTTTGAACTAGGCTGGGGCAGCTTTGAACGGCATTTTTTTCTTATAGCGCTTATGTCTAAAAATAAAATAACCAGTTATATTTTTTTATATATATAATAAATTTGATTTATTTATTAAAAAAAAACATAAACATTAACATTCAAAAATAAAAAAATTCATCAAAAATAAGTTTTATTTTATTAAGGCATAAAAATAAACTTAAAAAAATAAAAACGAAACTTTAGCTCTAAAATATCTTTTTTTAAATTAAGGTAGGTACGCACAGAAAAATATAAATATAGGTACAGAAAAATATAAAGCACATTCATTAATAAAATCAATTTAGTTGTCTTATTAACCCATTTTAAATTTAGAGAAATCAAAGTCAAAAGTCATCATCGCAGCTGTCCTCGATGTTCCAGGTTGGTTTACTGGTGTTGGAAGCTTAGCCTTTATTTGTATGCCATTTATAGACCACTTGTCTGCTATATCAGGATAAAAAAACTTGAAGGAACCTGGTTTCTTTTTTAAAAAGCTGACGTTATAGTTGTTGTCATCTTTCTCAGTTATTTTGCCAACAAATCCGAACGTTTTTACATTGTTTTTATTGGAGCATTCCACTAATATATAGTCTCCTGGATTTAATTGGTCGTAGCTCAAATCGATGTATTCTTCTTCATGGCACTCTACAGCAATTTGGTCTTCAGATGAATCATCAGCAAAGTTGAAATCGAGATCTGTATCATCATTCACCGAAAACGAGCTTTCAATAGAGTCCGAGCTAGAATCCTTAGACTTTTTAGTTTTTATTGGACGTTTTGCATTTTTATTTATATTGAGCCGTTTATTTAAAGAGCTTATGACTGGTTTCTTAACATGCCTTGGACGTTCGATGTAGAAATCCTCTGATTCATTTTTTTCTGGTGTTTCTGTTAAAATTCTTGATTTACCCCTCTTTCTTCCTCGATTAGTGTGTTGTCTTGGAGCAGCTTTCGGAAAAGGCCTTGCGATTTCAGGTGACATTACATTTTCCTTTAAAGAATCATGCCCAGCATTGGATTCGTCATTTCCAGAAAATAAGAGAGAATCAACAATATTTGGTACTTCGGTTGATAAATCAATATTTGGCTCAACTTGAGCTGTAGAATACTCTGGCATTGGTCTGTTTGTGACTTCTGCACATTCAAAATCTTCGTCCGAAAATGCAGTTCTTGCAAACGGATAAATTCCTGGCTTTGCAAAACCAGAAACAATATTTCTCGGCGTAAATGCAGCAGTAAAAGCAGTATTGGCAATACCAGCAAGATCATGTATTGTAATAGTTTTTCCCGGATGATTCATTAGCCAATCATTTTGCGCAACGGAAAACTTCTGCTTGAATGGTCCCAAAACTGCGACATCGAGAGGCTGAAGACGATGGGTACAGTGAGGAGGAAATGTTACAAGAACGATACCATGTTCTCGGCAAAAACTTATAGCTTCTATTGTACAATGGCTTTCATGATTGTCCATCAAAAGTAAGATCATGTCATTCTTTGAGCATCTTGTATGTCTTTGGATATGTTCAAGAACTTTTATGAAAAGCAAACCCGTCATCCAACCACTTGTGGGACTGTTAGCATAACCGACACTACCAATTGGAGCTCCAGCAAGCATATTATCGTGGTATCTAGCTCGTGGAAAGATAAATACAGGAGGAATTGTGTTGCCAGCTGCATTTACAATAGCGCACATAGTTATAAGCTGTCCTCTCTCAGCAGAAACACACTGTCCAACTTGTTTTTGACCCTTTTTTGCTATTACGTTTGGAGCTTGCACCACTGTAGTCAGGCCTGTTTCATCTAAGTTTAATATGCGGTCGGGAGTAAAGTTAAACTTACTAAGTGCTCTCTGGTAATTGGATTGGAATTCTTCGACGTTGTGCTTATTAAAGCTTGTTGATCGTGACAAGCTCGTGTTTTCAGGCTTGCGAAGTGAAAGGTTAGTGTGTCTTTTCATGAAGCCCTTAATCCAATCCATCCCAGCTTGTCTATTTTCAGTCCACTGCTGGGGGCATTTTTTTAGGAGTGTGGCGTATTGAAATGCTAACATCCGGCCTTGGAAGTATGTTAAACCATAATTCATTCCCGAGCTTTTGAGTAAATAATTTTCAAGCATATCTTCTTCAGCGGTGGTGAAAACTTGTCTTGTGGAGAAATTGCTTGAATAATCTACACCTTTCATTGTTTTATTTTGTTTAAATCCCTTAATTCTATAAAATAAGGTATTCGGTAGAATACCGTAAGTATTGGCAGCACCTCTAAGGGTCATTGTTTTGTTTAAAACTGCCGTGATAGCACTCTTCATATCATCTTCACTGAATGTAGTATTCTTCTTCTTTTTATATGTACGTACCATTGTATAAAGCTGCAAATAATTGAACAGTTTTTGCAAATATTTAATTCCAAATAATGTACATATGTAGGTATGTATGTATAAAAATTGCTTAGAAATACAAGTTCAACATTTACGAAAGGAGTTAGAAAAAAATATGTGGGGCACCTTTGAACATGTTCAAAGGTGCACTTTTTTTTTGTTCAAACCTGAACTGGCGTTCCGTTTCACAGAAATTTGTAATAAATATTTTTTTTTTTACATAAATATCAAAGAACTTACCTTAATTTTGTTTGAAATGAATTTAGGACTGCAATAAATTTCTTTCACGAAAGAAAACGATCACAGAATACTTCTTACACTCTTACAAAAAAAAACACAAAAATTTACAATAGTACTGTGAAAACTTGTTCACCCAACTACATTCGGTCGACGACTGAAAAAACTAGCAAAAGTTGTTGGCGTTGCTAGAAAACAAGGTTGCCATGTGAAAAACTCGGTTAAGGGTCGGAAAAAATGTTAAACTGAGATTTTATCAACATTGTTCAAAGGTGCCCCGTGTTCAAACGTGCCCCCCTCTCCCCTATGTCTGATTTTATGTTATGGCGTTGTTTTGAGTTGTGCCGCTATAACTGTAAAAAGTGATAAAGTTTGTGGTTTATTTCCAGAAACACAATATAAAACTGAAACTATTATAGCAAAACATTCTTTAAAATAACTTATTCATAATGAAACAAATTTTTGTTTTTAATATTGCAACCATTTGCACATAAACAGTTTTTTGCTTCTCCTGAATATTTGGGAATTTTCAGTTGTGACTCTTTTGTATTTAGGGTGCGATATGTTCGTAACACTTCTAACAAAATATGCATGTACTTTTTACACTTTCAACTTAGCATCAACAACACCAACGTACATATTCATCAGTTTTTTCTCTCCTTATTTCTGGTTGTCATGTACCGTTAATGCGACAGCATGTACATTAGGGTGGCCCTTAATAAAAAAAATGTTCAAACTCTCGGTCGCACCCCCTAAAAATAAGCGAATAGCCAAAAAACTGACAAATACAAAGTTTTGGGCCAATCGAAAAACATTAAGAGGTCACTCAACGCGATTGAAAATTTCAAGTGTGTTTATATGGGGAAAATATGATTTTTTTCAGATTTTACGAAAATTTCGTTCTATAGTTTAATTTTTCCTACTAGTTGTTATATAATTCGGGATCAGTATTATATTATCTTTTCAAAAAGCTATAAAACTTAAAAATCGAATAAAAACTCGCCAAGAAATAGCAAATGCCCCAGACCACTTTTGTGCCAAAAAAAAACTAAATTGTCTTTTATTAGCTTGGGGTCATATGTGACCTCAGTTCCAAAAGGGTTAATGGAGTCATATTATTTTTTTCCGAAACCCTAGGCTATTACGATAAAATATAACATTTAAAAGTAGAAAAATTAGGAATTTTTGATACAAAGTATTTAGAAATATTACATATACGGAATATTTCACAAAAATTCCATATTTCTCGAAATCCGCAAAATTAAAATCCTTTTCAAAAAAATTCTGACATAGGGATTTACTTAAAAATTCAAACAGTTAATCTGTAACATATATTTAACAAAACCCTTAAGAGCTATTTCTATTTTTTTAAATTTTGTTTAAGAAAATATTTTAAAACTTCAAAAAGGAGTTTTCAAGATTTTATCAAAAAAATTTCCCATTTTCAGTCTCAATGCGCAATAGGTTAACAACGTGGTAATAAAACAATACTTCATATCTGAATACTTATAAGTATAGAAACCAAAAAAATATTATGGGTTTAATCAATTTCTTAGAGTTGAAAAAAATGCCATCAAATTTCATGACCTAGTTTTTTTTTGGCACAAAAGTGGTCTGAGGCATTTGCTATTTCTTTGCGAGTTTTTATTCGATTTTTAAGTTTTATATGTAGCTTTTTGAAAATGTAATTTAATACTGATCCCGAATTATATAAGAACTATAGAACGAAATTTTCGTCAATTCTGAAAAAAAAAATCATATTTTCCCCATATAAACACACTTGAAATTTTCAATCGCGTTGAGCGACCTCTAAATGTTTTTCGATTGGCCCAAAACTTTGTATTTCTCAGTTTTTTGGCTATTCGCATATTTTTAGGGGGTGCGACCGTGAGTTTAAACACTTTTTTTTCCTCCATATAATGAAGGGCCACCTTAATGTACATATTTCTTCATTTTTTAACGGTAATTAAAACTAATAACAGTAATCAATATGATTTACTATACGTTCACTAGAGTTTAACACTATTTAATTAAATTAACACTGGATTTAAATACGTAAATGTTCACATAAACTTTTGCAATTTTTTTTTACTTATTGCCTTTGAAGGTGCAACTGTTATTGCCTTTGAAGGTGCAACTGTTAAATTGGACTTTAACATATCTTTGATATCCTTTTTGAAACGTACATTTTTATTTAAATTAGAATTCTTATAATTAATTTCTGTCCCAGAATCCTTATAAAAAATTTCGTATTTATGTGGTTGTTATTTAATAAATTTGCACTTTGAAAATGGGAGCTGTTGAAGACAAAGTTGACTTGATAACTGAGAATATAATTTAAAATCAGAGGGCGCCATCTGAATAATTTTTAATTTTACATTCTCGTAACAAAAGTCGTTTAATTGTCTAATCAAAGAGACCGGGCTTCCAATTTCCATATGTCTGAGATGTTTTGCGATTGTACTATGCACACAATCAACTTCCTGCACTAAGGAATGACCCGGTTCTGAGAACGTTTGCGTTATATCCTCAATATTTGAATTTAAGTGCAAAAATAAAAAGTGCTGTTGCCATTATTTGGTTCCTGTTCTGTGGAACACACGAATCGATCCACAGTATAATCCAGTATAATCCGCCTAGGGGGTATCCCCTGAGTGTTGATTAATTATAAAAAAAAAAAAAAAAAAGGCGTGGCCACGTTGCCAAAATTTATTTGCAAGATGCTCTTAGGTTTGCACACTAAATGCCGATTAAATTTCACTTTTTCTTTTCGGAGAGCTTGGCTAATATTTGGCGGCAGAGCTCGGTCGGACACCTTGTGAATTTTCTTTTTGTTCTATTTTGTTTCACTTGCCTAGAGAGGGAATCGGTACAAATTGGGTTTTACTTTTTTTTTTTTATTTGTTCTTTGGGGCTTAGTTGACTTATATTTTCTTCTTCTTTTGTATCGTACTTTGAACTTATTATTTGTCTGAATTTCTTGATGGTGTTATTTTGTTTCCCTTCGTTGTAACTTGTAATTCTTTTCAGTGGTAAAGGCTGGACACTTTTTCTTATTTTAGTTAATCGTTTCTTTTGACTTCTTGTGACGCCACGCACTTGTCACGACCCATTCAATGAAAAAGAGGAAAACCATGCCGCTGAATTTCCTTTTATACTTCACTGAAGACGCCGGTTGCCATTTTTCTTTCCTTTTTTTTGTCCTTTCCGTCACCAAAAAAAAAAAACACAGTTGCGTTTTTATCGGCTTGTCTATTTACATAGGATCGTATTTTGACATAGTATTTTTTTTTTTTTTTTGGTGTGATTGAAATTTGATACCCTGGGCCATCACAACCAAAATATTCTTCGGAATTATATAGATTTTAGACTTTATTCGTCCTTTGTAATATATCATAATTTATTTTAATTTTTCGAGCCTAATATGGCGTTCACACTACGAAATTTTGAGGTATTTTAGCTCGTGTTTTGCAAAACCAGACACAGTCGTTCACACTTGATTTAGTGTGTTTTAGCTAAACACTTTATCTGGCATTTCAGAGGATTGAACAGCTGTTTCAAAAATAAAAAACAATTGAAAAGTTGCAAAATTTCCAAAATGGATACAAATAAATTCATTTAATTGGTGGCCATATTTTCGGTAAACCTTTTTCTAGTGTACAAACAAATCAAACTGAATATGATTTCCTAATCCTATCGCCTCAAAGAAATATTTTAGGTGGCAATATACTTTTTTATTTTTCCAATTAATTTTTTAATTTTAATTAATTTGATTTGTTCAGCTTGAGGTCATAAAATTTTTAATAAAATAAACAAAAAAGGTTTTTTATGTTTCAATTTTATTAATATTTTTTCTTTTTATATATTATTTGACCCAATATTTCGACCGAATTTTCCGATCATCATCAGGGGATCTGTTGTTAAATAAACAAAGTAATAATGACAAAACATTTTTTAATATAATTACAAAAATATTATTTAAACACTAAAAACAACTGATGTATAAAATAAAAACAAATTTACATACATAAACAAAAAGATAGTGTTCCGCGAAAAAAACCAAAAATTTTTTTATCCTTGTTACACTTCCAAGCTATTGTCACCTACTGTTTTGTTTTGATAAATATTTGTCTATTGTGTGTCTGTAGATTTGGGCGCAATTATCTGTGTCAGTTTTGTAATTTAGTCTCTTCTCTACTGGTACATTAATAATATGTAACATCTCTAGAGTATATCTCTTCTTATAATTATTCTCACCCACTAATATTTTCACATTGTCAAAGTTTGGTTTGTTTTTGTTGTACCAACATATACCTTCGGGCATATGTTGGACTCGCCTCCATTACAATTTATTTGATAGACAAGATTCGATTTGTCTTCTTTTAATAATTTTGATTTAGTTTTACTAAATAACTTTTCAAGTGTATTGTCCGTTCTAGTTGCTAATTTAAATTTATTCTTGTTATATATATCCGCATTTTTAAGTCTCTCCGATAAACCTGGTATATATGTCATGGACTTATATATTTTCGGAGTCTTCTCCCTAATCCTATGTTCTCCAATTAATTTCTTTTTTCCCTGTTCTATTAAGTCATTAATAGTTTTAATTCGGTCGAAATATTGGGTCAAATAATATATAAAAAGAAAAAATATTAATAAAATTAAAACATAAAAAAACCTTTTTTGTTTATTTTATTAAAAATTTTATGACCTCAAGCTGAACAAATCAAATTAATTAACAACTCAAAGGTCAACTATACATACAGAAAATATTTTTTAATTTTTTAAATTTTTTTTTTTATATTTATTGACATTTGTTTATAAAAAAATAGGTACTAAAAAAAAGAGTAAAACTGATTTAAACATAACACAGAAACGTTTGGTGATGGTGACGTTAGTCGAAACGAACTGGAATGGAGACGATTGGGATATGTCATCGGAATAACAAATCTCTTCATCTATATTGTTTTCAATTGCATCGAATGCTAAAACAAATAAAATTAATATTAAATAATATATTAATTTAAATTCTGTTTACCAATAATGCTTTCTCCAGCCAATTAGTCGACGTTATTTATTTTGAACACACCAAGAATGTTATTTATTTCGGGATACAAGTTCTGGATGGAGACGACTGGGAAATGTCATCGGAATAACAAATCTCTTCATCTATATTGTTTTCAATTGCATCGAATGCTAAAACAAATAAAATTAATATTAAATAATATATTAATTTAAATTCTGTTTATCAATAATGCTTTCTTCAACCCATTAGTCGACATTATTTATTTTGAACACACCAAGAATGTTATTTACTTCGGGATACAAGTTGTGGATGGAGACGATTGGGAAATGTCATCGGAATAACAAATCTCTTCATCTATATTGTTTTCAATTGCATCGAATGCTAAAACAAATAAAATTAATATTAAATAATAAATTAATTTAAATTCTGTTTACCAATAATGCTGTCTTCAATCAATTAGTCGACGTTATTTATTTTGAACACACCAAGAATGTTATTTACTTCGGGATACAAGTTCTGGATGGAGATGATTGGGAAATGTCATCGGAATAGCAAATCTCTTCATCTATATTGTTTTCAATTGCATCGAATGCTTAAACAAATAAAATTAATATTAAATAATATATTAATTTAAATTCTGTTTACCAATAATGCTTTCTTCAAACAATTAGTCGACGTTATTTATTTTGAACACACCAAGAATGTTATTTACTTCGGGATACAAGTTCTGGATGGAGACGATTGGGAAATGTCATCGGAATATTAGATCTCTTCATCTATATTGTTTTCAATTGCATCGAATGCTAAAACAAATAAAATTAATATTAAATAATATATTAATTGAAATTCTGTTTACCAATAATGCTTTCTTCAACAAATTAGTCGACGTTATTTATTTTGAACACACCAAGAATGTTATTTACTTCGGGATACAAGTTCTGGATAGAGGCGATTGGGAAATGTCATCGGAATATCAAATCTCTTCATCTATATTGTTTTCAATTGCATCGAATGCTAAAACAAATAAAATTAATATTAAATAATAAATTAATTTAAATTCTGTTTACCAATAATGCTTTCTTCAACCAATTAGTCGACGTTATTTATTTTGAACACACCAAGAATGTTATTTACTTCGGGATACAAGTTCTGGATGGAGACGATTGGGAAATGTCATCGGAATATTAAATCTCTTCATCTATATTGTTTTCAATTGCATCGAATGCTAAAACAAATAAAATTAATATTAAATAATATATTAATTTAAATTCTGTTTACCAATAATGCTTTCTTCAACCCATTAGTCGACATTATTTATTTTGATATTTACTTCGGGATACAAGTTCTGGATGGAGACGACTGGGAAATGTCATCGGAATAACAAATCTCTTCATTTATATTGTTTTCAATTGCATCGAATGCTAAAACAAAATTAATATTAAATATTATATTTATTTAAATTCTGTTTACCAATAATGCTTTCTTCAACCAATTAGTCGACGTTATTTATTTTGAACACACCAAGAATGTTATTTACTTCTGGATACAAGTTCTGGATGGAGATGATTGGGAAATGTCATCGGAATAGCAAATCTCTTCATCTATATTGTTTTCAATTGCATCGAATGCTTAAACAAATAAAATTAATATTAAATAATATATTAATTTAAATTCTGTTTACCAATAATGCTTTCTTCAACCAATTAGTCGACGTTATTTATTTTGAACACACCAAGAATGTTACTTCAGGATACAAGTTCCAGGTAGATGGGGTTCCTCCAGAAGGTCCAATCAAAACCTTTTCTTTCCTAAAAAGAAGTTAAGAGTAAATTGTAAGTTCTAAAATCATATTTCAACCGAATAAACTTATATTAATATAGTCGTTTTGAAGCAACTCTTCAAAGCTGAAATAATATACACAAATAGGAGTTGATCAAATCATTTAGGAGTTGATCAAATCATTTAGGAGTTGATCAACTCATTTGTGCGTGGGTACCCAAGATTCCGGGTACAAACGTAAACTCACATATGTATATCTTGTTATTAGGTTGTGTATTTTTGCTTTTATTTCTAATACATTAACTTCGCTACCATGTTTTGCCCATGTCTACTTCAAAGGCATGGCTGTTTTTCCGAGCCCCTCGCAACTGAGGGATCCGGTCAGCCCAAATCTCTACCAGCAGCTGCTCCTCTGTTGCTGTCCACGGTTTTTTTTTTGTCTTTTTTTATATCCATTATATTTTGTTTGTTTTTTTCTTTTTTTGTTATAATAGCACTTTTACTTATTGTATTTTGTTTTGTGTTTTGTTTTTGTGTTGTATTATTTTGTTCTTATTTTTTTTAATGTAATGGTGTAATGAGAAATATTGCACTGAACCTGCCCACAATTAAATACAACTCTATCATTTTGTCGTTTTTGAGATGTTTAAGATTTAAACATGTCAATTGACAATTGAGGTGTTTAGCCAAACGAAAAAATGTATGGGTAAACATCTCAATTTTACTCGTTTAACCCATAAACACTAAACACTTGGCTATACACTTAAGTGTGAACGCCATATAAGGCAGTTTTTATATCTTTTTTATATTTCTACGTTACATGAATATTTCGATCCTCTTCGAAGATCATCCTCAGCATATATTATTAATTTAAAACAATAAAAAATTTTTTTAAAGTGAACAATTAAAAACGAAAAAACAAACAAAAACATAAAAAAATGAAAGATTAAAAAAGACTCCATCCGCTTCATATGTTGACACCGTCATTGCACTGGAACAACTCATCTGATACATCAAAATCGCGTCGCAATGTTCAATGTTATAATTCTACAACCTTAGCACCGACATACAGTTTGTGGTTTCTCTTTGAAGCCTCTTTACCTCTTGTTCAGTGCCTTGTTGGCATGGGTCTAAATTAAAAATCACTTTTAGTTGACTGTTCACTAACACGCATTCACTGATTTCATATTATTCTAGGCAATCTCAAAATTGTCAAATTGTCAATTCTCTTGCCTCACGGGCAGTTTTTTGAAATAAATAACATTTTTCCACCGGAATAAGTCTCGTGTTTTTTGAGTAGATTGCGGTAAATAAATCACGGAATGAGCGCCACGATAATTAAACCCCATGAAAAATTCCAGTATCACATGGAGACACTGGTATTAAACCCCTTTGGTTGGGAATCACTATAATGGAAGCCTTATTTTCTACTATGGCCATTTCTTTCTTTGCTTTTGCAAGAATATGTATTTATACACCGAACATAAGTTTTACGAACTTGTGGGTGTTTTGCTTGAAAAGCTACCAAATCTTTTTTCTTTTCTATCTTTGATGCGGAACACTCATCATATATTTTTTTTATATTTTCCCCAAATTTTACTTAATTCATTATTTTCAAACGAGTTATGTTTTTTGAATAATATAAAGCGAAACACTTTGTTTTTTATAAAATGAACTTTTTATTTAAACAATTTTTTCGTATTATATTTAAAATTTTAATTTTAAAAAACTTCTTTAGAACACAATACAGCTTTTTATTTGTTAAAATATGACTCAATCTATTGGATAATAAGAAATGGTTGACTAACATTTGTCTTCAATATATATTAGTCAGTCGATACTGATTGTATTGATCAATATCGCTGACTCCACAAATTAAAGCAATGTACCAAGTGTGTGTGTCGCAACAATGTACATATTCTGACACATTGCTTCCGTATTGAAAGCAATTGTATGGAGATTTATTATGTCAGCGTATTCTCTAATATTGATTGTATCGATCAATTTAGTTTAGCTTAACAAACCATATGTTGCAAAATTGTACACTATTTCGATACACTGCTTCCGCATTAAAAGCAATTAAGTTCTAAGTGTGCCAGTTTACAGAAAGCTGATGATAAATAATTTTGTGTTGTCTATGTTTACAATGCAAAGTTTGTGTTAATGTGTTACAGAAAAATAATGTACGTGTAACTGTGTATATTTTATGCACGTTATTCTCTAAAATACGCCGAAAAATCTTCCTCATTAAGTAAAGCCTCCATTGCAATAACTTCGTCCGCGGCGTATGTATTTTTCTAAAACCAAACGAAAAAAGGCAATAAATCGCGCGGTCACGGAGTAAAAGACAACAAAATCTTTAAATTTGTACAGAAACTATTTTGAGAGCTAACGGAATCACATCAACGCCACTTGTAAGAATTAAAAGACGTTTTGTTATGCAATGAATTGTAACCTCAAATTAATTTTGCCACAAATTGGTTTGAGGTTTTTTTTTTTTAATTTTATATAAATTGAAAAATTTGTACGCACCTTCCTCTTTCCAGCCTTTTACCAGTTCTTGTTATGGGCGAAGGACCAAATGTCGAGCTGGGTAATGATGGGTTACTGGACGTCATCGTGTGCTGCGACAAATTTTAAATTCCTTGATTGAAGGCTGCTAGTTTTCTTTGATTACCTTCAGAAAAAAATGAAACTAACCACAATTATATTTCACAATAAGTAGGAGCACAGATCTTTATAGTTTTTCAAATTTATAAATATAACTTTACTTTTAATATAAAAAAGGGAGCAACTTGATCTACTTTATTTAAGGTTTCAATGATGATGAAAAAAGAAGAAGTGACGACGGCCTTAGTGGTGTTATTTATTCAAAATTGATAACCACAAAAAGCTTGTTTACACAGAAACGTGTTACAAGATATTTTGTCATACACCACACTTACCGACAGTGCTACCATGTGTACGCGTTTACAACAGGCAAACTATCGGCAAAGATGTGTAATGACAAGACATTTTGCTTATGCGTAACAACCCAACGCACGAGTTATCAACACTTAAAAAAAACACAACTTCTTTTCTTTGTTACCAAATTACAACTAACTTTATTATTATCTTTTGTTCTCTTTTTAAAGAAAATGAAACTTATTAACTAAATACAAAAATGTATTAACTAAATACAAAAGTGCTTACAACATTAAAGTTCAATAAATTGTTTTTTTATATTTATTTTAAATAATTTCGCAATTAGGTAATTTTGTTTATCAAATCAATTTTTATATTTCAACATTTATTAAAATTTGGTTTTCTTTATTTTAACAATATAATATATGCTGATACGGTTGTTTAATATAGTTGTCTTCTTTGTTGTGTCTGTTGTTACTTATATGTTGACGCAGCTATTTAATCTAGGTGGCTTCTTTGGTGTGTCTGTTGTTGTTGTGGTTGCAGTTGTTTCTGTAACTCACGCGTAATTTAATGCAATGTACGCGTAGTTATCGCAATGCGTTAAATTACGCATGCGCCACGCAAGCATTGATTATTATTGTTTTCAATTTCATCTGTCTGTCTTCATCGTCTATGGTCACGAATAACCACTTCGATATACTCCCTATTCCATTATTTAGTCCACGTCTTTGTCTATTTTGCTATGGTATTATAAAACAAATGTACTTTCTGATCTGCTGACTTTTCCTCAAAAAACGTTGAACCTAACGTTAATAGACAGTCGACATAAATAAGTTCATCGTTCTTCTTTGATATCACTTCATAATTATATCCGGTAAAAATGCAACATAGCGCTATAGTCTAACTGAAGTCATTTGTCCTTTTTCATTCTGATGAAAAGTGATTGATAATGGCTATCAGTAACTAATTTAAAAGGCCGACCAAAAACATACTCATGAGACTGTTGAACCGCAATACACGATCGTTATTTGTCTCTCGGTCAACTTGCAACTAATTCAGCTCTGCAGATGTCTACGATATTTGTGCAAAAGAGATATGCCTATTGACTTTTTAAAAAAAAATGATGACGTCAACTGCTTACACAAGTTTAATTCATTGAATTTACTTCAAGCCAGAATCAACCTCAAATACAACAGGATTTCCCTCGATTAGAATATCTTCCTAATAACGATCTGAATTTTTGTAAACGTCTACAACTCTGTCACCCCTTATTCTGATTGATTAATTTGTTCTATTATAACTTCAGAATTTACGTTTATTTATTAGATAACTGAATAATTCACAATTTGCAATTATAAGATTTATATAATTTTTAAGTTATAAATACTCTATATTAAATAACTTTATAATGGAATTTTATTTAATAAATGTTTAACGTTGTAAATATATTATGTTTAAATGATAATTAATGTACGTATTTTACGTTACTATCTATCTTTGTTATTCCGAATATATAATGCGCGGATACTTGCTATGCAAACTTGAGTCTCCTAGCAGAACTGACTCTTTCTTGTCTTAACACTAACTTACTATAGTGAAAGTTCTAAATGCTCAGCAAAGTCAAAATACAACCAAGAACTGTTGAGGCAATCAAAAAACATATGCTTGACATAAACAACTCTCAAGTGCATTGCCTTTATTTCACAATAGTAAATTGGGAAATTATAAGAAAGTTTCAAGTGCAGGTCCCCCAACAAAAGATGCTCTTCCTTAAAGCATATGTATTTATTCTCCACTATATACGCGACCTTTAGTCACGACACGGGGCCCGACATCGGTAGTGTTTGGCACCTCAACCAAGGTCAGTGTCACTTTCTTGTCATATCCAACAACTTGCTAACACTATGTTAATAGAAAACACAATGATTTTGGTCTTGCTCTCCGAAGAGCGTAATTATAAAACTGTTTTTATTAATTAAAAAGGACCACTTCATAGAGTGCATGTATACTGTAACGACACGTTCTACGCTCTATGCTCTATGCTGGGGCAACCTCAGCGTTCCCAGGGTTTGTTACACTAATTTTATTTGTTTACCGACGGGAAATAAAAAACACCACCTCTTTTCTTAAACGTTATAATTCACTCTTTATTTATACAATTCGCTCTTTATTTATACAATTCGCACAGCTAGCGTTCTCCCCAAGTGGGACGTGTCGGCCGAAGTTAACGATCGGCTATTGTGCGGTCGGAAGATACTCTAGTTGGGGTAATGGTCGCCTGGTTGATGTTGGTAGAACAAGCTTTCAAGCGACAGCGACCGTTACGTTTACCAAGACAGTACGGCTGACCCAAATCGATGATGGAAACCCAGGATATTTTCGATTGGCCCAGCAGGTGCCGTGAGTGTTGGTCGGACTCGAACGAAGGCTAAAAGTCACCTGGCTGATGTTGGTAGAACAAGTTTTCCACCTACAGTGATGCTCACCTTAGTACACAGTACGGTCATGCTCAATCGATGATGGAAACCCGGATACTTTCGATTGGTCCTGACAGTACTGGGAGTCGCTAATTTTCCGAAGTATTGCCCTGGATAAAGTTCACTGGGTTGATCTTAGAAAAACAATCTTTCAACCCTGGTGACAGTATCTTGATATTCGGAAGTCGTATTCTCTTGATGATGGGAAACCCAGTCTTTAATTTGAATACGACCTTACCTTTGGCCTTCCACTGGCGAACTGACTGTATTGTGTCAGCGCGCTGCCTTTTATACGTTGTCTGAGCACACACAAGCTGTTTATGCGCAAGATTATTACAGTGGTGGTGTCGAAAAAAAACTTCCACTACGACAGTTGTGTGGTGGTCTGTTAAGTGGCTGATACACGACATCAAACTGCCGTCTATATTTTTGATTGTGTGCGTGTTTTGGTTTGATGTTGGTGATAGACGCTGTCAAACTCGCTCGTCAATATTCATATTTAATCGGTCTTCGAAGTGTCAACACGCGGAAGAAAGAGAAAAAATAATGAACAACAAAAAAAATGTGTTGCTATTGCCTTATGGCGTTTTCTTTTCTGGCAAAAATGTCACACGTTTTTCCCACTTCGCACTTTTTTCTCTTTTTGTGTTCTTTTCTAGAAAAATGTCAACCTTGCGAAGGGGTAACTTGTTCTTTTCTAAAAATGTCGCACTATATAATTATGTGAAAAAGGTGCATTTTTCGCACTCGAAAAAATCAGAGGGGGAGAATAACACGATAAAACAGCTGACATTTGTGTTGTTTATAAATGTGTGTTTGTGTGAAGAAACAAAAAAAAAATAAGGACAAGTGTAATTTTTATTATTTTGTTTAAAATAAATTATTAATATGGAAAATATCAGATTTTTTAATTTTTATTTTTCCTTTTTGGTGTCCACGAATAAAAATGTCAACAAAATCAGCTGTTCATTAAAAAAAGTGTTACATAGTTTTAATTTTATGTTCTATTCTGACCATTAAAAATACAACAAAGAATAGCATAAAAAAAAAATTCGTATTTTTCACATATTTGTTAGCATACATTTGGTATCCCACAACGCCGGTAAAGAACGATACACTTCCAGCAGTTCTAAAATAAAATTCTGCTTCTCCATTTGTCCATGCGATGTTCACGCCACGCCACGCAACACAAAATGAATATTGACGACTTTTGGTGATAGACGACATCAAACCGCATCAAATTTTGACGAAAATCAAAACGATTTTGATTTTCATCAAACTCACACACAACGTGTACGTGTAACCAAAATACGCACACAATCAAATATATTGACGGCAGTTTGGTGTCGTGTATCAGCCACTTTAATCTTATGTGCTTTTACTCTAGTTAACAGTATGGTTGATCTTAACATATTTTGTTTAATCTAAACTTTTATGAACTAACAGAATAGTCATTACTTATGTAACTATTGTAAATTAGTGGGATATATTTAACATGATATGAGATCGCTTGTTATTTTAATGGTATTCATATAAATTAATAATATCTTTGTTTTACGTATTGTGGTAACTTTGATGATGAATAAAAACACATCTCCTTTCTGGTGTTTTATATTATTTTTATTTTTATTTGTACTTTAACGAAGACCAAAATTATACTCTACCTAAAATTAAATTATCTGCTACTTATATACTAAATTTACCAACTAGAATTCTACAAAATAATTCTCTTAAATTCTCTCTTAAAACTAATAGTGCTACAGCAGCATAGTAATTGACTCTGGTAAATTACTTCATGACAAACATATGTGCAACACTTGCATTAAACGATTGATGGGTGGTCAAACACAAAATCATGTCAAGTACGGTAATTCAAATACACAAAACATACGTTTCCATATTTACTTTGTGTTACCGGCACACTTGAGATTGAAATCCGAAACCCTTTTATTTATTGTTATTTTGGGTTTGTTTATACCACACACATTCATTGATCGCATTGCTTACAGTGAAAACACGTGCACTAACAATTGTGCTGTTCTTGGTTAACATATGTATGTCAAATGGTTCTAAATTAAATAGTTCTTATTACCAAAGTGAAAATGCTCTATGCTCAGCATTCATGCACTCTGTGAATGCCCTATAGTATGCATACATTACAGTATATTTTATTGGAAATGAACATTTTTCTTTTTGTGTGTGTGTTTAATTCAATGTGCACCACTTTGGATAGTGAAAGAAAGAATTGTGAATACTAGATTTTATTTGTCTTATATCATAAATGCTAATACATTATGGTTATATCTATTAATAAAATAAAAATATTTTGTTCTTTTGGTTTGTTTAAAGATAAAATGTAATGATGCTCACGGCCTATGTTGATCGATAGCATAGGGTGTGGAATTGTGGGTATAAAAACGAGCGTGCGACTTTTATTCGTCACAATACGCATGTACACCTGATTATGAGTTTTTAAATTGAATTTTTTATATTTTAGAACAAAATTTTATTGAACATACACTTTTTACTGAACAAAATAGAACAATTTTCGTTTTTCTACAATCCGGAACAGCTTTCAAAATAAGACTGACTATTTGTTTGCTATGTTCCTGTGTTTATATTGATCAGTAGATGTTGATCATATTGATCAACATCGCTGATCTAGCAAATTCAGAAAATGTACCGCAATTGTTTATTGCAACATTGTGTTTATATTGATACATTGTTTCCTCATTAATGTGTCAGCGTACAATACGATCGTATTGATCAACATCGTTTAGCTTGACAAAAATTGATACAATGTACCAATTTTACATACCGCAACATTGTTTGGCACATTGCTTCCGCATTCGAAGCAATTTTAAGTGTTCTTTTAGTGTGTCAGCGTACATTGTAGCATTTTACAAACAACCAAAATTATTTGGAATTTATATGCGCCAATGTATTCTGACACAATTTCATTAATATTGGAATTTTATTATGTCAATGTGCTTGACGTAATTAATAATAAAAAAAATGTGACTTGTAAATAAATGATTTTGTTTACATTGCTTAAATTTAAATGAGTAAATTATACATATGTACAATAATTAAGTTAAAATTATTATTAAATAATTATGGTAAAATGTAACACATAACAATTATGCTCACGCGTACACATACATCCACATACACTACTTTTGTTACCAGGGCTTTTTCTTAGGTTAATCTTAAGAAACCCTGTAACATTGATTGTCCTATATTTATTATAGTCAAAACAAAAAAAATATAGGTACAACTTCCTTGAGTTGATGTTATTAACTAAAAACTTTATTTAGAAAAATCTTATAGCTGCTTAAAACTACTTATTGGTTCATCACCAATACATAAATATAATTAATAAAGAAAATGCTAATTTAGAGTTTTGTTTATATTATTGATCTTTGGATATCAATACAAAGTTGCTGTAAAGAATTTGTAAACAAATTCTTTATCTTTATTTTTATTTATTTGTCTGAGAAAATCCAAACTTTGATTTTAATTCAAATGAAATATGATCCCTTATGACAGTACCGCTCGACATAATTATGACAATTAAGATCATTGCTTCCTTTATGCCTGAATTGACATAGGTAAGTTTATAGAAGAAATTGGTTCACCCGCAAGATTTGCACATATAACTCACTATTTCTACCTATAGCTAAACTACCGTGGGATTTAGCTGACACAAACATAAAACATGGTGGTCATCTGTAGTGTAGTGCGGATAATAAATACTCAACAAGTGGAGTATTGAGTTACATGCAGAAGGCATGGTAACTACGAATAATCAAACACACTACAGATGTATCTAATAAGCTAGAAGGTTCACTCAATGACAACTTTACCTGTACGGCATGCGCAGCTTTTTCCACATCTCCAATTACATCAGGATTTTTGATTTTAATTTTATTTTGGTTTTTAAAACTCATACTTCTACGATGTTTTAATGAGTTAGTTTCAACAAAAATAACCTTTTAAGCGAAATATCAAAATGACTGATCGCGTGAAAAATCAAAACTTAATTATTACTGTAAAATGTCCAAAGGGATATTCATGAGAAGCATGAATATAGGTGAGACAGGTACCTTTTGACCATGTTCCTCCTGGCTATTGCAACTGAAACACTTTATGTCATTTCGTGATGCAAAACTTAAATTCTTCTCTACATACTTATACTTGTAGTAACTTCGATAGAAAACATTGCAATGTTGCGGAATTTCTCATATTAATATCTGGGATACTATTTATTAAGTATTCAATAAATTCGTCGTTTTCCAGCCTGATGCTGTTTGCTAAACTGAGCTTATTAAACATTTGTTAGATGTGTAAAATTAGTGCATCTACCGGTCCAATTAAACATGCTGAAATTAGATTTAGCCACTCTTACGTCATATCTTTCATTTTTTATTTGTGTTAACCAGACATTCACTTGACCGTTACAATCACACACCGGCATAATTTCTTTTAATATATAAAATGGTATGCCGAGACTTGATGCTCCGTTGTCGCTGTTCTAGTTCGTCATTTTAATCATTCGCTTTTCATTTTCTAAAATTTAAAGCTGTTCAGTTTGAAGCTTTTGTGTGGCAATAAAAACTGGCTTTAATGTATCAACAAGATTTTTTACTAAAACCTATTCCGATTGAGTCAAATTCGAAGAATCTTCAAAGTTTACACAGAAATCGTGAAATTTTTAAAAGTTTTTCCAACATCGTATACGTTGAATTCCATCTTGTTGTAACATCTAACACTGGCTGAGGTAACTGTAAATCTGAAATTTGTTTAATATATATATGTACTTAGAACCCTAATGTATAAAATTCATGCCATCTGAGCTTACCTTTACGATGGAGTCCTTAAATTTTTTACTAATAGGCGCGCCTTTTCAATAATGTTGAAATACTCGATCTGTTTTAAGAAGTCTTTAACAGAAAGTTGTAATGTATGAGCGGCGCATCTTATAGTTATAATATAATATATATTTGTACGTGTCTTAACAACTCTTCTTCGTCAAGTCGTTCATTATCAAATTCATCATTTTCATTGAGTACCTCTACAGCTTTGATCATATTGCGCCCATTATCGGTAGTGATGGAATATATTTGGCTTTTATCAATACGAAAATCGTCCAAAACAGCCTCTATTTCAAGACTTAGGTTAATTGCGGTGTGTTTTTTGGTTAGCTCAACTAGCCCAAGTGACGAGCTCTACACAAGCGTCTTTTACTTCGCTTTCGGCCATGCTAACAGAAAAGTTTTTTTTTTTTGCTACAGTTTCAGTTTTTTCTTGCTGCATTAATTCATAGTTAAAAACATCTTTGTGTTTTTGCATCAAATGTCGTTTACTGTTTGATATGTAATTCCCTTGAAAAGACTTTTTACATATTTTGCACTCTGATAAGCCATTTTTCTCGTAGAAAATATAGAATTCCCTTATAAAATTATTACGTTTGCGTCCCATTTCAACTTTTAAATAGAGTCCTGCGTATACGAGAGAAATTAATAAAACTAGAAAAAAAACTTTTCATTTTCTGAGCAATAAACAAAAATCAAGAAATAACTTTTATATTCTGAAGAAAAAATAAAAATCAAGAAATAACTTTTATTTTCTGAGGAATAAATAAAACTCAAGAAATAACTTCTATTTCCTGAGGAATAAATGAAACTCGCAAAATAATCGGTAAAGTTGAGTTTTTTTAATAAAACTTAAACAAATAAAAATCAATGAATCTAAAGGTAGTCCACGCAAAAATAATTATCTTGGTGTATTCCTTGTTCACGTAGCACTTCTCTTTTAGTTTGATCTTTTTAATTTAAATTTTGAAAATAATCGTTATTTGCGGTCCCTGGTTTAAACAATAATGATTCTGTTTTTTTAGGGAGGTGGTTGTTTTAAAAGTGATTTTTCTCTCATTATACAGAAATAGCATTCATAGATCATTCTTGCAAAATATTATTATATTTTATTTGGTCCGTTTAAAAACTAATTTTTGTATGGGGACAGGGAAGCTATAAAACAAGTTCAATGTTGTCCGCATATTATTTAATGTACTTTCGTTAGCTGCAGCTCCATGTCCAAGTAGATTGGTAGTCTTATTGTTGAGTTTATTTAATTTTTGTATAGTTTCGTTCGGAGACTACATTTTTATTTTAGTTCAATTCCTTGTTTTGAAAGAGTTCATTTTTAAAATATTTTATCTTGATATGTTTTCCTTTATCACAACTTGATCTCTTTTATACGACATTAATTTTTACATAAAAAAATACGCAGATATAACTATTTTTATGACCGCAACTATACATATAATCTAGATGTCAATTGATTAATGAATAAATTTACGAGTTGTCAAAAAGCGCTCTATGTAAACGTAGTGTTAACCAATAATAACATTCCATATTCAAAAAAATTACTTGAATGAATCTAAAGAAAATAATTATATAATTAATAGTCAGTATATTTTCAAAATCATATAAAAACAGTTATATACATTTTAGGCATATATTAACATACTTAATAAGTAGTACTTATAAACATACCTACATACATATAGAAATCTTTATATTATTAAAAAAAGAAAAACCCCTCACATATACATACATATATATTTTTGCAATTAAATATTTTATACATAAATACTCTAGTGTATAAACTTAGGCATAATATGAAAATTTTTAAAAACTTAGATAATTTTTCATTAATCCATTAAGCAATATACTCAACTCAAATATACAAAATTTTAAAATTTTTGGCAAAGATATTTAACGAAAAACAAAAATTAACAAAATTTGTTAACTAAATTATGGTGCAAACAAAAACATTATTATTAACTATGTACTTCATACTACTTTGGCTTCAAAAAAAAAATAATAAATTGTTAAGTTATGAAAAAATGTTCAATGGTTTTTATAGTCATATAAGAAATACTTAAATTATTTTAAAGAGTATTAATTTTTTTTCAATAAAGTATTGTTTCATTATTCAATTTCGAAGAGACCGATTGAAATTAATTTTCCAAGCAAAAAATAATTTCTATTTGCTCAGCAATTTGGTTTATATTAATTAATTAATTAAGACTCGACATTTAACGGCAAAATACTTGAATAACAGCATATGTTTCTTGAATTGTTCGTGATGATCGTTTAATTTTATTTAATTATTTAAAACTGTCGTTTTCATCCAAAGTGCACTGGGACTCTCTATGCATTTTTCGGGCCAAAAGTCTTTACGCTAATCGTTACAGAAAAAAATTAAAAACGGCGGATCCAATATTTTATATAGGGGGTCCAAATTCAATAGTTACAAAACAAAATTCAAAATGGTGGATCTTATGTGACGGCAATGAATCTTAATTGAAAATTATGTGTAAGAAATAAGAATATTCCAAAATTTAATAAGGTTGCTTTAAAAGATTTTAAAGGGTGAACGAATAATAAGTGCACGATTTAATTTAAAAATTTTAATTTTTGATAAAGTGATGATATTTTTATTGCATTGTGAAGTATGGAATAAAATATCCGGCATGAGGTCTCGGCGGCTCTGAACAAAGGCCCTTGCTCTTTTAATGTTATTTTCGATGACATTTTGACAAAGATGTGGCTCTATGTTACCGATGACACATTTGATCTCGGGTCATATAGACCAATTGAAATCGTAATATCAAGAGATAATTCGGTCTAGAAATCGTTGCTCCAATAAATCGATTGTTTCGTGCGCGGTGTGGCAGATGGCGCCGTTTTGCTGAAACCATATGTCGTTCAGATCTATACCATCCAGTTGAGACCATAAGAACTCCGTTATCATGTTCCTGTAATGTAATTTCCGGCCTCATTTTCAAATTACGCCGACTGGCAAAAATCCGCACCAAACTGTTGCTCATTTGTTTCTCTTGGATTACGCGCCAAATTCGAAAATTTTGTTTGTTGATGAACCCAGTCAGATGAAATTGCGCCTCATCGTTAAAGATATTTGTTTCGACAACCTGCTGGTTTGAGCTCCTGAGTGAACTGAATCTTGTATGGGTGAAGGTGGAGGTTTTTTGTCCAAATTCGCTTCGTTGTGCTTCGCGAAATTTGTTGTGAACGGTGCTGAATTGATGTTCCCAGGTTTTCGGTAACACTATCTGTTTCAAGAGATCGGCCGGTACGTCGACGCACAAGAGAGTTACTGTCCATAAATTTCTTAATCACTCTGCGAATTGTTGACACATTAGGTGCACTTCCCCACCGAAAATTTCCCTTTCCTCATTTTTATATGTAGCGCTTTATTTTTAATAATCGGAACAATCGTTGATGCCATTTGTTAAATTACAGCGCTGTAATCAGCAAAGGAAGAACATGGCGTCAAATTTGAATCCTGCACTGTTATTGGATCACCCTTCAATATACTACTTAACCCTTTCAGACCTGAGTAGTAAAACGATTGTAGTCATTGTTAAACCATCAAAATAAAAATTCTTTTTAGCAAAGTCTACTTTCTTTTTTAATTCTTTTTTGTGTAAAGAGCATTCAAGAGAACTCACAATCAGTGAATACTGGTAAAAAAAAAACAAAAATAATGTATTTATTTTTATTTTAAGCACCTTAAACCAGATCTCACAAACGATACAGCTAGGTCTCAAAGGGTTAAATAAAAAAGAAACAAAATAGTTTTTTCTATAGCAAGTTTAACATGAAAAATTTATCGTAAATCAATACAAATGTATATAAATGACTGCAGAATCTCATTAGATACTAATCTACTCTTGACACCATAATCCCACTGCTACCATATCTTACCTTATCAGTGTCAAGGAGATGATAAAAAGAGAACAAACAAAAATTTGCGCTATTTTTTAAGCAATGCTTAAATTACAAAAAAGAAATAATAATTTCTTCATCCAAAAAGTTCTTTAAAGTTACAAAGTTTATTTATACAATATTCTTAATTTATGCTACATTTTCTGACTTTGTTCTGACTGTAATTCTAGCAGGTGTGAACGGATTATAATTTTTTTTTCTGATGGAGTACTTCCAAATGAGTCCAACATATTTGTATAAAAATTTTGTATAAATTGCCAAAAGAGATTTTTACCCTGAAAATGTCTTCTGTGTCCCAGTGTTCAAAAGTGTAATGAAAAATAATACAGAAATTTTTTAGTCTTGTGTTATTAACCCTTAAGAAAAGTACTCGTTTCATGTATAACTTATATATATTTTTTTTTAATATAATTTGATTTTTTCATATTGATAACTATGAAAGTTAAGAAAATAAACAAACAAAATTTGATTTTCCCTAAAATAAAAAATTTTGGCATTATAGGGTTAATGCTGATTTTTCAGGCATCTTATATTTCTGAATGTAATATGATTAAAACCTTTTAGTGGCAAGTTGTCTTAGATTTGCCTTGTTGCTAATTCATGTTAGCAATAGAACGTATCCTGCTTGCAGGACCTACTAAACCAATGACTAAACAATAAATTGTCTGAACAATTATTTTGAATTTTGTAAAACAAATACTTGGAAAGCCCTTTTTTCAAACGTTAAGATATCGTCCTAAATAATAACTTTGACTGCGTTCTATTTTGTGTTCTGTACCATTGACATTTTCAATATTTTTGGAAAAATAGAAATTCAAACTTTTTCACATTGTTGCGTGCACAAATGTTTGTCTTATTTTTATCAATAAAATGTTGTTACATGTATTTTGTCTGATTTTTATTAATTAGAGGACCACTGTGTAACTCAATTCGATCGAAATCGTTAAAATTCTTCGTAAATTCATAATTGTTTGCATTTTTTTAAAATTCATAAATCAAATCATGACATATCTCCTCAAGGAACATTACTGCTCGAAAATGCGGATATTTATTAAAAAAATACGTAAATAAATTTCAATTTCAATCTGTCTCGCTTAGGGTAAAACATTTCGTTTACTTAGTTTTTGGTATATCGTACTCTAAAAGGAAATCGTTGGTTCGTTTTAGTAATTTTAAACATTAATATGCAACACAAAAGTTTTCAATGTTAATAATGTTCCATAAATTCATTTCCTTTTATCGGATTTGTCAAATTTAATTGCATAAAATCAGAAAATATTTCTTTTTGTTTAGGCTATGAAGTCTAGCGATATTTAGTGAAAAATTTAAAGTAAGTTTCTAAATATATTTACCAATGAAATCAGTAAATTTCGCGTGATAAACACACATCAAATGAAATTGGATGCAATGATTTCGTTTTCCGTGGATCTGATATCAGATTTTGGGATAATTGAGATACTCCGATTTCCAATGTTTATGGCCATATTTGTGGTCATATTTGTCAAATCTGATTTAAGGAAACTGCTAGAATTTATAGGATAAAGTTAATAAACTTCACAAGGAGCTGAAAATATTTGCTTTAATTAATTAATTTCAATGTTTTGAAAAATCATTATTACAAAATTTGTAACCTGTACGAACCCTTTTGTTATTAGAGTAGAACATATACATACATATATAAAAATGTTTGTCTTATTTTAAATAATCAGATGCAATATTATAGTGCCTATTTTGAAAGAAAACTATTTTTTAATATTATTATTATTATTTTTAATATATAAGTATGTAACAAATTAATTTTATAAACGTGATATCATTTTATTACTGTAGAGTTTAAGTAAAACCAAATCTGTATTTTTTTTTTGTATTAAATTTTACTAAGTTACTTAAACATAAATACAATCAATAAAAAAAACTCTTTTATCCCAAAAAAAATATTTTTTTAAGTGTTTGTTTTTCTTATTAATACGCACATACAGTATTTTGTGCAGCAACCGCTGTGTTTTGTTTCCAAATACGGAAATTAAAAGTATTTGGATCCAAAGTAGAATAAATAAAAATGGGCATTGAATTTGTCATTAACCACAAAGTGCCATCATCATCAATCTGAAATGTAAATACAATGTAAGTTTTTTTCTTTTTCATAAATATTAACATATTTATTTTTCCTTACCGTCAAATCACTTGGATATATCATAGTTTTTTCATTTTGAGCCACAGTTCCATGATTAGCCGCAGAAAATTGTTTACGGGTATTCCAGCAGCCAACACCATTTTTTTGAATTTCTGCATAGAATACAACATCGGTTCTGGGATCATATTTGTGCATTGTCGACTGTCGCTGATTACCACGACTGCCTAATAATTGAAAATCTCTGCTGTAATCTCCGCGCTGAGCCAGAGCTTCATTTTGTAAGACTTCATTTAATACCGTAAATTCATTATTGCTTGCCATTGCGTGGAAGAAGATATTACGAGTGCCATTTTTATTTTTCGTTCCTAAGGTGACAGAGAATATTCCATCATCCCAACTAAATGACTGACCACCAATGTTAAAATCGCCAGCGATAGGATCAAAATTAAAGTAATTGTGCTGGAAAGTCCACATGCGATTAGCGGCAAAACTGTAAGATAAATTAAAAATAAAAAGAAATGAAGAACTTGATATTAAAACTCCCTTATTTCAGAATTAGGTTTGGGCGCACAAAAAAAAAACTATAACATATAATTTCATTTTTCAAATTTTACTTAATTAAAATAAAGAAATTTTTTTAAGATATGAAATATGATTTCCATATATGTAATATCAACATTAAGTAATTATTTTACTTTAAAATGGATTGTGAAGGAAAAGTAAGTGATCAAATTATTAGAAATTTTTATAATAATCTAACCCATGAAAACAAAGTTTTTATTAAAACTGCATATGAGTTTATGCATATGAGTTTTGGATCTCTCCGTGACGGTGCCTGACTGCATAACTATTTTAAAATGAATCTTTGGTCACAACAAGTCTATGGACCAAGTTTCAGATTGATTGGATGAGGAGAAATAGGGTTTAAATCATTCCGTGACTTGCGTGACTATGCGTGACTATCTTAACCCCCCTATCACACATCACACTGCAATTGTAAAATCGTTGTGTACGTATTATCAACGAAAAATTGTTCGAATTAGTCGAATCCATCGCCATTAAATTTTATGCTCACACATCTGACTGCAATCTCATTTTTAAAATGTCGAAGCGTAAACTTGAAAAAATTTGTATACTTCTCTCTCTTATTTTATTTTAAGTAGAGTTACCGAGTTTATTATACAGGCACATGTTTGAAGGAAAATGTTTACATTTATTAATATTAGTATTATTTTAATAATAGTTTGTAATAAAGGGTCCGCCAAATAACTTTTTTTTTTTTGAAAATTCTATAAAAAAAAAAAAAAAAAACTACTGAATATTATCTCAAATTTCTTTTTTTATTTGAAAGTAAAATCCTTCCGGTTAATAATGGAAAATAATATCATTCATGCAGTAGCCTACACGATCGGTCCAATTTTTAAGCACATTATCGATTGTGTGCAGCTGTATTTCACCAATGGCTTCACGAATATTATGCTTTAAAGCGTCAATTGTCTCTGGCTTGTTGGCGGAACACTTATCTTTGAGGGCACCCCACAAATAATAGTCCAACGGTGTCAAATCGCAGCTCCGAGGTGGCCAAACGACATCAGCTCTGCGGCTGATAATGCGATCTTCAAAAACAGCCAATATCCTCCTCTTCAATTTTTGTGAACAAAAATTCATTCAACATGGCCCGATAACGATCGCCATTGACTGTAACGGCCACTCCTTGCTCATTTTCGAAGAAAAATGGCCCAATTATGCCTCTGGACCAAAATCCGCACCAAACAGTGACTCGTTTTGGGTGTATCGGCTTTTCAATGTATGCGTGCGGGTTTTCTGTGCCCCAAATGCGACAATTTTGCTTGTTTACATACCCGCCAAGATCAAAATGAGCGTCATCTGAAAAGATGATTTTTTTTGGCAAAATCGGCATCTTCTGTAAGTCGATCACTTTCTGCCCAGCAGCAATATTCTCGGGTGTATGCACTGTTTTTGGCTTTTCACGCTTTGGTTTATCGATGAGGATGCCAGTTTCTTTCACTTTTTTCACAAGATAACGAACATGCGGTGCTTCTCTTCTTCCAAAATCCGTACGCAATTTTCGCACACATTCTGCAATATTACCATGATTTTCAAAGTAATGTCGCAATATTTCCCAGCGTTGTTCAAGCATATACAAACCATATTCGTTCAGCGGAAGGATAAAACTAATTATCTGTCAAATCAGACATGAGCTAAGTGTTACCATTCACGAAATATGCACTAGTTAAAAAAAAAAAAAACGTTAGATGGCGGACCCTTTATTTATGCTCTATAATTAACAAAATTGCGTTTTTATATGCGCATTTGAAGAAATAGATCATAATAATAGATTTAACAAGTTAAAACTTTAATTACAATTTTGCAGAATCCAGTAAATTAGCATTAAATTTATAACAGGGTAACATTAATCATCGTTAGTGTCAGCCACTACTCGCACGAAAAATTTGGTGCCATTAGTGTGACCACTGCGAAAAATGTGTGTGTATTAGTAAAAAAAATGTGAGTGTATTGAGTTTTTCGAACTTGCAGCGTGATGTGAGATAGCTGGGTAAAACAAGACTGTGCGTGGCTGTGCGTGACTACTCCAAAATTAATCTATAGTCACAACAAGACTTTGGGCGAAGTTTCAGATCAACTGGATGAGGTTGAATTGGGTTGCCCCATACAGAGAGTATGAATTTAAAGAAAGAGTTTAAAAATCCAAGACCGGGCATTAAAAACAATCACTTATTAGGCAAAAGTTTCTCAGCAAACGGTTTCCAGGGTTAATCAAAGTCATAACGAACGTATTACTAACAAGATTCGAAAAATATTAACCCTTTTTAATAGAAATCCGAATATTTCGAGGAGAAAATCATATTTTGATATTTTCCTCGAAATCTTTCGTAAGAAATGTGCAAAATAGAAGAGCAATTTCATCAACAACTATGAATGATGCGTTACAGGCGATGGAACATGATACAAAAAGAAACGTAAATGTCTAATTCAAATCAATTTTTTTTTTTCATTTTTACATTTAGGGTATTCATAAAGGTGACCTAACTGTTATATGATATGTGTTATGTGCTAAATTGGTAAAACAGTTGTATAATTGTTGTTGATATTCTTCATCCAAAAAGTTGAACGACAAAGAACGTTTGCAGGTATGTTTTTGCGGTATACTATATGATCAGCTCTTGTTTGCTTACTATTTAATCAGCTTTTGTAGTTTATTCCAAATATTTTTGGTACGTTTCTTGTAACTATTCTGGCAAAAATGGTAGAACTAAATAAAAATGGAAGGATATAATTACATTCAGGTAAGTTTTTGTGTATAAGAATTATTTTGCTTTTATTCGGATTATTTTTCAGATTGTTATATACATTCTACATTGGGCATTCTAGTTCTTTTTAGTGAGCGCTCTTTCTAGTTCAATTACTTTAAAAGAACTAGTTCGTTCTTATAGGTCAATCGCTCTTTTTCTTACTTTTGTTTTTTTTTTTTTGTTAACTATGTTGCACGAACTAGTTCAATAAAAAGTGTATGAGCTACAGCATTTAAATAACGATGAACCTGCGCAGTATAATTGGTTTTAAGAAACGTATACGAAATAATATATAAAAAATATTAATGTGAATGCCTGTAAGGGTGAGTAAATATAATAAAATAATTTTCAATGCAAATGTTTTGGTATTGGTTAATCTTAGATAGTAAATGTCCAGCACATAGATTGAAAAAGTGTCAACCGCTAGTGGGAAATCTTCATCAGATGAACCCATAACCTAATCAATGGAGAACTTAAGAATTTTTTATATTATAATACTTCTACAAAAATTATAGTACTTACATATTTAATTGAAAACCTTTGATTAAAAAAAAATGTTCCGCACAATAAATTAAATTTATATGCACTTTTGGCATTGTTATGTATATGATTTTTGCCTGCCGATATGAAAAAAGTTCGTATGGGATCCTATATTTATATGGAAACTATGTCAGAAAATGGACGGATCATGACCATATATGGTAAAATCATTTATTTTTCGGAAAAAACAATATTCAACCAAATTTGACAAGGAAATTATAAATTTTTATTGTTTTTTTTTTAACTTCCTCCGTCATTTACTTTGCGTTTAACAGCTGTTCGAAACATACAACCTCGTGGTTTTTTTTTTTTTTTCAAAAATGGAAAAAGTGAATTTCGAGTGCTCATTATTTTTTGCAAAAAAAAAACCGTCAATCAAACCAAGGAAAAGCTTGATAAATACTATGGGGACTCTGCACCATCGATTTCAATGGTAAAAAAGTGGTTTACTGACTTTCGTTGTGGTCGCACAAATACAAATGACGCTGAACGTTCTTGACGTCCAATTGAGGTCAATACACCCGAAAATGTCGAAAAAAAATCCACGATATGGTGTTGGCCGATCGAAGAGTAAAAGTGGGTGAGATTGTTGATGCCATAGACACTTCATATGGCATTGGGTTTCGATTTTAAATGATCAGTTGGGTTTAAGAAAGCTGTCTGCAAGATGGGTGCCGCGTTTGCTCTAAATTTACCATAAACGTAGTCGTGTGGGAACTTCAAAGGATTGTTTGGAATTGTTTAACCGCAATTCGAATTGGAGCCTCTTCCGCCATATTCTACGGATTTAGCCCCCAGTGACTATTTCATATTTCCAAACCTAAAGAAATTTAGCTCCAACGATGAAATTATTGATCAAACAAATGCCTATTTTGCGGACCTCGAAAAATCCTATTTTTTAGAAAGGATACAAAAATTGGAGAAACGTTGGACTAAGTGTATTGAGCTAAAAGGAGATTATGTTGAAAAATAAATTTTTTTTGCAAAACGATCAGTTGGCCTTCCATCATCCGACGCAGATCCAACTACCACCAACAATGTTGCTAAAAAAAAAAGGGAGCTCATCCAGTGACAAGTGTGAGATTCAAACAAATTAATCATTTTCCTAAGAGGGTTAAAAAACCGTATAAATTGTGTAAAAAATCAAATATACACACGTTTTGTAACAAATGTAACATCAATTTGTGCTTTTCAAAAGCAGAAAACTGTCAAAAAGTACGACGTACCCGAATGATTCATTATGTATTAGTTTTCAACTGGTTAGGTCCATGTATGGAGCATTTATTTGAATAAAAATAAATTTTTTTTGCAAGAATTTTATTTTCAGCTTACCCACTAAGACTGTCTACAGATGGTATTTCAACGTTTTCACCAGGAACTTCCAGGTTTTTTACCCTAAAATCATAACAAAATACATCGTTTTTCGATTCCAGTGGTTAAAGGGCTAATGTTTAATTCCAGCTTACTGCCATGAAACCTATACCAACAAGATTTTGTTTCTTAAGCGCCACAAAATTCTTTTAAAAGTTTTATTTACAATTTTAACAAATTTCAAAGATGTAATTTGCGGATTAACCTTTGCTATATTAATTATTTTGGGCTCTTTCCGGACTGGTCTCGTCAGGTTTTTGTGCTAGGGGGGGTGCAAGACCTAAACCCCCAACTAAACAAATAGGAAGGATCGGAGAGGTTTAATATACATGACCGATCCCTACTACTCGTTCGAGAGGAACATTTGGGACCTATCCCCTCCAAACCCTCCTTAGGGTGTAGTTTAGTTTAGTTAAACAGAAGAATTTTTTTTATATTTCTATTATATTTCTATTATATTTCTGGTTTTACCTATAAAATAAAAAAAATATATTTTTTTGAATTTGAAATCACAGATATAAAAACATTGAAAACCGTAATGAAATCCTACAGAATTAAAATTTTTGTTTTTTTTTTAAGTTATTTAGAAAATCTACAACAATACGTTCACGCCAATAATAAAATGTGAAATGTGCTTCCAGTAAAAGAGCGTCCCGCAAGGCTCAATTCTATAACCGCTTCTTTTTACTATATATAAAAATGATTTACCTAGGCAACTTTCAAATTGTAAACTTCATATGTATGCTGATGATGTGCAACTTTACGTTTGTAGTCGTATCGATGAACTAAGTAACTGTGTTGCGAACCTAAATGGCGATCTTAAACGAATTCATTTATGGGCTATATCTCAATCCTTCAAAGTCTAAATGCATCATTATTACTCGAAGATCTGTGCCTCCTCTTGCTATACCAGATATTATTCTTGACAGTCAAATTATTGAAATTACACAAAAAATCAAAAATCTTGGAATTATTTCCAATAAAACTCTCACCTGGTCTGACCATATAAATGTCGCTTCGGGAAAAACATACAATGCATACGTCTTTGGAACTTGCTACCGCCAACATCAGTAAATCGGCTGTTGAATGGTACAAAAATATAATTTCAATTTCGCACCAAGAAATGCGAATACACACAACTGCCCAGAAGTAAGGGCGATGAAGAGCACAAAGCAAGTTACTCGCAAATAGTCCGTGTCCAGGAAAAGAATCACTGAAAGTACTATAAAACTGCTTATAGGAGGTATTCCTAAGAAACTTAAAATTTTCATACAAACTATTCATTTTGCAAAATAATTGTATTCAATTAATTGTAATTTTTATTTCGCTTAAAAGTTAGTGCAATCCTTCTATTATATATATAATCTGAACCGTAAGGTAATTCAAACTAAACTCATAGTAAATATTTTTATCGGGCCGACCTGTTGTGAAAAAATGTGGACCCAGACAGACGGAGAGATATTTTGAAAGATATTTTGAATTGATCGGTATAATAAAATATGGGTTTCAAACATGCCCGCAAAATTTGATAAACTTCATACCCTGGAATCAGAGTATATGTTAATAAAAGTTCTTGGCACGGTGAATCCGAATCTGAACTCAAAACTTCGCGAAATCTTTTTGTTATAAACACCTAATAACGAGTGAGATCAAAAAATCTTAGCACACGGTTATCTCATTAACTTTTTTTGCAAGCATTATTTGTGGCAACTCTGAATTGTGATTAGTTTTAAAATAAGAAAATGTATGAACTGCCGGTATATAAAAGGAAAAATCCCAGTACAGTCAGTATAAGATAGAACGCCGCACAGTGGACCATATTTTGAGAAGGCGGCCAAAAATCATTTTTTTTTTGTAACCGATTTTAAAGTTATGTTATTCATTTGAAAGTAAATACTAGTAAACCTCGGGAGCCAAAAAATTGCGACTCTATCTCAACTATATCACAGCGAACATGGTCTTCGAAAATGGGCTTTCTCAGTATTTTGCTAAAATTAAAAATTTCTTTGTAAATTTTTATTTTTGAATGACTGTAACTTTTTTGATTTAAAAGATTTTGAAGTGAAATAAATTTTGTATAATTTTGTGACTTCCATACTATTAATGTTAAAAATGTAAAATCACTGACTCATTCCGAAATTTTCCGAAAATCTCCTACCTAATAGAGCATAACTCCTGCCAGTCAAAAGCAGTCAGAAAAATCTTGCACTCTTCTATAGTCCGAACCCTCCCCTATACTCCTATACCCCATTATACACCCGCCAGTTTCCGCCCGTGTGCACCAGAACAATTTTTCTGACCCAAGGTTAGATATTTTCTGCAAAATTTATGAATACAAAAGTTGTCCACTATGTGGTTAGGAATATTAAGTTTGAGGTGATGTTTGTAACTGCCAAAAATATTGGGCCTTTATCCATCTTTTATTATACGGATCGACTCAAAAACACTTTCTGAGTCGATTAAACGATGTCCGTCCGTCCGTCTGAGTGTTATGAATTCAAAAGTTGGTCGTACCGATGCACCGCGGTGTATTTTTTTGCGTGTAGGTAGAGTTGTCAGGAGTTGTTATATACTTATAAAAAAGGGTTGAGATATAATGCGCTTAATTGTTACGGGTACATTTACATAGGTATCTTTCAAAAACATTAAAAGTCTAAATTAGAGTTATATAGTTTAAATACCTGACAAAATGGGAAACAATTTAAATAACAGGTAAATGGTAAAAAAAAAAAACTATTGCGACATAGCCCTTTAAGATATGAGCAGGTATGCTTCACCTTTTAAAAGGGGTTAGGGTGTGGGTTTTTTATGCTTCTAAAAGTGGTAATAAAAGATACAAATTTATAAATGGTAAAAAAACTATTGCGACATAGCCCTTTAAGATATGGGCATGTATGCTTCACCTTTTAAAAGGGGTTAGGGTGTGGGATTTTTATGCTTCTAAAAGTGGTAATAAAAGATAAAAATTTGTAAATGGTACAAAAAAAACTATTGCGACTTAGCCCTTTAAGATATGAGCAGGTATGCTTCACCTTTTAAAAGGGGTTAGGGTGTGGGTTTTTTATGCTTCTAAAAGTTGTAATAAAAGATAAAAATTTTTATTTTACATAATTGCAAGAAATAGTATTTATAATAACGTTTCCACAATTATTATTCATTACAATTTGTGCAATTGCTAAGTTCTGTTACAGAGATCTGGCAGGTATTTATTTTCAACGAAATGATGTAGACGATGTAATTTTGCACATAGCGAGCAACGACTTCTTTAAGAATTGTAACCTAGAAGACATTGAAATGCACAAAGGAAAAATTTCTAATTTTGCATCGAATTTGAAAAGACGGTACATTGAATGCTCTCATAGCAAGGCAAAGATGTACAAACGTTACCAAGACTGGTTAATAAAGAAACTTATTTTTGAGAGTGCATCTACAACTGGCAACGAAAGTGGAAAAAAGGATCGACCAGCAAAACCAATTGACGGATGTAGTGAAAGATCTCGAAGGCGCAAGCTGGAGAATATCAATGAAGAAATTTCTCAAAGAATTATTAAGGATTCATTTTTGCACCAAATTCAACCAACCCAAAATAAAACAAGTAAGAAAATTATAGTCGGTCTAGACCGACTATACGATACCCTATACCATGCGTTTAGAAACCCTATCTCTTAGGCCCAACTAACTGGACATTGAAAATAAGCAAAAACCAAATTTGCGTGGGATTTTTATTAATTTTTTTGGCTGCAGATATGAAAAAGTTCATATCGGATGCTATATCTATAAAGGGACTAGGTCCAAAAATGGACCGATCCTGATCATGTTTGGTAAAGTCTTTTGTATTTTGCAAAAATATGTACAAACAAAATTTGAGAAGAATCAGTGCAATATTTTTGTTTTTTAATAGATTTAAGTGAAGATCGGGAAGCAGCTCTATATGGGGTCAAAGGGATCATTTTTGGACTACTCATTAGTGGATGTAATGAACGCATACAAACCCAATTTGAGTAAGATCTATATGACAATTTGGATCTTATGGCAATTTATGTCGATTTCATATGGGTAATTTGTATGGGGGCTAGGTCTGAACATGGACCGATTCTCACCAATTTCAATAGCGTTCATCCCATGGCCGATAAAAGCTTATATACCAAATTTCATCAAAATATATTCATATTTGCGACCTGCAGTTTGATTACAAGCTTTACATGGACACACAGACGGACGGACGGATGGACGGACGGACGGACGGACATTGTTAAATCAACTCAGAAAGTGATTCTGATTCGATCGGTATAATTAAAGATGGGTTTAGGTCAAATATTTTTGGTTGTTACAAACAGCAGACAAAGTCATTATACCCAAACCACATAGTGGTATAGGGTATAAAAAATAGGCGCACAAAGAGGATTTTGAATAGCATTCCTACACCAATTGAAGATAAGAAATTTACGCCGGAAGAAGCGTTCGCCCTATTTTTGGATTTGAAATTGACCAAAAATCAATATAAGGAATTGCGGAAGCGAACCAATGAAAAGAATTGTGGGATTTTTCCAGAGTATCGAGATTTAGTTTCTGCCAAAAAAGATTGCTTACCTTCACAATCTGCTATTAGTGTCACTTCAACATCAGCAGAAATAAAATTGCAAGATCTCCTTGAACATACTGCAGAACGATTGCTAAATACGCTTGAATACTGATCATTTAAAAAAATTGGTAATGACAGCATTACTTTAATTTCTAAATGGGGATGTGATGGATCCTCTGGTCAGAAACAATACAAGCAATTTAATGCCGAAAATTCATCAGATGCTAATTTATTTATGGTATCTTTCGTTCCATTGAGCTTAACAAAAAGGTAAAGCGTCTGAGAGCCGTCAACTAGAAGAGCAACAGAAATTGATATATGGAAAAATGAAATTCCTTCTTCAACAAAGTATTGCAGACCAATAAAATTTGCATTCAAAAAGGAAACCAAAGATGTCATAACTGAAGAAGTTCAAAAAATAAAAGATCAAATTAAGGAACTTCAACCAGTAATATTTAAATTTGATGACCAAGACATTGAAGTGCATTTTAAAATGTGTCTCACAATGATTGATGGAAAAGTTGCACAAGCTTTAACTGGAACAAAGTCAACGTCAAGCTACATTATATGCCAAAAGACATCAAGTTAATTAAGCCAACCTCCACCAGAAGACGATAGTTTTATGGAAGCCTACGAATTTGGAATGTCCCCTCTTCATGCTAGAATACGTTTCATGGAGCATATTCTTAAATTGGGTTATGATTTGGAATTTTGTCCGTTAGGCGAAACAGTGAGAAAAAACAAAGAAAATGAAGAAAAAAGAAAGCAAAAAAAAAACAAATTCAACAAAAATATCTACAGCTAGGCCTCGTAATCGACCAACCAAAACAAGGGGAAGGAAACACAAATGATAGAAATAATGCAAGGAGATTTTTTTCCAATCCGGAAACTGCAGCATCTATCACAGGTGTAGATCATGAATTAATAAGAAGATTCAAAATCATATTACAAGTTCTAGCATGCAGCAGAAAGATAAATGCAAAAAAATTTGGAGAGTACGCCAATAAAACAGCTATACTTTATAATGAAAAATACTCTTGGAGATATATGCCATCCACAGTTCATAAAATTTTGTACCATGGGGAACAAATAATTCAAAACAATATGCTACCAATAGGAGATCTATCTGAAGAAGCGCAAGAGAAAAGGAACAAAGACTACAGATTCTTTCGCGAGCACAACACAAGGAAAATGTCCAGATGTTATACTAATGAAGACCTTATCACTATTTTGTCGTGCACTTCAGATCCATATATATCCAACATTCGTCAAAAATGGAAAACTACCTCTATTGAATTAGACGAATTAGCTAAACAACTTCTAGAAGATGAAAATCAAGGCTATTTAGAAGAAATTTGTACTAAAATTGGTTGATTTAAAGTACTTTTTCATTACACTAACAATAAGTCACACTTTTTTTATATAGTTAAAAAATTTTCTTGTGCACATTAGGACTAAAAAGTTTACGGGGCCAAAGTTTGGCATTTTCTGAAAAAATTAACTTAAAAAATTGTTAAAAAGTATTAGTTGTAAAATTAACTGAAAAAATAAGACATTATATTAAAAAAAACCTTTTTTTACCTTTTAACACTTCACTTTTGTACTAAAATTCAACTACAAATTTTAAACCCTCCGTAACTTTTTTTATTTTCGGTCGAGAATTACGTTTTATAGCAAAACTTGAAGGCTAAAGTCTCACCTACCAAACAATAAAACCGCATATCAAAATTCCAATCCAATCAAAAGTTATAGATTTTTGACCGCCTTCTCGTCAAATGGTCCACTGTGCGCCGTAAGACTAAAGGTGCGTTCAGACTACGCAAATATTTGACCAAATAAACGTAACCCCTAATTTTATGAAAGTTTTATTCAATCTTACATGATATATAAAAGACAAAATTAAGTTATGTTTTATTACATTAGTAATATTTAATATATTTAACTATATTCTATATCATATATTGTATAACTTAATGAAAATTATACAAGGAAAATTATACGTTATTTAGGGGTTACGTTTATTTGGTCAAATATTTGCGTAGTCTGAACGCACCTTAAGACATACTTTATAATATGAAATACATAATAAAGTCAAAAGAATAAAATTACGTTTTGTTTTATCTTACAACAATCAGAAGTGGTATATTGGCCATGTCCACCAAGGAAATTTTCAATAAATATACAGTGAAGCAATTAAAGGAGTTGCTATCAAATTTGGGTGAAAAAACAACAGGCAATAAAAATGACATTCTCGGAACCAAACCAAAGCCTGATTGAAAAATTAGAAAATAGTGCAGCGGCAGAAGCGGAGGATGATGGCAGCGGTAGTGAAGTTGAAGCTATACAAATAGGGAGGATTGTCTAAACGAAACGGAAAAAATTAGAATGTTATTGGTGAAACAAGCACCAGATGAAGGGAATGAAAATGAAAAGGCAGATCAAATGACTGGTGCACAAGCAGGTTGCGTGTTTGAGGAGGAAAACGAAAGGAATACAAGCGGTAAGGACAAAATGGAGATTGAAAGTTTTACTGATAGCGGAAAAATTTGTGCAACGGTGGAAATAAAAACAATTGAATCGAATTTTGAAGGTATGAAACAAATGAGTGCAAATGATATTCTACAAACGAACAGACGAGCATTAAATGATATGGAAATTAACAATACGAACGATGAAAAAGGGGCATGTTCCAACAGAGAATACGAAATCATGAGAAGAGGAATAGAATTATCAAAGAGAGAGTTGGATATGCAAAGGAAGGAGATGGAAATATTGAGGATGGGAAAAGTGCATTCCAAGGTCAGAACAGTAACAATGGTGATTTGAAAAAGGCATTGAAAGGAAATTTTTCCCTCAGCTCAATTAATGAGTATTAAAGCCGCATACAATCTGGACGATAATAATATGCGTGCGTTGATATCTAATAAGCTGAAAGATAGAGCATTGAAATGGTTACATTCTCGTCCAGATTTAATAGTAGTTTCTATTGGGAAATTGATTGGTGACATGAAATTGCTTTTTGGAAATCGTTCAAGCCGATTAGCCCTAAAACGTCAATTTGGGAACAGAAAATGGATGGCAGGTGAGTCATTTGAAGAATATTTCCACGAAAATTTCATATTTGCAAGTAAGGCAATGATTAATGAGTCCGAAATAGTGGAGTATATTATTGAGGGCATATCTGATTATACGTTGCGCTCATATGCACAAATGCAGTGCTTTGAACATAAGAACCAACTTTTGACAGCTCTTCATGCCGTGAGTTTACTAAAGACAAAACCAGTCAACATTTCTGAAAAGAACATAGAGGCTGTTCGTTGTTTTAATTGCAACTCGGTTGGGCATATGACAAATGAGTGTCGCAAACAGAAAAGAGAAGTGGGTGCTTGTTATGTGTGTGCTGAGAAGGGTCATTTGGCAGCCGTCTGTCCCAAGAGAAAGCCGTACCAAATCCATGCTGTAGTTCGAGAGGAAGATCAGGATGAATATGTAAAAAATTTATTTTGTATTTTTATAAGGAAAGTGTTAATTGTAAAATTTTGTTAGCAACATTGATTGATACCGGAACATTAGGAACATTTATTCACCAGAAGTTCGTGCCTTTTTATTTTGTTTTTGCAGATATAAATTTAAATTCTGAATACTTCGGGATAAATAAAAGTTATCTGAATAACTTAGGTGAAGTAAAATGTAAAATATTATATGAAGATATATATATTGCAATATTCTATGATATTAGGAAGCGATTTAAGACTACAAGTTGTTGAACATGATTGTTATAGATTAAAATATAGTAATGAGGTGTGCAGTATAATGAAAATTGATGTTAATGATGGAAAAAGTGCACAAATGTGTAAGAATATGGACATAGATTATATGAATAAGGTAGAATTGTTAGAAACTTTAAAAAAAATTTTATGGAAATTGTAAACGCCCAGATGCGCCTGAAATTAAATGTGAGATGAAGTTGAGACTGACATCTGATAGACCACATCATTTTTCTCCACGTAGATTGTCTTATTATGAAAAGGGAAAACTACAGGAGATGATGACTTTTTGGAAAGGAGGATTATTAGATCAAGTAATTCGGAGTATTAAAGAAGAAATCAGGAGACCTTAGATTATGTGCGGATTATCGTCATTTAAATAAGATGACATTAAAGGATAATTATCCTCTACCGCTTATTGATGATCTTCTCGATCGGTTGGTAAATAAGAGAATATTCACCCTGCTAGATTTAAAGAGTGCATTTTATCATGTTGATATGAGTGAGGAATAGGGTGGGGCGATTAGTATGGATGCAATTTTTGCAATTTTTGCTTGCAATTTTTTCTCAGACTTTATTTTTTTTTGGAAAATTTGCAAATTTTCTTGGGCTCATATTTCGTAAACTATTTCAAATTTTGACTTATTTTGAAAAGTAAAGTTGTGCTATTGTCTCGGGCTATATTCTCTCTGAACATATTACTTAGACAAAACTTCGTTTTCATGGTCAAAAAGTCGAAAATGTAGGAAATTCACCACTTTTTGTCACGTTTTTTGGATATTTTGGCTTATAACAGACAAAAATTGTAGCCAAGGCAATAGTTAAGAACTCTCTAGTACATCGCAAAAGCATTGGAAAGGCAGTTTTGGCCTTGCAAAAGTGCAAATTTTTCGTGAAAATATTGATAATTACCATTTTCAGTTGTTCATAGCGCAAAATCATAAAAATATTCTATTTCTTATTTTTTCCACTTTTTTTATCCAAAAATATAATGTTTTTTTTGTTTAGTTTACGAAATACGAGCCCAAGAAAATTTGCAAATTTTTCAAAAAATCAAAAAATCTGGAAAAATCTGGAAGCTCGATTTTCACCGTAGACGTATGGTCTAGTGGACTTTTTTGCTCAGTACAATCCCAAGAATCAGAAACGCGAAGCGCCCATTAAGATGTTCAAATCGCCCCACCCTAGTGAGGAATCAATCAAATATACATCGTTTGTAACGCCTATGGGTCAGTTTGAATATTTGAAAATGCCCTTTGGTTTGAAGAATTCCACTTCTACGTTTCAACGCTTTGTAAATCTAGTTTTTTGCGATCTGATACGGGAGGGCAGGTTGGCAGTATATGTAGATGATTTTATGATAGCTGCGGAAGGTATTAGTGAGCACTTGGAGATTTTAAAAATAGTTTTTGAAAGATAAGTTAACAACAAATTGGAACTTAGGCTAGATAAATGCAAGTTTATGGAATCGGAGGTTAGATATTTAGGTTATACTATTTCTGAGAATGGGATTCGCCCGGATGAAAGAAACATTGAGTCTGTGATTAATTTTCCCACGTAACGGAACGTTAGGGATATGCGGAGTTTCCTGGGACTATGTTCTTATTTTAGAAGATTCGTTAAAGATTTTTCACTGTTGGCGCAGCCCCTTTATAATTTAGTCAGGAAGAACTCGAATTTTCAATTTAGTGAAAAAGAGCAAGAATGTTTCGAATTGTTGAAAGGAAAGTTAGTACAGGCACCCATTCTGTCTATATACGATCCAAGGGACGAGACAGAGTTACATTGCGACGTAAGTAGTCATGGATATGTGGCGATATTATTGCAGAAAAAGGAGGATGGGAAATTTCATCCTATATTCTACTTTTCGAGAAGGACCACAGATTCCGAATCAAAATATCATAGTTTTGAGCTTGAGACTTTAGCCATTATTCACGCTTTGCGTAGATTTAGAGTATACTTACAAGGATTAAAATTTAAAATCGTAACGGATTGTAATTCCTTAACTTTGACATTGAACAAGACAGAAGTGAACCCTAGAATAGCAAGATGGGCTTTGGAATTGGAGAATTTTGATTATACCCTGGAACATAGAAAAGGGGACAAAATGCAGCACGTGGATGCTCTAAGCAGAAACACAAATATTTTGGTACAAGAGGAAAATACCTTTGAGCAAAATTTATCAATATGTCAGTACAGGGATGAGAATATTAACATAATTAGACAACAATTACAAAAGGAGGAAAGTGGTTTTTATGAGATGAGAAATGGTATTATCTACAGAAAATTAGGTGACAGAATATTGTTTTATGTACCACGGGATATGGAAGGGAATATTTTGCGAATGTATCATGACGATATGGGTCATTTGGGGTGTGATGAGGTATCAAGCATTATATTGAGGTCGTACTGGTTTCCTAGATTAAGGGAAAAAGTTAAAAACCATATCAAGAATTGTTTAAAGTGTATTGCGTTTTCTCCGAAGGGTGGTAAGCATGAAGGATTGTTACCCAAAGGGAAATATTCCATTTCAGATAATACGTATTGACCACTTTGGCCCTGTGACGTCGAAGAGGGCAAAGAAAAAATATGTGTTTCTTGTGATAGATGCGTTTTCGAAATTCGTACGACTATGCGGTGCGTACCACTAACGCAAATGAGGTCCGCAGTTGGTTAATATCCTACTTTAATTGTTACAGTAGACCGGCCATAATAGTTTCGGATAGGAGTACTGCCTTTACTTCACGTGATTTTCGTAGCTTTCTAGAGGATCATGGCATAAAGCAATTAAAGAGTTACAGGATCACCACAGGCTAACGGTCAGGTCGAGAGAGTTAACCGTAGTTTGGCACCCATGATAGCTAAATTTACTAGTGCTGGGATGAATCATAGCTTAGATAAAGTTTTGCCAGAAATAGAGTTTGCTATGAATAATACGATTCATAAAAGTATAGGGACAACTCCTAGTGAGTTGCTCTTTGGAGTTAGACAGAAAGGGAGAGTTGTTGCCTTTTTAGGTGAAAGACTAGAAGAATTAAGTGAACATGACTCACAGAGGAATTTACAATTAATTCGTAGGCGTGCATCTGAAAGGAATGAAAAGTGTCAGAACTATAATAAGCGGCTAAAAGATCGTAGTCGAGTACACAAAAAGTATAACATAGGGGATTATGTCGTAATACAAAATTTTGTAAGTGAACCAGGAGTCTGCAGGAAAATCCTTTCGAAGTTTAAAGGTCCCTATAAGGTCGCCAAGACTCTCCCTAATGATAGATACGTGTTAGGCGATGTGGATGATTTCCAGGTGAGCCAGATTCCATATGAGGGAATATGGGAAGTGGCTAGTATTAAGCCATGGCTTAGCTCCTCACATGTGGTTGAAGGTAAAATCGGACGATTTCAGGTCAAAATGGCCGAACTGTGGCAACTCTGAATTGTGATTAGTTTCAAAATAAGAAAATATATGAACTGCCGGTATAGGAAAGGAAAAAAACAGTACAGACAGTATGAGACTAAGACATACTTTATAATAAGAAATATATAATAAAGTCAAATTTTATCAATTTATTTTTGGAAAATATTTCAGTTATTATGTTTATTGACAACAATGTTCAATTGTTATTAGTTTGATTAAAATTAGTGATTAAATTGCATTAGGTGCTAAAATTATAAAAAATTTTTCAACAAAATCCATCTTGTTCCTACAGAAAGTTGGCCAAAGAATCAAAGGTCTTCCGTCAAACTGTTTCCAATGTTATTAAAAATTATCAGAAGAATTTGACCATTCATAGGAAACCTGGGAGCCAACACATCCGATAGAAAAGTAGCCAGTTTAGCCCAGTGCTCGGACTATTTGATGCGAAAAGTTACAGATAGAAACACTGTAAACAAAAAAATATAAAGGACAAAAACGGAGCGCGGATATTGAAATCGTGTTTCATAAAAAAAACTCCTGCTGCATAATGGATGACGTAACGTATGACGAAACACAAGTCATTTGTTTTATAAAAACCGAAATTTGTATAAAGGAGTGTTTGCAAAAAAGACTCGCAAACATTTAGTAAAGTAAACTTCGATCTCAGGGTAATGGAGTATTATCGAATATTTTTATTCTCTGTAAAAAACTTAAACGAATACGTCAAACTAACTAATTTCAACGGACCTTTTGGCCAAGACGAAATATTATATCTAACATATTTCGAAATGTGTGTTGAAGGGAAAGAGAACCATCTTCAGATGGATTACCAAGTTCAGTTTAAAAAATGTATTCGCGTGTTGTTATATTTTCATGTTAAGATTCCGCGAATATCTGTCATAATAGAGAAATTCTGAGTTCAGATTCAGCGCACCAAAGACCTTTAAAAAAGTATATTCTGGTCCCAGTGTGTAAGATATGTCGACTTGTGTTAATGTTGCTATTAATAAACACTACCAATAAAATTTTATATCCTGATTTAAGAGTCGTTAGTGTAAAATGAATTCAAGACAATGAACGATTGGGCACTTGAGTCGTCACCATGGCAAAATTCCAAGATTTCGAAACTAAAATAAATAGTCTGACGGAAAATATTTGTTCAAACAAGTAAGTGATGACTTCAACAATGGCTATTTCGTAAGGTGGAGTGAATTGTATTATTCGGAAGGTAGCAAAAATTTAAAAAAAAAAAACGTTAGTACATCACGCTGAAAGGAGACTATTGCCCATGTTCAACTCAACCCAATGACAGCGAAACCAATACAAAGTTTTTAGCACCAAAAAATTCGTGTTGGTTTTCTTTTTGGTGTTAAATAATTCATATTGGTTTCATTTTCACGTGGATGTCAATTAAAGAATATGGGCGTATGTTGAAAATAAATACATATGTTACATAAAATTTTTTATTTTTCTTTCCGTCCCAATCGGAGAATATAAATTAAATTTCCTGATTAGGAAACAAAATGTAACATTTTGTATAAATAGGAAATTATCTGGCAATGACTTCTAAAATTACTCACCTATACACATAAAGTCGATTGTTTACTAAATCCGGTATATAAGCAAAGTCTCCATTATACTCTTTACCTGTATCAACTGTTATACTGGCAAAACCACGACCTTCTTCAACAACCGAAGTTGGTACTTCATATCGACGTACGACATTATCAGTGCGTAAATCAATGATCCACAAAGAAGGTCTCTGAATCTGCCTAAAATTTCCTAATCATGAACGAACGTAACAAATTAATTTCCTTTTCTATTATTTCATAAAAATAAATAATTCCATACCAGGATATTCCAACATTCCAGTATCAATAAACCACAAGCGACCAGAACCGTCAACGGTGGTGCGGTAAACGGAAACTAAATTTTCTGAATTAGACTGAATTATGAATGTATAATTTGAAAAAATCGAAATTTTTGCTTTATTACTTATCAAACGTTATCTTTGCTGTGATTTCTTACCATAAATTGATTTGTTTCGAAGTCGGGATATGCGTTCAGTTTTGGACTTTGTTGTGTACCATCCTTATGCAGATCAATATAATTTAGTGTTGATGGTATACCAACTCTTCGTCTTGGCATTGTGACAAATAAACGTCCTTTATAATGAGTAACACCCATGGGTACATTATTATATGGTATATAAGATGCATTCTCATTGTTTTGCGATATTTGTCGTGTACTTCTAACTCCATGATATTGACCAGGAAAGTAAATAATTCCTAAAATAGAAGTTTTGATTTATTTAAAATAATCCTGCGCTTCTTTGAGAAATAATTTTGTTAAAATTTGTATGACAAATGTAATAAAATGAGTTCGATTAAGAGAGTTTAAGTTTTCCGCCAAAGAAACATCAGCAAGTTTACGATTTGGGTATTTTGCTAAGCAAATGCCTACTTGTTTTTGAGGCCATTTAAACCCCATTTTATTTATTTTTTTTTTTTTTCAGATTAAAGCATGCCTTTTGGATTTCATCGCCGAACTTAAGATAGATTTAAGCGATTTTCGGGAAATGTGGACTATGACTAAAAATTGTACTACTTCGTTTATTTTTGATTGACATTTTATGGATATAATAAATACAGATTGGGGCCATGTCTGATTGCGATAATTCTTGAGAAGTTTAATGATCATATACAAAAACTTAATATACAAAATCGAAAGAAAGGGTGATGTAAATTAATTTTTCGATTTACTTTCGTTTTTATTTGAATAATAAATATATTTCGTTTTTCATGGAAATATATTGTAGATAAATAAAAATGTGATAGAAAACGGAATTGTTACTTGTTTTTCTCGTTTTTAAATCAAGTAGAATTTGCTTCACGACTTGAAACAGAAAAGTTTTGTTTGCCAATTATTCAATGCATTAATTAAAAATTAACTAAAGAAATATAAGTTTCATTAATTTACGTACTAAATTATCTCACTTAAAATAATTTTTCAACGGAAAACATGTCAATCCGTCGCGACGGGAAAAAATTATTGATTTTATGGAAAACAATCCGCAATTGCTAAAAGGGTTGCCAAAGGAGATAGAGTGGCGATTGAACAACGTTGACAAACTCTTACAGACGATTTGAATATCATTTTTTAAAATTATTTTATTGAGAAATAATAAAGAAGTATTAAACAACATTTATTGACAAACATTCAGCTATATTGTCCCGGATTCTAGCTGCTTCATTATTGAGAGTACTTTCAGTTTTAACTTCGCCAGGACTAGATTTTAATTTTGTTGGATTATTATTATCATTATTAACTGCATCATCAGAGCGCTGGAAGCTACCTTCAGCGAAAAATCGTAGCAATGGATTTCTTCAATTACCTTTTCACTGATGATATTATTGAATTGGTCGTTGTAGACAAATCGTTGTTTTCTGTAGGAAAATATAAACACAACGTTATCACAGATTTCACTGAAATAAAACATTACATCGGCATAATGGTGTATATGTCAGTATACCGCTTTCCTAATTTAGAAATCTATTGTGGGAAGAATGCCTTTTTGCCAATTCAGAATTGTATGTCATCGAAACGATTTCTTGCCATCAAGAAATATTTATCATTTTAAGATGAGTCACGGTGAATGAAGAAAGGTTAACCGGACTATGACCCATTATTCCGCACCCGCACTTTGGTCAACAAAATAAACGACTGATTCAATTCAATCTCAAAAACGGCTAGATTATACGTCGACGAGCAGATGTGCAGCACAAATATGAAACACTATCTCCGTCAATACATGGCAACTAAGCCGCATAAATAGGGGATCATATTGTTCATGCTTTGTGATTCCAATGGTTTCGCCAACCGTGTTGAAATCAACAATGCCACCGAAAATAATATCATCTTATCTGGTACACCTGACGACCTTGGAGCTTATCAAATGTTGTAATTCGTTTATCACATACTGTATTTTGATAACTTTTACACATCGCTGCTAGTGTTATGCCGTTTTCTTTTCTGACAAAAAATTTCCCCCTTTTGGCCCTTTTTTCGAAAAGTATATTTTTTAATATATTCTGAATTAAGAACAGCCTTATCTTATACATCAATCGAAAGGTCCCAAAGTCGAGCCCTCGTAAATCGCAAAAAATTCCAGCCATTGTCTTCTTTCAGGTCATAGTGTGAGAATATTTCCCCATTGATTCCCTTTTTTGAATATTTTCACCCTATAACTTCCAAGAGGATAATATATCAAAATTTTTTGGCATTTGTGAACACAGCACTTTGAGACCTTTCGAGTGATATATAATATAAGGTTGCTCTTAACTCAGAATATATAAAAAAAATACACTTTTCGAAAAAAGGGCAAAAAAGGGCGACATTTTTGTCAGATAAGAAAATGGCATTAGTATATTTACGAGCCAGAGATATTTATAGTCTGGATATTTAATTTTTTTTGTCATATTTCTTGTTGATCACGATTTGCTTTTGTATTTATAGCCAATCGACCGACACCAAAATCAACAAAGAGCAGAGAGGATTTTGCATAGAATAAATGAACTCAATCCATGGAGTCGATGTGAATACTGTGTGATGGAGGGATAACAAATGTGTCCGCCTACCATCAACATATATCGGTTTCGAATGCTTCGGAAGAACCAATTCTAATGAACAACCGGCAAAGGCTCATCGAAATCAAATGCCCTTAAATTATCCGAGAATACAATGCTCACATGAGTCGATACCATATTCGAACTAAGACTTGGAATATAATGATTAGATTGGTTTACTATTTTGTGGACATAGCCTCTAGAAATGCATTCATTTTATACAAAAGTTTGCGTGCCGCGAAGGCCAATGCTTCTAACAATGCGTCTGATGAAGAACTGCCTCTAAAGCTTACCGATTTTCGTGAGGAAAAAGTTGCTGGCCTTGTTTCATTCAAAAATCAACCACCTACTGCTCACGATCCCGATGAGCCTTTATCGCCACAGCCTGGCATTTTAGGAGTTGGGAGAAGAGCTCTTCATCAAGTTGCTGATGTTCGGTCCGATTCTGCCGATCATTTTGCTGTTTGGGTGGATAAAAAAGCAAAAAAAAAGGTACAAACATTGCAAGAATCGACTCAGAAAGTGATTCTGAGTCAATCGGTATAATAAAAGATGGGTCTATATCAAATATTTTTGGTAGTTACAAACATCAGCAAAGTCATTATACCCTGAGCATATAGTGGTATAGGGTATAAAAACTAACACACACAATTTAGAGCAGGGTATGGTTTTAAAACTTATTTTTTTCTTTTTTTTTCTGAATGTGCAACATGTCGAGAGTGTTGTCTCAAAATTTCATGTAAATCGGAGCAAAACTAACGAAGATACAGCATTTCAAGAGACCTGCCCTCATACATTATATCGTATATGCTAAACACTTTAAATCGATTTTCTCGCAAACAACATTTTTGAAGTCCGTGAACATCATAACACAAAATCTACTTGACCGATCCTTTTGAAACACTATTTCTACACATAAATCAACAGGTAATCAGGGTTTTTTTTTACCATTTTTTCCCCCATTTTTTTAGTAACAAATTCACCGAAATTTTATAGCAAAAATGCTGCCAAAAATAAAAAAAAAATGAGAAAACTCTTCCTGATTACCTGGGGAAACATATCACATTTTAAACGCATTTGGAGCCATAACATAACATAACAACGTTTTTTCGAGGCGCCACCGAAGATTCTCTGTCACGGACTTATTTATTAACATTTTTAGTTGAAAATTTTTCATTTTAAATTTTATGATAAGATGTATTTGAAATAAATAATATAATATTATTCATATCTTGAAAAAAAAAATCATGAAAATATGCCTTTTTTCGTCTTTAAAACCTTATCCCGCCGTTACACGTTTTAGAGAGGAATGACTAAAAAAACCAGCAACAAATAGTAACCATAGAACTGTCTACTGCAATTACTTTGATCCTCTGCAAACAATGTCGATATGGTAAAAAATTTTTGTGCCAATTGCGCTGGAAAGCATAAAACGGTGGATTGTAAGGAAACCATTATAAAATGCGTAAACTGTAAAGGCCCGCATAAGGCTATGTCTCCTGACTGCCCTAATAGAGACACGTTCATAAAAATTCGGCAACGTGCTTAACCAAAGAGTATTGGCCAAAGAAACCAACAATTTGACAATAGGAATCCTACCCGAAAACAAACATTCAGTGTAGATCTTCGAAAACTTACAAGTAATAACAACAACTTCATTTTAGGAGAAGACTTCAACTATAGACATGGCTATTGGGTAACATATTACATGATAAACTACAGCTAAATGAAAAAAAAATAATATTTCCTCATGACTATACCTATATTCCGGCAGATTCAAGCAACTAATGTGTCACAAAATATGTCCACGCTCGGAGTAATAAACGATCTCAGTTCCGATTACCTACCAATTATGAGTATAGTAAATTTAAGCTACGACACGGTAGATAATCTTTGTTATGCTCTTAATAAAACCAACTTAACTCAGTTCGCCAAATTTATATGAAATAACCAAATCTGAATTGATTATATTATAAATATCTTCAATAACACAGTTATGATGGGAATTGATGAAAGTGTACCTAAACGTAGAGAAGCACGGACAACGAAACCATTGCCAAATAACATAAAAATTATGATACAACTAGCTGTTTTTACCCGGTCTTGCCCGGGATCCAAAGGCCTTTGACTTGAAAAATGGTTTACTATGCTTACCAGGCGCTGAGTACTAAGTCGCTAATGAACAAATTCCCCAAAACAAATGAACATTCTCCCCAAAAATTTGTATGGGATTGGGGAATTGGTTCATCATGAAAAAATTCCCCAATTTTTACGTTTTTTGGGGAGTAAATTCATTTTTTATTTCGATTTAAAATTTTTTCATTTTTTAATTTAGAAGTTTGGGGACTAAATTCATATTTTTTTATTAGCTGCGAATGCAGGTAAGTATTTTTTAAGTTTATTTATTTTGTAAACATTAAATATAACGGAATCGTTTGCAAATTAAAGGAATCACAACTTTTAAAAATTGAATTACTTCATTCTATAAGTGATTATCATTGAGCAGTGACGTCAAATTTATAGAAGTTGCCGCAAGGTTGCTATAAGCAACTGCTTATAGTATATGTGTGGCCTATTTGAATCAACAGGTAATTATTGCACACACGTAAATAAAATTCATCATAAGGCTTTTCACTAAGCTGTGTTTCGCGAGATAAAGCTCCGAAATGATTATATTGAAAAGAATACAGATTTTAAATGCGTTTATTGAGAGCAGTTTGCAAATTTTCACTTTAACAAGAAAAAACAAGTAAGAAAATTATAGTCGGTCTAGACCGACTATACGATACCCTATACCATGCATTTAGAAACCCTATCTGTTAGGCCCAACTAACCGGACATTGAAAATAAGCAACAACCAAATTTGAAAGGGATTTTTATTAATTTTTTTGGCTGCAGATATGAAAAAGTTCATATCGGATGCTATATCTATAAAGGGACTAGGTCCAAAAATGGATCGATCCTGATCATGTTTGGTAAAGTCTCTTGTGTTTTGCAAAAATATATACAAACAAAATTTGAGAAGAATCAGTGCAATATTTTTGTTTTTTATAGATTTAAGTGAAAATCGGGAAGTAGCTCTATATGGGGTCAAAGGGATCATTTTTGGACTACTCATTAATGGATGTAATGAACTAATACAAACCCAATTTGAGTAAGATCTATATGACAATTTGGATCTTATGGCAATTTATGTCGATTTCATATGGGTATTTTGTATGGGGGCTAGGTCTGAACATGGACCGATTCTCACCAATTTCAATAGCGTTCATCCCATGGCCGATAAAAGCTTATATACCAAATTTCATCAAAATATATTCATATTTGCGACCTGCAGTTTGATAACAAGCTTTACATGGACACACAGACGGACGGACGGACGGACGGACGGACATTGTTAAATCAACTCAGAAAGTGATTCTGATTCGATCGGTATAATTAAAGATGGGTCTAGGTCAAATATTTTTGGTTGTTACAAACAGCAGCACAAAGTCATTATACCCAAACCACATAGTGGTATAGGGTATAAAAATTGGGGAATTTGTTCATTTCTTTTAGGGACCTTTTTTTAAAATTTGGGGAATTAGTTCATCGTGAAGTTATTCCCCAATTTTTAGGGAATAAGTTCTTTTTTGGGGAATTTTTTCATTGGGGACAAAGTTCTCAACGCCAGCTTACCATTACAACTAACTATGTTTATGCATGAATTATTTTGAGTGTATGATGTTTAGAAGTTACGAATTTTAGTTATTCTAAAGCTTTGGGATATACAACATTTCTGGTTTTTCCTTCTGGTAAAGATTGAGCTGGCTCCCAACTGTGGAGCAGGCGACATATAATTATCTATGAGAAGAACAGAGAGACTCTAAGTTGATACCTGCTACCGTAAGAGATTATCCGCTTATGTACGTTATGTTAGGAAAAACTTTTTGTACCACATCTTGCAATGAAGGAACCAAGTTACAAAAGTTTTCTGGTATGGATATTTGAGTCGTTTCAGGAGTTTCGCATTCCTGGAGTCAGCTTTTCTTATCCGTTGGGCCTCAAGACGTTGTTAAGTCGTTTCAACAGTTTCACATTCCCTCGACTCAGCTTGTCTTAGCCGCTGGATTTCTAGACGCACTTGAGTAGATTCAGGTATTTCCGCTCTTCTTAACAAAGCTTGTCTTGATCTTTGGGTTTCAAGACGTTGTTGGGCTTGCTCAGGTGTTTCAGATTTCTCGACTCAGATTGTCTAACTATATAATTATAATTTTTTTTTTAATTTTTAATTTTTAATTTTTCATTTTTAATTTTTAATTTTTAATTTTTCATTTTTAACTTTTAATTTTTAATTTTTAATTTTTAATTTTTAATTTTTAATTTTTAATTTTTAATTTTTAATTTTTCATTTTTAATTTTTCATTTTTAATTTTTAATTTTTAATTTTTAATTTTTAATTTTTAATTTTTAATTTTTAATTTTTAATTTTTAATTTTTCATTTTTAATTTTTCATTTTTAATTTTTAATTTTTAATTTTTAATTTTTAATTTTTAATTTTTAATTTTTAATTTTTAATTTTTAATTTTTAATTTTTAATTTTTAATTTTTAATTTTTAATTTTTAATTTTTAATTTTTAATTTTTAATTTTTAATTTTTAATTTTTAATTTTTAATTTTTAATTTTTAATTTTTAATTTTTAATTTTTAATTTTTAATTTTTAATTTTTAATTTTTAATTTTTAATTTTAATTTATAATTTTTAATTTATAATTTTTAATTTTTAATTTCTAATTTTTAATTTTTAACTTTTCATTTTTAACTTTTAACTTTTAATTTTTAATTTTTAGTTTTTAATTTTTAATTTTTGATTTTTAATTTTTAATTTTTAATTTTTAATTTTTAATTTTTAATTTTTAATTTTTAATTTTTAATTTTTAATTTTTAATTTTTAATTTTTAATTTTTAATTTTTAATTTTTAATTTTTAATTTTTAATTTTTAATTTTTAATTTTTAATTTTTAATTTTTAATTTTTAATTTTTAATTTTTAATTTTTAATTTTTTATTTTTTATTTTTAATTTCTAATTTTTAATTATTAATTTTTAATTTTTGATTTTTAAGTTTTAATTTTTAATTTTGTCGATAAAAAAATATCACTGGATTTCTTTAATAGTTTATTGTGACTGCTCGACCAAAAAAGTCCATTGTTTGTATCTATTGTGGATTATTACTAATTTCTGAAATATTTTCAGATAAAATATCTACATTATCGTTAGAGTTATCAAGTTATGGCTTATTGACATTTTCTTCCCATTATTGTTTTCAAGTATATACTATTGAATTACATATTTCATTTGAATTAGTGTTCGAAATTGATGTTTTCCGGATCTGTTTTTCTCTTTTTGTGCGCCGCTTTCATAACATCTCTCCCGCATTTCTATTTAAGGTAAAAAAATTTTACAAAAATATTTTCAAAAATATATAAAGAAATAACATAAATGTACGGAAAATTTATTTTTTTTTATAAATTTAAATATATATCTATGTTTTCAAATGATACCCGCGCAACGTTAACACAAATTTAATTTGAAAAGCGAATATTACGACTTATATTTAAATATACGAACGAATCGTAAACATAAAATTAATACGTAATATTAACGGTAGATATAAAAAATAAACTATTAATAATACCGTACTTTATGACATGCGAAAATTCACTACTTGTCCACAACAATTAAAATAAAACTTATTTTGATTGATAACTTATAGTACTTTTCTCTAATAAGATACTATAAAAAGACAGAAGAAAACAGTTCTAGCAAAAAACAACTTAATTATAAGGTATATTTGTTTGAAATTAAATCTAACCAACTAGGTTTGTTTGAAAGATAAGCGAATTTTGAATTTTCATCTTTGTTTTTTCAATTCGTGATATTTTTTTATTGGAGAAGTTTTTCTAATGTATTTAATAGTTTGAGGCCCTCAAAAATAGGGAGCCCAGTGCGATTTCACTTGTTGCACTTGCGTTAGAACGGCGCGGCCAAATAAAATATCCTATCGTTAGAAAAGAAGATTTACGATTTAAGGCTTAAAATAGAAGTTGCCTTCAACAATTCAAATCACTCTTTGTTAAATCTTTTAAAACCAACCATGCTCTAGCTGATCCTTTTAGAAAAATTTGTTGTGATTATAATAACCCTTATCAATTAATAATAATTATATCATTATTTTCTTAAATTCCTAACTATTTGTTTTTATTTGTAAATCTATTTAACTGTTTCAATATATGTATGTACATAAGTAATTATATCATTTATACAGGCCTGTAATTATTTATTCCATTGACCTTATAAATAAATAAATAATAAATAATATGCTTCTTTACTTTTTTTTATATATATGCGTTTATATAAATTTCGGTTACTGTATAAATAAAACATGTTTAATAATTTATTTTGAAAAAAAACAATAAAAAAAATATTTGAAATTTCTTATTGCAAATATGTTTATGTCATATTTGCATACTAACACCGCCACTGGTTAACATTTATAAAAAATTATTTTTATAATACGAGGAATTTTTATTTTTGAGATCTTAAAAATATCACGGTATTCCTAACCAAATATCTATGAATATTTCGTGGAAAAACTAGAAATGGACACAAATTGAAGATATATTGTGAGCGTCAAAACAAGGTAAACACTTTAGCTACTCAGTTTAAAAGCTTTATTGAAATGAAATCAAAAATTAAATTTATGAATTCAGGAATTATTTAATAATAGCTGAACTCAATAAAAGCATTGAAGAAAAGTAGTACAAAATAGAAATAAATTAACTTTATTTAGCAAATTATCAAATTTTACCCATCAAAATAAAGTAAAAAGCAAATAAAAGGCAACAGAACTTCAATACAAAAGGTAAACTTTTTATTTTTTTTTTTATATTTGGTGTATTTTCATTTGGCTTTAAGCACTTCATTTAGTCTCTTAGGCATCGATTCCTCAAGTTTTTTGTTTTTGTTATACCTCTTAAAGTCTGCCTTGCTTGAAATTGCCCTTTGCCTGATTTTTCTGTCAAGATATTCCCACAGATGGTCGATCGGGATAAGGTCGAGGTACTGCGGCAGATGATCAAGTGTCTTTGGAGTCCGGTACAGTAGCCACTCTTTCACAATATTAGACGCAGGCTTTGGGTCGTTGTCCTGTTGGAAGATCCAGTTTCCAGCCAATCCTAATTTGTCCTTCAAGTAAACCATTCGTCATAGTGGAGTAAATAAAAACATGATTGCCTACACCTGTTGCCTCCATGTCATAGTGTTGTTAACACACTTTTCTTTGAAGGCTTAATTTTTAGCACGCCATATTTTTTGTGGCCTTTTCGCTCCGAAAACTTCGAATTTGCTATCATCTGTATATCAGTGGCCACAAACCATAACGGCCTACCTCGAGTTAGGACAAATATGAGTTTTTGTGCCTTCGTGTTCAGCGTGCTTAAATCAATTTGGTATAAATTTATGTTTGTTTCTTTTTTGGGACGGAAATTATCCATCAAAAACCTTATAGCTTAAGTGATTTTTTTTAATTATTGTTTTGGAATAACAGCCTAACTCATAATTTTAGGACGTTAGTTTCCTAACTCAAGTTAAGTGTTTTCTTATTCTACTTTTTTTAGTTTGGAATAACCACCTAACTCCATTTCCGTTATTGGCTAAATCAACTTAAGTCGTTGTTCCGCAAAATAAAGAAAATATTTTATTTTCCTAACTTGAGTTAAGCTGTTATTCCGTATTACCATATAGTTTTTTGATAAACATATAATGAGTTAAGTTCTTTTTCCAAATTTGGATTAAAAAAAACGTAATCTAAGTAGACTTAGGTTTTTATTTCAAGTTTTTATTTGAGTTAGGCCATTGCGGATTGATTTAAGTGATAATTTTTAACAATTTTTGTGAAAAATATATTCAAAATGTCTGACAGAGCAGCAAAAATTGTGGAATTAGCTCAAATGCTGGCAGAACGTCCTAAGGAACAAAGTAAGTAAATAAAAGTTATTCAATACATGTGTACATTAGGGTGGCCCTTCATTAGATGGAGAAAAAAGTGTTCAATTTCTCGGTCGCACCCCCTAGAAATATGCAAATAGCATAAAAACTGAGAAATATAAAGTTTTGGGCCAAACAAAAAACATTTAGAAGTGGCTCAACGCGATTGAAAATTTCAAGTGTTGTTTATATGGGGAAAATATGACTTTCTTTCAGATTTTACGAAAATTTCGTTCTATAGTTTAATTTTTCTGACAAATTGTTATATAATTCAGTATTATCTTATCTTTCCAAATAGCTATAAAACTTCACAATTGAATAAAAACTCGCCAAGAAATAGCAAATGCCTCAGACCACTTTTGTGCCAAAAAAAACTAGATCATGAAAGTTGATGGCATTTTTTTCAACTTTAAGAAATTAATTAAAGCCAACATTTTGTTTTAGTCTCTATACCTGTAAGTACTCAGATATGAAGTATTGTTATATTACCACCTTGTTAACCAATTAATCACTGAGACCGAAAATAGAAAATTTTTTTGATAAAATTTCGAAAACTCCTTTTTCAAGTTTTGAAAAATTTTCGTAAACAAAATTCAAAAAAATTGTTCTACCTCTTTAAGGTCTTGTTAAATGCATGTTAGAGATTAACTGTTTGAATTTTTAGGTTAATCCCTGTGCCAGAATTTTGGCAAGGATTTTATTTTTTCGGATTTCGAGAAAAATGGGATTTTTGTAAAATATTCTGTTAATGTACTATTTCTAAATACTTTGTATCAAAAATTTATCACTTGTCTACTTTTAAATATAATGTTTTATCTTAATAGCCTAGGGTTTCGGAAAAAAATAATATGACCTCATTAACCCTTTTGGAATTGGGGTCACATATGACCCCAAACTAATAAAAGACAATTTATTCAAAAAATTCAAATATTTTGTAAGTGCTGTTGAATTTTTAGATGCGATGCTTATTATTTTTTTCCGAAACCATAGAATTATATAACAATTTGTCGGAAAAATTAAACTATAGAACGAAATTTTCATAAAATCTGAAAAAAAAAGTCATATTTTCCCCATATATATAGGGGGTGCGACCTAGAGTTTGAACACTTTTTTATTAAGGACCACCCTAGTGTACATAGAGTAATTAAAAAAACGCTTGCTGAAGTATATATCAGTTTCCTTACGCTATCTCTATACGACTGCCATATCATGTGTAACTCAATACAATAAACATGAGTCTTCTTTATAATTTTACTCTAAATAGACATTCAGCCAACCACCAAACCGTTAACATACCTGAAACTTTTATATCAGAAACAGTAACCTGGAGCTTTAGCACGCCTTGGAATGAAAGGTTTCGAAACGATTTCATTCCAAATTTTGGAATCAATTTTGATCTAGACTTGCTCAAAAGTAAGGGATATTTTTTAGTATAAATTAATATTAAAAGAATTTATTACTTTATTACTTAAAACTTTAATAGGTTCACAAGCGATAAAAGCACAAAGTAAAAATGCAGATAATGAAATTTTTCTCGAAAATAGAGTATTGGACTCAGAAGATTCGATAATGGATCTACATTTTAATTTATTAAGTTAATTTCTCAGGGAGCCCAAATTTAAAAAGCTGTAGGGACATCAAAGGTGAAATGAAAGAAAAAACTTCGCACTCAACTTCGAAATAGTGGGAAATCTTACTCTCTGGAAATACTGTAAGACCTAGAGCTTGTAAGTCATTTGATGTTTGCAGAGGCTAACGCCATGAGAGAGTTGGAATTGATGAAATCAAATCGCTATTTGAGCAATACTGGTCTTTAGGAAGTTATGATCAAAGAATTCTATACATCGGGTCATTGATAGCCATTGATAGGGAGAACTGTAATGTTGTTAAACGTAAGAGAAATCGTAAGAGCTCCATGAAATATTCATTGCTAAAATATCAATTGCTAATTACATTTTTTTGATGAAACATATCTATAAAAACAGTCAATTGTAAAAAAATTGGTTGTTCCTCAATGCAATTTAAAAATATTCGAGGAAAGCATACTCATGCTACTAAGATAGATGCTACAATAGAAGATGTAGTTAAAAACACATTTTCCCTGCGTATGAGAGCCACTACAGTCAACGTGGTACGAGTCAGAAATATTTGTCTACCAGCCTGAATCTATCGTCTATGCACCGGCTTTACAAATTGGAGGTCGAAAATCCATAAAACCTCTCGAAATATTCTCAAATATTCAAAGTACCTAAAGTAGACACCTGTAGTAGTGATACTTACGCTGCAAAAATAAAAATCGCTTAAGCTGAGGAAGAAAAACGTGCATTGATTGAGCAAAACCTTTTGGCTAAAGCTGATATGGCTTATGAGTCAGAACGAAATGATAAAAAGGATTCAATGACATCAAACACCATGAAGAGTTTTGCTTTTGATTTACAACAATGTCTACCAACACCTTTCCTTTGAAACTCTATTAGTTTCTATAAAAGACAACTATGGACATTTAATTTAACAGTCCATGACATTGAAACCAATATTGCAAAATGCTTCATGTGGCACGAAGCTATGGCCCGGCGTGGCGGAAATGAAATTTCATCATGTCCTTAAAAATGTTGCCAGCTGAAACAAAGACGGTTACTTTCTATAGTGATTCATGTTCAGGACAAAATAACAACTCTTTTGTTTCTGCAATATTTATTTCACTTATTTAAAATGTTCAAATGTTGAATTACATCGACCACAAGTTCCTTGAACCAAGCCATACGCACATGGAGTGTGATAGCGACCACGCTCTTATTAAACGAATGAAAAAGAAAACAAATGAACGATTGGACCTAAAATTGAAGCAGTTGAAATGAAGACTACTGATTTTTATAACTTTTCTGATTTTTCTAAATCAAAATTTTCTTCGAAACGTGTTAATGAAAATGGCGAAAAATTTATATGGAACAATGTTCGATGGTTTCGTTACACGAAAAGCTGTAACAAAGTACAATACAAAACGTCTTTAGATAAAGATGAATCCTATAATATTTTAAAGGTGGGCAAAAGATGTGCAGTTGTAAGAGGATTTAATGGTTTCATCATACATTTCCCAAGAAACGAAAAGTGATCTTATGGTCCCTTAGCCCAGAATTTCATTCATTGCATGACAATCTTTAAACAAGTACGGAACAGCCAAACAACCATCCCGATTTGACGAAGAAGATATTTAAGAAAAAGCAAAATATACTAGTAAAACTTTCTTTATGAATTAAATAAAATGATTTTTTTTCACAAAATTTAGAACGATATTTCTGTCATTTTTGAGAAGCGATCTCCTTACTGCACTCGAACTTTCTGGTTTGCCTGATGTCTGCGTTATGTTTTCTGATAATTTAACTTCATCTTTACTTCTCTTACTACAGTTCTAACTTCAGTACCACTCAGCCGCTTTGGTCGTCCAACCTGATAGTGTTAGACGTATGTATGTTTTTATTGTGCAGTGGTCGCTACCCACAATTTCACCAATTTGACGCAAGTATGTATATACTTTTTTCTTTTAAATTTAATATAAATTTCCGAGTATCAGATGATTTTTGCTTTCGAGATTACTTTTACGCCTTTTTAGTTATTCTTAATTAGTACAAATCAACTTAAAATGATTTTTAGTAAAGTAAAACTCGTCATCAGTACAAATTTGTCACAAAAAGTTTAGGTTCCTCCCCGAAATATAAAAAAAGCGAAGTGGTAACACTGTTTACTTTATTTTTACGCGTAAAAACTGATGCATTTTCACTTTTGCCACTTGATTTGATTTCATGTTATATAGTAGTCATTCTCTAAATTATATTGTAGTAAACTCTGTAATATTAATTTTTGTCATAAGTCAATAATAACTTTGTAATAAGACAATTTAAAGATGGAAAATTGGTGTTTAATTTATTTTGGCGCTCACAGTATGTTTAGATCAAAAATATATAAATATATGTACATTAGAGTGGTCCTTAAAAATGAAAATGCGATTTTGGGGATAGGCGGGGTCCAGTTTGTTACCTTTTAATAATAATAAAACTAATAAATGTGAAGTTTGGGGACAATCGGATAAACAAAAGTCGCGCCGGAAATCGATTGAAAATTTCAAGTGTGTTTATATGGGGAAATATTACTTTTTTGAGATTTTACGAAAATTTTGTTCTATACTTTAATTTTTCGGACAAGTTGTTATAAGAATCGGGATCAGTATTAAATTATCTTTTCAAGAAGCTATAAAAATTCAAAATCGAATAAAAATTCTGTATTTGTACCAAAAAAAACTAGGTCATGAAATTTGATAATATTTTTTTCAACTTTCAGAAATTTATTGAAGCCATAATTTTTTTTGTCTGTATACTTATGAGTAATCAGATAAGAAGTATTGTTTTTTTTACCACTTTGTTAATCTATTGCGCATTGAGACCGAAAATGGGAAATTTTTTTGATAAAATTTTGAAAACTCCTACTAAATACATGTCAGAGATTAACTGTGTGAATTTTTATGTAAATCCCTATGCCAGAATTTTTTTACAAAGGTTTTGTTTTTGCGGATTTCGTTAAAAATGGAGTTTTTGTGAAATATTCTGTATATGTAATCCTTCTAAATTCTTATATCAAAAATTAATCAGTTCTCTACTTTTAAATGCTATATTTTATCTTAATAGCCTAGGGTTTCGGAAAAAAATAATATGACCCCATTAACGCTTTTGGAATAGGGGTCGCATATGACCCCAAGCTAATAAAAGACAATTTATTAAAAAAAATTTTAATATTTTGAAAATTTTTAAAAGCGTTACTTATTTTGAATTTTTAAAAGCGTTACTTAAAATATTATAACCAAATATGTATACCGTTCCTAAAATTTGGGAAAAATCCGAGAACGTTAACCCATTATTTGCCAAGGCCACCTTTTGTTTTTAAGATATTTTTAAATAAAGATTACCGAAAACGAGTTTTTCTATTAAGCTCGACGAACTATAAAGAGGGCTATAAAGAGTTTTTACAACTCGTATTACATTTTCTTGGTGGCGAAGGAAAACAAATTCGAGCACCTGGCCGAACCCTCCATGCCAGATAGATGTCTAAAACGATTTACTCGTTAAAAATTTATTTATTCTGTCAACAGTTTAATCTTACAAATTCAGAGTTGAGAGGCATAAGAAATGTTTTTATTTTTATCATTCGCCTTTATGTAAAGGCTTGGTTTGAATGCGAAAATGCAATAAGAGCTCCGTTACATGATTTAACTTTTATAAAAGCAGCTCATGCTTATGCCGACATAGATTTATCAGTTTCTCAAGAGTTGTTAAAAAAAATGCAACAGCATTTGTGGTATTTGGCCGAAGAAATGGTTGCATTAGCATTTTTTGACTCAAAAGTTCCACATGAAGTGAAAGAAAACGTGGTTGTTCATCTAGATACAGTGGAACCAGTTATAAAACTTATCGAAAATAGAAAATTCGTTCATCCATAAACATTGATAAATAATGATTTATGCGATTTTGTGTCCCAGAAAACTAAACATTTTTTCAGCTAATGAAGATCTTAAAAAGAGTTACAATTTCTGCAAGGACTTATGTGTAGTAAACAATACTGCCGAAAGAGGCGTTAAATTCATAAAAGATTTTAATAACGTGTTGACAAATAATGAAGAAGAAAAGCAGTTTTTACTCCAGATAATAAAATCCTACAAAAACAAGTAAGAATGTTAAATTCGGCTGTGCCGAATCTTTGATACCCTCCACATCGGTTTGAGTATTGATAATAAATGTAAACAAAATATTGGAAAAAGTAAACAATTTGTTAAACTTAATACCAAATTATTTCAGAAAATTCTTTGGGTTGGTTTTCGTCTTTTCTATTATTTCGGATTTATTTCGGTGTTTGCTTTTTGGTCATCGTGGTTGCTGATCGGCATGCATTTAGGTTATATACCTATATGCATGCGTTTCCGGTTATATGACATAACTTCTCGTTTAATTTAGTTTTTGCTAATTAAATAGCTCGCCCTAACCTCCATTACAAAGGTAATGGTTGTGTAGGGTGGCTATAAGCATTAAATCGTTCTAATTGGAGATGGCTGTATAGTTTCTTTTAACTGGCCAAATATTTCTTCATTGCGGCCATATAGGTCGGATGGAGTAACAAAATAATAACCAAAAAAAAGCTCTCTCAACTTTTTTATTAAAACATTACCATATTTTAAAACATAGAGAATAGATTTATAATAATAAATAAGCAAATTAGGGATGCCAAACGCAAAAATCCAAATGTCCCAAACATTTTAATTAAAATAATTTGTTATCTTTATTTTCTGAAAATTTTCAAATTTTCATCCAAAAAAAATTGTGAAAATTTATATATAAATAACATTCTCATCAAATTGCGTTTATTTATGTAACAATTTTTATGTTCGCAATTCTTAAATATCATTTGAGGTTTTCTAAAATTCATTGAATTTAAATTAATGTTTTCTTTATGCGATTCTGTAAATTTCAACGATCCGACAATCGCAAAATATATCGGCAGCTATTGTTGTTTGCACTAAGGATTAAGTAATTCACCAAGTACATACATCTTAACGACAGTCGACAAATCTATTTATCTATTTATTTAAATTGTAAACGAGGGGCATCTCTGTCAAAATAAGCGAAAAACACAAAAGAATAGAAAAAAAAAACAAATGACTTCGTGTTTGACAGGATGATTTTATGTTTATGTTTAATATCTTTATTTTGGTTACTAATATTTCTGTTTATTTATTTGAAAATGAAATAATGAATTGAATATGCTATTTAATTTTTTTATTTATATAAAAAACTTTTTTAATAAAAGCAAAATATTTTCAACCTAAAAATTTAAGTTTTTATCGATCGAATAAACAACACAAAAATGGTTGTCGTTTAGATAACAACAACACCTGACTTTAACAATAGCGAATATCGTTTAAAAATTTTACTGATAATTTTATTTTTTTTAACGATTCAACTATCGTTAAAAGAAGTTACTGAATCGCGGTACTTAAAAGCTATTAATTTCTCTTGAATGTCAATATTTTTATTAAATGTAAACATATTTGGTGTTTTTTTTTTTGGAATTTCAATTTGTGTTTAACGAATACAATTTATATATTAAAAATGCAATTGATGTCTTCTAAATTTAAAATTATCAATTAATATTTTCTAATTTATAATTGGAAATATTAATTCCAATTTTTAGAAGAAAAGTGCGATATTGTATTATTGTGAATAATAATGCTTTAGTAATTATAAACAATTTTTAAAAATTAGATGTAATCGCAATCAGATATTTTGTAGGTAAAGCAGAATAATAATTCTATATAACTATGTAGAATTGTTTTGAAAGCAAAAAACTCATTGATGTACTCGGTAACTCTATTTTGTAAAGACAACAAAAAGTTAATATGCCAAACTTATGTTCATATTTGTAAAAGAATAATGCCAGCCCGTGTATACTATTAACATTGTTCTGTATGATATCCAGTTGAAAATATTAACATTCATGTTAAAATAGAAATAACTATTGCAAAGCTAATTAGAACAAACAAAAATTGTGGCGCCATCTACTGTGGCATAGTCACGCTGAGCAAAATGAAGTGACACTCTGTTAATGCAAAAGAAATGTATTTTCCCCACAACACAACAAAATATTGCAGAATTTTATGTAAAAAAAATAATATACCGATATATTTCTAACATGCAGTTATTATGGATATACATACATATATAGAATATATGTACATATATTATTTGTATTATTTAATATATGTATGTATATATATATGTAAATATTTCACTCACAAAATACAACATCAAACGTTATTTTTGTGTTTTTCTCTTTAAATAAATTAATACATAATTTTTTTTTTGTTAAATTTACATTGTTTTTTCTTTTATTAACAACTAGGTATTTGAGCATTATTTGCTTAAGATGTTGGTGAATTTTTACTCCCTTTATATCAACTCGTAGTGTCGAACAAATTTTGGATTGATTTTAACTCCTTTCCGTGACCCAATCGATCTGAAACTTTGCAGGCAGGCTCGTGGCAATGACAGAAATGGTCTAAAATATTTTTTTAGTGATGCCAAAACAATGGAAACTTTAAAATTTTTCTACCAGAGTTGATAAAAAAAAATGTACAAAGGGTTAGGTTTTATTATAATATTACCACAACGACCACAAAAACAAAAAAGTCCAGCTATGACAACAATACAACATTTAGAATAACAACAAGAACAATATAGAAACATCATGTTTTTCATTTTTTTTTACTTTTTCAGAGATTTCCCTGGACCTGTTCCACCGATTTTAATGATTTTTGAAACAAAAATCTTCCCATGAATTTGGTGACTCATTCTCTCTAAAAATGGTCATCTTAGCTGTCCTATTGAGGGCGTGATCGTGACAAGAACAACATAGAAGACTTTTTAGTTCTTCATTCAAATCTCGGGCCCTAATCGACCGATTTGGACGATTTTAAATAGCAAAATTCTCAGGATGTTAAAGAATCATTTTTTATGTCAACGAGCACCCTAGCTGACCGATTGATGCCGTCATCGTGATTTCCACAGACGGACAGACGGACAGACGGACATCGCTATATCAACTCCGGTTGTTATAAGGATCACAAATATATATATTTTATGGGGTCCAAAATTTTTTTTCTAATTATTACAAACGGAATGACAAACTTATATATACCCTCTGCACACTGGAGTGGAGGGTATAAACAACATCCTTTCTGTACAAAGTCAAGTTTAATTTAACAACGTTGAGTTAAAGCTCAAAAATGTTTTTATTTTATTTGGCAACATATAGATAGTTTTTAAGAATAATATAATTTTATAATAAAATTGGTTAAAAGTTGTTTAAATTTATATTCGCGAGCAATGGATAATTATGATTCCAGGAGCACTGAAGGGCTATATAAAAAGAAAAATTAACCGAATTATATTATTATCGAGTTTAATAGAAAAACTCGTGTTCGGTAATCTTTATTTATTTAAAAACAAAAGCTGGCCTTGGCAAATAACAGGTTAACGTTCTCGGATTTATCCCAAATTTTGGGAACGGAAGACATGCATAGTTGGCTATAATATTTTTAGTAACGCTTTTAAAAATTCAACAGTATTTGCAAAATATTTGAATTTTTTGAATAAATTGTCTTTTTTTAGCTTGGGATCATATGTGACCCCAATTCCAAAAGGGTTAGCGTTTGAAAGTAGAGAACTGATTAATTTTTGATATAAAGAATTTTGAAAGATTTCATATACAGAATATATCACAAAAATTTCCAAAAAAAATTCTGGCATAGGTATTTATTAACCTAAAAATTCACACAGTTAATCTCTGATATGTATTTAATAAAACCTTAAAGTGCCAGATCCTATTTTAAATTTTGTTTAAGAAAATATTTTAAAACTTTAAAAAGGAGTTTTCAAAATTTTATCAAAAAATTTCCCATTTTCGGTCTCAATGCGCACTAGGTTAACAACGTGGTAATAAAACAATACTTCATATCTTATTACTTATAAGTATAGAGACAAAAAAAATTATGGCTTTAATCAATTTCTCAAAGTTGAAAAAAATGCTATCAAATTTCATGACAGTTTTTTTTTTTTTTGCACAAAAGTGGTCTGGGGCATTTGCTACTTCTTGGCGAATTTTTATTCGATTTTGAATTTTTATAGCTTTTTGAAAACAACAACTTGTCGGAAAAATTAAACTATAGAACGAAATTTTCGTAAAATCTCAAAAAAAAAGTCATATTTTCCCCATATGAACACACTTGAAATTTTCAGTCGATTTCCGGCGCGACTTTTCTTTATCCGATTGTCCCCAAACTTCACATATATTGGTTTTATATTGAAAGGACCCCGCCTATCCCCAAAATCTCAATTTGAAAAATGTCCTATACCGTAGGACCACTCTAATGTACATATACCTTATGTAGTAATATGGTAAATATATTCCTATACCAAAAAAATGCCTTTGTATGCACGAAAATCGACGTACATTGTACGAAAAACTTCATTATTCTGCACCACCAAAGAATGACGTAAAAGGCCTTTCTGACAATGTATGAAATTTTTATTAAGTTATAGGAAAGAACTACTCTTCAAATAAAAATGTGGCTTTTGTTATACAATGAGAAATCGTTATTCTTCCAAATTAAATTCACCCTAAATCGGGCCTCTTTTTGCGAATAGCTTCACACAAATAACGCATGACACTCAAATATTATTCCTTGTTAACAGTTTGACATGACGGAAAGAATTCATAATATACCAAACAACGATAATCGAAAAGAACTTCTACCGTTTCAAATGAAAATGTGACATTTGTTATATAATGAAAATTCGTTATATTTCCAAATTAAATTCACCCTAAATCCGACCTCTTTTTGCACATAGCTTCACACAAATGACTGATAACACTCAAATATTATTCCTCGTTAAGGAAGGAATCCATAATACACCAATCAACGATAACACAAGGGAACAAGGTTTTTGTTGATTAAGAACTGAGTGTTGTTTTTAAGGTTATTTGGGACGCTGAGTCCAAATCTGCACTTGGTTTTTTTCTATCAGCTCGACTTTTCGCGATATACCGTTATGTCCAAAATTAAGGCACTTCCAATACATATATTGGAATGACTTGAAAACGGTTCAACATATCCAGTTAAAAAAAAAAATCCAAAACTCGTCAAAAATATTATTTTTAAGCCGTGATTACATTGGATTTAAATTTTGCCAGTAGTTTCAAAGATATCGTTGATTTTTTGAAAAAAAAAAAAACAATTTAAAAAAACCAAAAATACGATTAGTACCTGTAACTTAACTTAACTTAGTACCTGTAACTTGGTGTGCACTTGCATCAACTTTGGCACAATATTCGCTTGACTGGTCGCATGTAGAACCAAGTTTTTTTGTATTGTTTCAGAGATTTAATGCTCTTAAAAAAAATTAATGTTTTTGGAACCAATCGATACTTGACACGTTTGAGGCCTATTATATCTTTAAAAATGCTGTTGACTGATCCTTTTCAAATATCAACAGCAGCAGAAGATCCCTGATTGTAAATCAATGATTTTTTAGGACCAAATCTTTGATTTTCTTGACGTGTTGTTCATCAGTTGATGTTTTAACTCGTCGAGGACACTCCTCTGCCTTTTTGGAATTGTTTGTACCCCTTGAAACTATTTATTGGACATAGCTTTTCATTGAAGTCCTTCTGCATCATCCTTACATCAAAAAAATTCATTCCACAAACAAAATTGATTGGAATACTTTGCTCAATAACGATCGTCACTATTGAACCAATGAAGATATTAACATTACATTTGACACAGATGTCAAACTATACTGTCAAACGGACTGATAAATCCTCGAATCCTGTTATTACTGAAAATAAAATAAAAACCTTAGCACATTTCTTCCAAAATTTTATTAATATATATTTTATAATTACAGAATTAAATTAGTAAATTACACAAAAGTTCAGAAATGTAAGAATGTAATCAAAAATGGTGGGCAAAATCAAAAATTAGAAAAAAATTCTGGACCTCATAAAATATATATATTCGTGATCCTTATAACAAACGGAGTTGATATAGCGATGTCCATATGTGGAAATCACGATCATGCCCTCTATAGGTCAGCGATGGTACTCGTTTCTAGTAAAAATCACTCAATGAGAAGTTTGCTATTTAAAATCATCCAAATCGGTTCAAAAGGTCCCGAGATATCAATGAAGAACTAAAAAAGGTCTTGACAAAATATGTTTCTATATTGTTATTATCACGATCACGCGCTCAATAGGTCAGCTAGAGTTGTAATTTTTAGGAAAATGATTGACTAACATCCTAAGAAGTTTACTATTTAAAATCATCAAAATCAGTTGAACAGATCCCGATGTTCCATTGAAAAGGTAAAAAAGTCTTGAAAAATATGATGTTTCTATGTTGTTCTTGTTTGGTTTTTTAATTCTAAATTTGATATTTTATCGTAGCTGTACTTGTTGTTTTTGTGGTCGTTGTTCTGCTTCATGAGTGTGTATGTAATACTATGTATGGTTATAATACAAAAAATCATCAACATCAAAAACAAATAATGATAAAGTACATATTTATTAATAAAAAATTTACAATGTAAATTCACCAAAGTAATATGTATTTATATATAACTTAAAATACATATTAAATAAAAATATATATACATATATATAAAATCTATATCAATATTCTGCAATATTTATAACAACGCTAAATGTTACAAATTAACAATCTATTGCAAAAATTCAGATATCAAAAAACTTTAAATAATATGCATATATTACTATATATGTATGCATGTATATCCGTAATAAACGTATATTATAAATAAATCGGTATATTATTTTATTTATATAAAATTCTGTTGGGGAGAATGCATTTTTTTCGGAGTTCAGAAAAAAACACACACTGAATAAAAAACACGTACATATATGTAAACAAACACACCTCAGACAAAGAAATACATATTTTTATTTTCATATCAATTATGTGTGTTTTTATACCCTATACCACTATGTGGTTTGGGTATAATGACTTTGTGCTGCTGTTTGTAACAACCAAAAATATTTGACCTAGACCCATCTTTAATTATACCGATCGAATCAGAATCACTTTCTGAGTTGATTTAACAATGTCCGTCCGTCCGTCCGTCCGTCTGTGTGTCCATGTAAAGCTTGTAATCAAACTGCAGGTCGCAAATATGAATATATTTTGATGAAATTTGGTATATAAGCTTTTATCGGCCATGGGATGAACGCTATTGAAATTGGTGAGAATCGGTCCATGTTCAGACCTAGCCCCCATACAAATTACCCATATGAAATCGACATAAATTGCCATAAGATCCAAATTGTCATATAGATCTTACTCAAATTGGGTTTGTATGCGTTCATTACATCCACTAATGAGTAGTTCAAAAATGATCCCTTTGACCCCATATAGAGCTGCTTCCCGATCTTCAGTTAAATCTATTAAAAAACAAAAATATTGCACTGATTCTTCTCAAATTTTGTTTGTACATATTTTTGCAAAATACAAGAGACTTTACCAAATATGATCAGGATCGGTCCATTTTTGGACCTAGCCCCTTTATAGATATAGCATCCGATATGAACTTTTTTATATCTGCAGCCAAAAAAATTAATAAAAATCCCACTCAAATTTGGTTTTTGCTTATTTTCTATGTCCAGTTAGTTGGGCCTAAGAGATAGGGTTTCTAAACGCTTGGTATAGGGTATCGTATAGTCGGTCTAGACCGACTATAATTTTCTTACTTGTTAAATTTTGTACTTTGCCGAAAACAATCATGAATGTGTTTCGTTTTAATACTTGATTGTGATTCGTGTTCTGTTCGTGTTCTAAAAAAAACAAACATGAATAATACACAAGTTCGAGTGTGGCTTCATTTTCAGTTCGTGTTCTTGAACGCGTACAGCTAAAAATTAAAACATTATACACTCGCGATCGGAAAAATCCGATACACCCCGATAAAAACGACGACAATTGTTTCAACCAAATTTATTTCAAAAATCTAAAATAATTCATTAGCAGATATAAAAAAATAAAAAGATAATAAAAAAAACGAAAATAATTCATAAACATAATATAAAAATTTCTCTGTGTGGTTAAAATTAAACTGTTGTTATTCACTGAACTCGAACCTGTTTATTGTTGATGTTCTGTTTTCCGCAGTACACGTGCCAGAACACGAGATTAAAATAAAGCTACACTCGAACATATGTACAGTTCATGTTCTGTTTTTTTTTTTTTTTTTTTTTTTTTTTTTTTTTGAGAATACGAACAGAACACGATCTTAAAATATAGCTACACTCGAAGATGGCACCACAATTTTGTTCTAAATCTAACTGGAATTTATGATTTATATACATACTTAGATTAAAAGGCTTTGCAATAATTATTTCTATTTTAAATCTAACTGGAATTTATGATTTTTATACATAGATTAAAAGGCTCTGCAATAATTATTTCTATTTTAAATCCAACTAGAATTTATGATTTATATACATAGATTAAAAATCTTTGCAATAATTATTTTTATTCAACATTTTCAATTAGATATCAAAAACGATCATATGACAACAATGTTAAAAGTGTACACAGGTTCGAGTAAAGACGTTTCAATGAGTTTTTTGCTTAAAAACAGTTCAGGATAGTTACTCGTATATAAAATTATTATTCTGCTTTATCTACAAAATATTTGATTGCGATTACATATAATTTTTAAAAATCCTTTATAATTACTAAATCATTACTATTCATAAAAATACAAAATACCACTTGCAAATGTAACTAAATTAAAAAAATTTAACATTTCCATTTCAAGTTAAGGAAATATCAATCCTAAAAATTGGAAAACATGAAGGTTTTCTTGTAAGACTTCATCTGATTTGTCAATTTTATGCGATATAAAAATTTTTTAAGTGATATAACATTTCTATTTAATATTAATATAGAAGAGAAATTAGTTCTTTCATCTCAAAATTTTAAAAATAATAAATGTTACAGAATATGCAAGTGTTCTTTCTTCGCTTCTACGTGTTTGAAAAAATAATCAAACCGAGAAGTCTGACAATAATTCCCCAGATTTCAGTTTCTTTATATAAAAATATTTTTTTAACATAATATAGTTTAAAATTACTGTGCCATTTATGACTTTCTTCTTTCATAAGTTGGCATCAAGTTCTTTCAGAAGTTAATTTTTGGTGCTACTACAAATTCTAATAGTGGGAGCTCCCTTTTAATATGTGAAAAGCTTTAAATCTCAACGTGTTGTAGCAACGTGTTTTGTTTGTTCACTACACATGTGGCAACTATCGTCGCAACCTCAGTACTATGTGTAGCTGTGGTACAGAAAAGACCCAAGCGTATGCTTTTTTCTCAGATTTTTATACCCTATACCATTATGTGGTTTGGGCATAATGACTTTGTGCTGCTGTTTGTAACTACCAAAAATATTTGACCTAGACCCATCTTTTATTATACCGATCAGCTCAGAATCACTTTCTGAGTTGTTTTAGCGATGTTCATCTGTCCGTCCGTCCGTCTGTGTGTCCATGTAAACCTTGTAATCAAACTGCAGGTCGCAAATATGAATATATTTTGATGAAATTTGGTATATAAGCTTTAATCAGCCATAGGATGAACGCTATTGAAATTGGTGAAAATCGGTCCATACTCAGACCTAGTCCCCATACAAATGACCCCTATGAAATCGACATAAATTGCCATAAGATCCAAATTATCGCATAGATCTTAGTCAAATTGGGTTTGTATGTGTTCATTGTATCCATTAATCAGTAGTCCAAAAATAATCCCTGTAGGACAATTCTTAGTCATAGTCCCCATATAGAGCTGCTTCCCGATCTTCAAAAAACAAAAATATTGCACAGATTTTTCTCAAATTTGTTTGTGTATAGTTTTTCAAAATATAAGTGACTTTACCAAATATAGTCAGGATCGGTCCATTTTTCGACCTAGGATATAAATATAGCACCCGTTATGAACTTTTTCATATCTGCAGCCAAAAAAATTAATAACAATGGCACTCAAATTTGGTCTATGCTTATTTTCTATTTCCAATTAGTTGGACCGAAGAGATAGGGTCTCTAAACCATGGTATATGGTCTAGACCGACTATAATTTTCTTACTTGTTATTTTTGTATTTTTAAGAAGATATGTCCTGTCTCTCAAATTTTTAAATTCGTTAATAAAATTAATATAAGTTTCATTATTTGCAATTGCCATTTTCGTTTCCTCTTTTTATACCCTCCACTCCAGTGTGCAGAGGGTATATATAAGTTTGTCATTCCGTTTGTAATAATTAGAAAAAAAATTTTGGACCCCATAAAATATATATATTTGTGATCCTTATAACAACCGGAGTTGATATAGCGATGTCCGTCTGTCCGTCTGTGGAAATCACGGCATCAATCGGGCAGCTAGGGTGCTCGTTGATATAAAAAATGATTCATTAACATCCTGAAAAGTTTGCTATTTAAAATCGTCCAAATCGGTTGATTAGGGCCCGAGATTTGAATGAAGAACTAAAAAAAGTCTTGAAAAAATATAATTTTCTATGTTGTTCTTGTCACGATCACGCCCTGAATAGTGCAGCTACAGAGATCATTTTTAGTGAGAATGATTCACCAAGTTCGTGGGAAGATTTCTATTTCAAAAATCTTTAAAATCGGTGGAACAGGTCCAGGGAAATCTCTGAAAAAGTAAAAAAAAAATTAAAAATATGATGTTTCTATATTGTTCTTGTTGTTATTCTAAATGTTGTGTTGTTGTCATAGCTGGACTTGTTGTTTTTGTGGTCGTTGTGGTAATAATATAATAAAAACTAACCCTTTGTACATTTTTTTATTAACTCTGGTAGAAAAATGTAAAAGTTTGCATTTTTTTGGCATCGCTCTAAAAATTTGTTAGATCATTTCTGTTATTACCACGAGCCTGCCTGCAAAATTTCAGATCGAATGGCTCACGGGAAATTGGTTAAAATCGATCCAAAATTTTTTCGACAAGCAGACACTACGAGTTAATATAAAGGGAGTAAAAATTCACGAACATCTAAAGCAAATAATGCTAAAATACCTAGTTGTTAATAAAAAAAAAAACAATGTAAATATAGCAAAAAAAATTTTATGCATAAATTTATTTATAAATTTATATAAACATATTTGGGCAATTCACAACGGGTGTTGTATGTTGTATTTTGTATTAAAATACACAATACGATCATTTGTTGTGAACAGTCAGTTGTATTTTCATAATGTAAAACGTTTTCTTTAGTAATTATCGACCCAACGAGGAAAGGTTACTTCGTCACTTCTGTTATTTCGTACAAGAGAAAGCACGTGTCGGTGTTTGCTTTTTGGTCATAAGATATACCCTGGCGTTTTAGTACCTCTTCCATTTTAATTTACAAAGGAAGAGAAAATACATATTAAAAATATAAACATTAATTTTTATATAAATAAACTTTTCGTTATATGCATTATTTCTCATTTTATATTTTATAATTATTTATGCTGTTAAAATTGTATGTATTTGTTTTTTTCTTTTTCATAAAAGCTGGCATTCACTTGGGACTGATATGTTATGATACAATATACAACATTTACTATACATAGCATATGAAGTTGTACCGCTGTATTAGATTTTTCAATGAAAATTACCAATAATAATTTTACAGTATTGTAAAATAATACACGATACAACAGATACAACGATACAACACCTGTTGTGAATTGCCCAATTAAATATATTTGTATTATATTATATATGTATATCCATAACAACTGCATGTTAGAAATAAGTCGGTATATTATTTTATTTACATAAAATTCTGCAATATTTTGTTGTGGGGAAAATACATTTCTTTTGCATTAACAGAGTGTCACTTCATTTTGCTCAGCGTGACTATGCCACAGTAGATGGCGCCACAATTTTTGTTTGTTCTAATTAGCTTTGCAATAGTTATTTCTATTTTAACATGAATGTTAATATTTTCAACTGGATATCATACAGAACAATGTTAAGAGTATACACGGGCTGGCATTATTCTTTTACAAATATGAACATAAGTTTGGCATATTAACTTTTTGTTGTCTTTACAAAATAGAGTTACCGAGTTCATCAATGAGTTTTTTGCTTTCAAAACAGTTCTACATAGTTATATAGAATTATTATTCTGCTTTACCTACAAAATATCTGATTGCGATTACATCTAATTTTTAAAAATTGTTTATAATTACTAAAGCATTATTATTCACATAAATACAAAATTGCCTTTTTAAATTTTCCATTCAAATTTAAGAAAATATCAATTCTAAAAACTGGAATTAAAAATTTCCAATTATAAATTACAATTAATTGAATTTCAGAAAATCATATCAAAACGTCGGAAATTATAATTTTAAATTTAGAAGACATCAATTGCATCTTTAATATATAAATTTTATTCGTTAAACACAAATTGAAATTCCAAAAAAAAAACACCAAATACCTATGTTTACATTTAAAAAATTTTTACATTTAAAAAAAATCTTGACATTCAGGAGAAATTAATAGCTTTTCAGTACCGCGATTCAGTAACTTCTTTTAACGATAGTCGAATCGTTAAAAAAAGAAAATTGCAAAATTATCAGTAAAATTTTTAAACGATATTCGCTATTGTTAAAGTCAGCTGTTGTTGTTATCTAAACTACAACCATTTTTGTGTTGTTTATTCAATCGATAAAAACTTAAATTTTTAGGTTGAAATGTCGTCATACATAAATAAAAATCATAAAATAGTGAAAATATTTTGCTTTAATTAAAAAACTTTTTTATATAAATAAAAAAATTAAATACCATATTCAATTCGTTATTTCATTTTCAAATAAATACACAGAAATATTAGTAAAAAAATAAAGATATTAAACATAAACATAAAATCATCCTGTAAACACGAAGTAATTTGTTTTTTCTATTCTTCTTTGTGTTTTTCGCTTATTTTGACAGAGATGCCACTCGTTTACAATTTAAATAAATAGAAAAATAGATTTGTCGACTGTCGTTAAGATGTATGTACTTAGTGAATCACTTAATCCTTAGTGCAAACAACAATAGCTTTCGATATAGTTTGCGATTGTCGGATCGTTGAAATTTACAGAATCACACTACAGAAAACATTAATTTAAATTCAATGAATGATGAGAATGTTATTTTTTTTATATATAAATTTTCACAATTTTTTTGGATGAAAATTTGAAGTTTTTCAGAAAATAAAGAGAACAAATTATTTTATTTAAAATGTTTGGGACATCTGGTTTTTTGCGTTTGGCATCCCTAATTTGAATATTTATTATTATAAATTTATTCTCTATGTTTTCCAAATATGGCAATATTGTAATAAAAAAAATTGAGAGTTTTTTTTGGTTATTATTTTGTTCCTCCATCCGACCTATATGGCCGCAATGAAGAAATATTTGGCCAGTTAAAAGAAACTATACAGCCATCTCCAATTAGCACGATTTAATGCATATAGCCACCCTACACAACCATTACCTTTGCAATGAAGGTTAGGGCGAGCTACTTAATTAGCAAAAACTAAATTAAACGAGAAGTTATGTCATAACCGGATACGCATGCATATAGGTATACACCCTAAATGCATGCCGATCAGCAATCACGATGACCAAAAAGCAAACACCGAAATAAATCCGAAATAATAGAAAAGACGAAAACCAACCCAAAGAATTTGCTGAAATAATTTGGTATTAAGTTTAACAAATTGTTTACTTTTTCATTTACATTTATTATCAAGACTCAAACCGAGGTGGAGGGGTATCAAAGATTCGGCACAGCCGAATTTAACACTCTTACTTGTTTCCGCATAATTTACTCCGCACGAACCTTCTTACTCGCCTGTTTCCGACGAACTGAAGGAGTAAATGCAGTAAACAATGACACACACGAAGCAACGGTTATAGCAACCGACCAAAAATATCAAAGGGTTGCTACAACACGAAAATCAATGGGTATCACAGCTACACACGAGACAACCGTTGCTTCAACACGAGGCAACGGTTGCTTCAACATGGCTGTGTTGAAGCAACGGTTGCCTCGTGTGTATCTAGCATTAGAACATCTGTTGAATCAATAACGATTAAATGACAATATAATAAATTTTAAGAAATTTTTCATTTTGTTTAATTTAATTGTTAAATAGAAGTATGGAAGCTAAAGAAATCATTTTTAATAACCCTGAAATTCTCAATAACATATTGTAATATTTTAACTATCACGAACAATTAATAATAACCCGTGTGTGTAATGCATTTCAAGATGTTATCGTTAATTATATATGGAAACTAATTAAAGCAACTAGAAATTATTCGAAGGCTTAAAGATTATATCTTAACTAATCGCATATTTACATATTGATTCTTTGGATTTGAAAGTATTGAAACAAACAATTACAATTGACTTACAACGAGTTCGATGAGTTTTTAATTTTATATGCAAACAATGTACAAATATTGGTAGTTTGGTCGATACACCAAATAAAAGGTGGACCCTATTTTGATATTAAATTGAATTTGTCAATTTTCAAATAACGGATGATAGTTTAAACATGGTGTTCACCTTTTGTCCACAATTAGAGAAATTATGTTAAATAGTTGTGAAATATTGAAATATCTAGAAATTGATGCAAGATGTAATTTCTTTAATACACATCCATACATACAGATATTATGAACATAATAATGAAATTAAAACTTATTTTTTATTTTTTTTTTTTGTTAACCAACACTCAGGGGATGCCCCCTACAAATGCAGTGCATTGTGTTGATTTCAGGAAAATAGGTTATGGGAAGGAGGAGAGAGGGAGTAGTGTTTGTGGATATTTGACTTAAATTTTATTAGATTATAACTGTCAGGAAAGACCTCTGCTCTTGAAAAAACTTAACATGTTTGGAATTAGAATAGACATTAACAGATATTGGCTTGCCTCTTAATGAATTTGTTTTATCCTACTGTTGTGGCCTAACAAGCAGCGATTTAGAATATATATTATGTAATTTGAAATTGAAAGCTTTTACTTTTGGTGGAACAGAGTAAACTGGTGTCAAAGCTTCGAAAACTTTGTAGTATTTAAATTTTGATGGCTCACATATTGCTCAACTTTTTGAATTGGAGGAATTAAATAGCTTCCAAAAGTTATAGTTTTTAATTATGAACAAATTTGAATCATCACAAGGGGGTCTACACTAGAGATTAACATGGATATACTATCAGAGATAACGTCGGCAGAATTATTGAACAAAAATATCTACCTCAACGTTAATGTCTAGGGTGTAGAAAACGTATACATATATTTTCGCATAATTTTCAGTCAGCTATCGAGTAAAGTCGTTTTTGTGCGTTGTTCTTTTTTGTTTACTTGTGTGTTAGTATATGAAAAAAATATATAAATATAAAAAAATATATATATAAATATAAATATATATATGGGGGATTTCATGTCAAGTGCACCAACTTTTGAAACCGATGTCTTCCGATCGGGATGAAATTTGCACTAAGGTTATTCCTATTGGATAGTAGTTTAGACACAATTTTTCAACAAGATCGGTCCAGATCTCTCTGAGTTAGAGGGGATCAAAATTTGACATTTTTCTCATCCATGTAACTTATTACCTATTGTTCTTAGAAAATTTTCTCCCAAAGAGTTTAGATAGCTATTTCTTCAATATTTCGGAAAAAAATACTTAAAAAGAAAAAAAAAATTGTAGATTTTTTTTTTTGCTAAATTAAAGCATTTTTTGCCTTTTTTTCAAAAAGGGCATTTTTTTCATAAGAAAGCTTAGGATTTTTCCTTTAAGAGCTTTTTGGTCGCTTAGTGGGATGGGAGTGGAATATCTATCAAAATAAATGTTTTGTAACTCAAGACAACGGTTTTTCAATTTTTCACAAATGCACTATTTTGAATTTTTTCCTATTTGTGTGTAAAACCTTACAAATAAAACTTATACTGAGAAACTAGACAAACTAAACTTTCCGCAGGTATATAACATACCTAACTAAAATTTTATACCCTCGATACTGTAATACCCAGAATATGTTAACCTCAGGAAAAAAAATCGCTTTTTTTCTATAGAAATGTTGAAAAATTATTATTTTTTGTTTATTTTTAATAATAATTAAATTAATGTATATTAATAATAATATTAAAAATAAAAAGATAAATAATTTATTAAAATTTAATCTTAATTGCATTAGATCCATTTATATCATAACTATTTTTATACTTAATTTATTGTAGCTGATGAAGTATTTAAGTCTTGTAAATTTTTTAATACCCAGTCTTTCATCCAGCTTTTTTGCCGCCTTTATTTACTGCGTTTTTTTGTCAATCCTTTCTTGGCGTTACTAGGTTCAGCTGTTGATTTCGCTGCTGGTTTATTTGTTGTCTTTGGAAAGAAATCGCATTGAATAGAGGCAGAAAACTTTTTCAACTTGAGTCTTCCATCAACAAGCGGTATAAAAGCATGGTATTGAGCGGTGCCATCGATTGTTACCGCAGCATCGAATCTGCTCTTCAGTGTTTTCAATGTTTCCTGATGATCCTCTTTGCTACTAAAAACTATTTTAGTTTCTTTACAATAACTCTTTGCCCAATGGAATAAAGCAGATTTTGATGAGAGCACTGGAGGCTATACTTCGCTGCATTTATTTTAAGGTTTGCTCCAATACCATCACATGCGCCTTTACCATGAGCAGTAGGATAAAAATGCCACTCAGCTAGCATTCCAAAATCTTTTTCATGGGCATAAGATCTGCCAAGCTACTTTTGTTTTTAAAATGTTGACGAGCTGCGTCCGAAACGTAGTATATCTTCTTTACTGTAAATTTAGATTTTAGAAATTTTAGTATTCTCTTCTGGTACTCATAAACTGCAACGGTATCATGTTTTAAATCGTCGGATATGATTGTCATACTTTTGTGTTCCAGTTTTTCATCTTTCATGTAGTAAATAACTACTGTGAATATAGTTGCTTGGTCGTTATTGAAGTGGAATGCTTGTATGGCATCCTGAAGAACATATTTATAGTTTTCTGTGAAATCATATGAAATAACGAATTCAAATGTATCTTCAAATCCTTGAAGAATGACCATTGCTCTTTGACTAAAAAGTCATGGTTTCTCAAGCTTAGCAATCCTGTACACATTTCTTCCACAAAATCATCCACATTTAAAATGATTGTTTTCAATGTGCATCTGTCAGTCTGAATCCAAGGATCAAATTTGACCTCCTCTATATATTCTCGATCTAAAGAGTTGATTAAATTTTCTTTGATGAATGTGGTTTTCGGGCAATTGGTACATTCACCTAAGTGGCAAGAAGTTGTTGCATTAGGACACATAGTCAATTTAAGGCAATCGCGGTAATCGTGTAAATCTTCTGCCGAATCATCTGTTAAATACTTTAAGTTGATTTCCTTCAACATCAGTTTAACGTTTTCATGGTAAATTTGGGTTAATTTCGTGAAGCCAATTCTAACATCCTCGTGTTCAGATTGAAATGTTGCAAATAACTCTTTCAGGTTACAGATAACCATGCTCTTCTGTTATGTTATGAAGGTAAGTTACATACCTTCGGAAAGGTTAATTTGTCTAGTTTCTCAGTATAAGTTTTATGTGTAAGGTTTTACACACAAATAGGAAAAAATTCAAAATAGTGCATTTGTGAAAAATTGAAAAACCGTTGTCTTGAGTTACAAAACATTTATTTTGATAGATATCCCACTCCCATCCCACTAAGCGACCAAAAAGCTCTTAATGGAAAAATCCTAAGCTTTCTTATGAAAAAAAAAATGCCCTTTTTGAAAAAAAGGCAAAAAAATGCTTTAATTTGGCAAAAAAAAGTCTAAAATTTTTTTTTAAAGTATTTTTTTCCGACATATTGAAGAAATAGCTATCTAAACTATTTGGGAGAAAATTTTCTAAGAACAATAGGTAATAAGTTACATGGATGAGAAAAAACACTGTTTGGCCAAAATGTCAAATTTTCATCCCCTCTAACTCAGAGATATCTGGACCGATCTTATTGAAAAATTGTGTCTAAACTACTATCCAATAGGACTAACCTTGGTGCAAATTTCATCCCGATCGGAAGACATCGGTTTCAAAAGTTGGTGCACTTGACATGAAAACCCCCATAAATATAAATATATATATATATTTGTTTTGTCACGCTTATTTTTATGTTTTTTTTTTTTGTTATCAATATGCCGTGAAGTTGACAGCTCGTGTTATAACATAGTTATTGTGATAACAACTATATCATGACACAAGATATGACACCAACAGTAACACTGATATGAGGTCTACACGTAACACAATTCCCTCTGCGATTGAATTTGAAGTATGCTGATATAAAAATATCTATGCTAATCTCTAGTGTAGACCCCGTGTTAGAAAAACTCGAAATAAGAAATGCAACATACAGCCTGTGAAACTTATTGCTGATAATAAAACATTCAGGTTTAACTCATTTTGTTATTGAATACTTCAAGCGTACTTTTGACACTTTTAAGTACGGCGAATCTACGGATATAAGAAAAAGATTGTTATTAATTGATATTCCGCTGGACATGATTCTACATGTACAAGATTTTTGGTTGGATTTACTTAATAAAAATCCTAAAATATATCTAGTATTTCGTTTTCATCCAGTGGAAGTTTAAATATTGGTAAAGGCCCATTTACATGTTACCACTCAGTCGCATGATTTTTCGACATAAAAACACGATGTAATTCATTGGACTGTCATAAAGTCGTACCGACATTATTTCTGCAAACTTAGGCCATTTAAACCATCACACGCAAGTCAGTTTAGAATAACAAACAAATTTATTTTGAAATTTAAATTTTATTTCCACTTTCTTTTTTTTTGGTTAACTTTTTTTCAATATTACCACATCGGACCAGAGTTGTGTCCGATGAAAATGACAAGTTTTTAGAAATGTTTCTAAAAATGAAAAAGACTATTGGACTTTGAAAATAAAATCATACAGAATATCAATTTCATAACATAAGCTTTTCAAATGATACGACTTTTTCATAATACTTGACTTTTTGATAGTGTAAACTGGCCTTATGGAGGTATACGAACGAAATTTCGGTAATTTGAACAAGAACACGTAATTTGAACAAGAGCAAGTACGAGTGTATGTGAGTTAGACGCAGGTTCAAACCTCACGGCCGCTCTTAGTAGAAAATTTTCATATATAAACAATCTATTCAATTATAACATAACAATTATCAATAATGTTCAATAAATCGATGATGAAGGCTGAAATGCCAGAAACCGGTCCGATTATGATTACAGTGTAGTTATGAATTTTAGAAATATATGCCTTCTTCTTTTCTAACAAACATTTTTTAATGTTTTTTTTTTTTTTTAGCTGCAGATTGTGAACATTTACGAGATGATGTTACATTGGACATTCTACTAAGTTTGAATGAATTTTATATTATACTTTAAAATAAAAAATTATTAATTTTTAACGAACTGTGTTTCAAAATGCATGAATAATGTTTTAATTTATTTATTTATTTGATGACCTAGCACAACAAGACAAAAATCTTATAAATTATAGTGCTAGTGAGTAATGAGAACATAAATCATGTAACATGAACATGTAACTAAAAACGATTATTTAAAAGTAAAAATAGTTTACTAGAAAACTAAACAATTTTACAACTAGATGAAGTTATATTTACATGTTTTTATCATAGTAGACAGGTGCGTAATTCGATCAAGCTTCATTAGATTTGAACTAATTGCCATAATGACATTAAATTTTGACTTCATAGCACGATGTACAGTAGAGAGTACCCATGTAAAGTATATGGAATATGCAAAAGTTTTGTTTCTTGGCTTCCCTTTCATTTTCGAAGTGATTGGGGTTAAAGATAAGATCTGTAAAAAAAACTAATTATCGCTAGTAGGATAAATATAAAAAATCTACTAAAAACAAAACAAAAAATAGATTACTTCAAATATAATACATGGCCAAGTATTCCGAACAAGGTCCGAAATTATGCTTCTACTCGATTTGATGTTTAAATTCCCAAAAAGGCTTTGTACAAAACAAAAATTAAAAGTTTTATATTTTCGAGTACAGTAATTCACGGATAAATGCGTTCATGGAAAATGCCAAAAGCTGGACGCTTTTAAACGAGAAACGCACATAAAAAATCTCGGTTAAATGCGTTACTGACGCATTTAAAAAAATCTTGGTTAAATGCGTTACTCACTCACTTAAAAGAATTCTCTCTTAGCTGCGTCCACAATTCAGTTATGGAAAATGTAGTTTAAATGAATATACTACTTATTTATTGAAAAGAAACAACAATAAACAAGTCACTTGAGTCTACATGTAATAAAAGGTCATCGTTTAATTCAATTCAAATTATTATACATACATATATTAAAATAGTTTGACTAAAAAATAAATATATTTTCGAAAATATTATTTTAAGACATAGAGAAAAATAAAATTCTTAAAAAGTTACAATTCATGCATAGATTTATTATCTGGCATAAATGTCTTGCGAAGAACATGCATCGACTTCAAAACATCCAGAGTAAGCTTCTTTGCGATCATCATTTTCTTCTTCTTCATTAGACGACAGCCCTTCGTCCTGAATAACATCTGCGATTTCTTCATAGGTAAGCCGTCCAACGCTGGGTACATCGTCATCAAAGTTTACAAAATTTTCATAACCCTTCAATTCTTGTACTATTTCAACTAATTCCTTTTGTGAATCGCTTCGATTTTCAGAGCCGTTATCAAACTCGCATACCTATTTGAAACAATTTTGAATACAAATTGGTTTTACAGCCACCAAGCCCGCTTTATTAAATGCAAGGATGCCAAAAGTGTAATAGGTTTTTTAAATTCCTCAACAGGTTTCCTCATTCGTCTGCTTTCAATTTCCTTCTAACTATATTTTGACGATATTCCTTAATTGATCTGATTATGCTTTGGTCAAGAGGCTGAGCTATCGGAGCGGTATCAGGAGGTAAATATTCTATTCGAACATGCGACAAATCGACTTGCTTATGAAGTGTAACGTTGTCAATAAATATAATAACGTTGCGATTTTTTCGAGAAATTCCTTCACTGAAAAAATGATTTTCTCCCAGATTTCTTGTTTTATTGTCGGCTTTTCGATAATAAGCACGTTCTTGTACTCGCCAGTACATTTGTGGATTTAACCGTTGAATTTTGTTTGATATTTTGTTTTTTTTGAACAAATGTTTGACCCGTTTATGAGTGTAACGCAGTTAAGCGGGATGCATTTAAAAGAAAAATATGTACACAAAGTAAATGGATCAAGGAAAAGGTTTCACTTTAGAATTACTTAACTGTGAAACCTTAAGCGGGAAGCATTTATCCGTGAAAAGCTGCGTTCACACTATGTGTTTTGCTTGTGTTTTTCTTATTTTTTTAGCACGTGCAATTTGTACACATAGTGTGAACCCTTTCAAAAATTGTTTATGTACAATACATTTGGCAAAATATGGGTAAATTTTTCAATTAGAGCAGGTTCTATTTTGGCTTGACAACCATATGAAAATACAACACTGCTTGTGACGAAAGAAAAACAGAGTAAATTATAAAGATAAATATTGAAAGAAAAATAAATTGTTTAATATTAATTAACAATTAAAAAATATATAAATTATATAACTCAGCTGTTGTTTACATTTAGAGGTTATGTCATACGGAAATACATATGTACGTTTGAACGCAAAAATTATGAATCGTATGTAAAACGCCAATTTTGACACACACACGGAATTACGAATGGATCGTAAAACTGAATTTAGATACATATGGAAAATACACATAGTCTAGAATACCCAAAATCAAAGTTTAGCCTTTAAATTTTACCCCTTTCAATTTTACCAAAAAATAATAAAAAAAAAAAAAACATTTCCTCATTATTATATGTTTTTATTTAAAAATAAGCTACTACACTTTTAATTTCAAAAATAAAAAAAATTAAAATTTTTTCTTATTAATTTCACAAACAAAAAAAAAAAAAACAGTACGAGAGGATAAAATTTACCACCAACTCCATAGTTAAAGGTTATATCTGTAAAATGTAAAATATTAACTTAAGTTGATCAAATTGTTTATCTTTTAAAATATTTTGCTTGCATTTGTTATAAATAATACGATAAGTCCAGATATTAACGGTACGTAAAACCCAGGTGGAAGGTATATTTTATATTGTTTTTAATAATATAAAAGAAACAAAGCTAGATATTAGTGCAGGATACCTCTTAAGTGTATGTGTATGAGCTCGAAAGTAGTTATACCTAGACACGAGCTCGAAAGTAAGTATATATAAATACATTGCAACTTACAAATATATAAGCTCGTCTTTCAAATGTTATGTTCCAAATATAATTTATGCATACTTAATGTATGATCATAAATTTCCATATAAAATGTATTTATTAAACCTACTCTAAGTAACAATTATTTTGTATTAACACACTCATACTATCAACTAATATTAACACATCATTAATTAAAACAAATACTAAAAAAATTTAATATATTAGTATTTATATGAGAGAACTTACACGATCGACTGATTTTAATAATTTCTAGGTCTAAAAGTTTATCAAAGCCTATTAATTAATGTTTTTTTTTGTATTATTATTTAACATTTGTATTGAAATTCTATTGAAACTTTGCATTGAACTTTGTATGTCAACCTTGCTTAGAACACAATACCTGGATTTCGTTTAGTACCACTTGTTGGATTATTGCTGTGAGATAACGTTGTCACTGCATTGTGGCCACGATTGTAAAAATCAATTTGTTTCCATTTGAAAACCTCAATTAAACCATCAGCATTGATATGTAATACAACATTAAGAACACCCACCGAAATCAATATTAAACGCAATATCATTTTAACAAGTTTTCTTTTAATAAATTATATTCTCTTTGAACCTTTCTTGCCAAATGATCAATAGCTACTACTAAAGTTGTTGAAAAATTTTCATAAAGAAATCGGAAATAAAAATTCCCAGATTTAATTAAGAGATGAGCTGAATGTTTAAAGTAATATGCTGATAAGCCATAAAAAAGCTGATCGTTTGTTTAAATTAACATCCCAGCAAAAAAAAATACCATCCAAAGAAGTGAAATTGATGCTAATTTTTGGATCCGGATTTGGTTTCTGTAAAGTACATTTTAACTTCTTCGGTGTAGATATTTTTATTTATTTCAATATTTTTTATATAACATATAGTTCATTTGTCTCTTACTTATTATCATCTGATATATAGATACCTATGTAGTTGATTTACAACCAGATTAATTAAGGGGCAGCTTTTGTTTAGAATCCACTAGAGTCCGGACCCTGATGCGTATGATGTTTCTACATTAAGAGATGACCCCTCTCAGTCGGCGGGAGGCGGGTAAACGAGTAGCGTTATGACGTTTTTAAAAATAAGTGATTCATGCTACTTCAATTTCAACTTTTCGTTTTGAATATTTAATTTTCTTTTATTATCAATATCAAATCTTCGGTTTTTTATTACAAATTAATTGTTTACTTATTTATATTCCCAATATGTAGATATTTTCAATTTTTATTTGCTGTTGTGCAAATTTAAAAGTGTATTATTTTCAACATAACACATGAAGGTATATTTTGAAGTTGTTTAAAACCACAACTACTATGAGAAAGTTATTTTTTTTCGAATGACTTCACTTTTTTTTGCTGGGATGTAAGTAGTACTAAACCGGTTTTAATTCATATTAGTAAACAAGAAAATTAATTGCAGTTTGCTTAGAGTAACTAACTGCTCACACAATATTTGTTACTATGCACTTATGTTTGTCATAAAATAAAAAACGAATTAATTGCTGGAAGCATACACTTTTTCACACACCCAATTTCTAAATAAAAATCACCAATCTTCTTTGAGAATGATAGTTTGTGTATCGAAGTATACCGTACACCACCACTTGGTATAATGAGTTAGTTATGTTGTTTGTAGATACTAAAAACACTTTAGACTCAAAATCATCTGAGAGGTTAAGCCATGTCCGTCTCTCCGTCCGTCTATTTGTATGTTCAGGTTCAAGTTGGTGTGTAAGTTTAAAGCTTAAACCGTTTAAGGCCTAGTTGCCTACACGTTGTTAAAATGTAACCGTATCGTCTCGTAACGTTGGCATTTAATGCAATTATAGAACGTAAAAAACGAACCAACATGTTGCTGTGTAAAAATTTATCAGCTGTTCACAAATATCACGTACAAACGTAGCAAAAATCTAAAAACAATAGAAGCTCACGATACTATACGTTTAGCTTAAGTTGAGTAAGCACTTGTATGTGTTTTTCATACCATACCTTTACGCGTGGGTAACTAGGCCTTTAATGACGGTGAATTATTGAATTTCGTTAAAATCGGATGACATTTGATACATGAGCTTCGATGATACATATGTATGTAGCTCATGGACGATACTGTAGTGTATGCAAGATATAGCGTGTAAGTTAGTGTAAACAAATAACACCATGCACACACACAATTCCTTTTTGATTCGGTAGTTTCTTTTCTTTGATAAGTAACATAAGCATTTTTTTATAAACTCGTAGTTTTTGGGGTATGCGGTTAGTGAAATTGGGAAATGCAATTGGCAAGTGACCCAGTTGTGTTTATTTTGGTTTTATTTTGACTGCTGTTTCTATTTCGGTAACATTTGTAACTTAATTTGAGTAAACTAAAGTAAATATAGCAAACTTCAAATAGAAACTAGCATGTCTCATAAAATATATATAAGTCTATAACTTCTCGTAAGGCATTTATAAGTACGGGAATTTATTTTTTTATTTATTGACAGTACAACAAGAAATGTCTTATATTACAGTACTGGGTAGATTAAGGCAAACATAGAACATTGTTAAACAAAATTGAATTAAAACAATTTTAAATATTTAAAACAATTGATTGTCAAAACAAAAATTCCGACTTTGATTTCATTTATTACAATACAAATATTCGTTACAGGATGATTTTTGACCCATTATACAGTGAGTGACAATACAATGGAAAGATTTGAGCAAAATATATTTTTGACGACTTGAACGGTCAATACCAAAAAAATGGATCATAAAATTAAAAACACTTTTAATAATTTTAAAGTGTGTATGGTTTATTTATTTACAAAAGTAAAAATGTTAACATAAAATAGCTTCAGAAAAAAATAACAAAACTAAAAAGCATTAATTTTTATGCTGTTGACAATATACATAGGTACATATATATACAATAATTGAATCTTTCCCTCTATTTTTGATTTCAACGACGAGGCTCTGAATTAACTGCCTCTATCTGTCTTGCTTGTGAAATTTCGTGTCCGTATTTTTCGAACTACAATTTCCCATAGATTTTCTATGGAATTGTGATCTGATGATTCGTCTGGACATTCCACATTATATTGTAGCCATTCAGTTACAACTTTAGAGGTTTATTTTGGGTCATTGTCATGTTCGAAATTCCAGATTAGGGGCATACTTTCCTACGTGTATGGATATATTACGTCATTTAGTATTTGCCTGTATCAAATTCCAGTTATCTTTAACTACATGAATTGGACCCATTCCTTGACCCGAAAAGCAACCCCATACCATTAGGTTAGGTTAGATGGATTGCCGAAGGCGAGTACACTCGGAGGCCATATGGCCCATTGTGATACCCTTTATAAAGTGTCGGAAGGTAGAGATAGGAAAAGAGATTATAAACAAGTAAGAGTGTTAAATTCGGCTGTGCCGAATCTTTGATACCCTCCACCTCGGTTTGAGTCTTGATAATAAATGTAAATGAAAAAGTAAACAATTTGTTAAACTTAATACCAAATTATTTCAGCAAATTCTTTGGGTTGGTTTTCTTCTTTTCTATTATTTCGGATATATTTCGGTGTTTGCTTTTTGGTCATCGTGGTTGCTGATCGGCATGCATTTTGGTTATATACCTATATGCATGCGTTTCCGGTTATATGACATAACTTCTCGTTTAATTTAGTTTTTGCTAATTAAATAGCTCGCCCTAACCTCCATTGCAAAGGTAATGGTTGTGTAGAGTGGCTATATGCATTAAATCGTGCTAATTGGAGATGGCTGTATAGTTTCTTTTAACTGGTCAAATATTTCTTCATTGTGGCCATATAGGTCGGATGGAGTAACAAAATAATAACCAAAAAAAAAAGCTCTCTCAACTTTTTTTTAAAATATTGCCATATTTTGAAAACATAGAGAATAAATTTATAATAATAAATAATCAAATTAGGGATGAAAAACGCAAAAAACGAAAAGTCCCAAACATTTTAAATAAAATAATTTAATGTTATCTTTATTTTCTGAAAAACTTCAAATTTTCATCCAAAAAAAATTGTGAAAATTTATATATAAAAAATAACATTCTCATAAAATTACGTTTACTTATGTAACAATTTTTATGTTAACAATTCTTAAATATCATTTGAGGTTTTCTTAAATTCATTGAATTTAAATTAATATCGACAAATCTGTTTTTCTATTTATTTAAATTGTAAAGGAGTGGCATCTCTGTCAAAATAAGCGAAAAACACAAAGAATAGAAAAAAACAAATTACTTCGTGTTGACAGGATGATTTTATGTTTATGTTTAATATCTTTATTTTTTTTACTAATATTTCTGTTTATTTATTTGAAAATGAAATAATGAATTGAAATGCTATTTAATTTTTTAATTTATATAAAAAAGTTTTTTAATTAAAGCAAAATATTTTCACTATTTCATGATTTTTATTTATGTATGACGACATTTCAACCTAAAAATTTAAGTTTTTATCGATTGGATAAACAACACAAAAATGGTTGTCGTTTAGATAACAACAACAGCTGACTTTAACAATAGCGAATATCGTTTCAAAATTTTACTGATAATTTTGCAATTTTCTTTTTTTTTACAATTCGACTATCGTTAAGTTACTGAATCGCGGTACTGAAAAGTTATTAATATCTCCTGAATGGCAATATTTTTTTTAAATGTAAACATTTTTAAATGTAAAGATATTTCTAAATTTAAAATTATTATTTCCGACGTTTTGATATGATTTTCTGAAACTCAATTAATATTTTCTAATTTATAATTGGAAATTTTATTTTCAGTTTTTATTATAATTGATATTTTCTTAAATTTGAATGGAAAATTTAAAAAGTGAAATTTTGTATTTATGTGAATAATAATGCTTTATTAATTATAAACAATTTTTAAAAATTAGATGTAATCGCAATCAGATATTTTATAGGTAAAGCAGAATAATAATTCTATATAACTATGTAGAACTGTTTTGTAAGCAAAAAACTCATTGACGAACTCGGTAACTCTATTTTGTAAAGACAACAAAAAGTTAACCCCCCAATCTCACATCACACTGAAATTCTAAAATCGTTGTGTACGTATTATCAACGAAAAATTGTTCGAATTAGTCGAATCCATCGCCATTAAATTTTATGCTCAAACATCTGACTGCAATCTCATTTTTAAAATGTTGTCGAAGCGTAAACTTGAAAAAATTTGTATACTTCTCTCTCTTATTTTATTTTAAGTAGAGTTACTAAGTTTATTATACAGGCACATGTTTGAGGGAAAATGTTTACATTTATTATTATTAGTATTATTTTAATAATAGTTAATAATATTTATGCTCTATAATTAACAAACTTGCGTTTTTGTATGCGCATTTCAAAAAATAAATCATTATAATAGATTTAACAAGTTAAAACTTTAATTACAATTTTACAGGATCCAGTAAATTTGCATTAAATTTATAACAGGGTAACATTAATCATCGTTAGTGTCTGCCACTATTCGCACGAAAAATTTGGTGCCATTAGTGTGACCACTGCGGAAAATGTGTGTGTATTAGTAAAAAAAATGTGAGTGTATTGAGTTTTTCGAACTTGCAGTGTGATGTGAGATTGGTGGGTAATATGCCAAACTTATGTTCATATTTGTAAAAGAATAATGAAAAAACGTATGAAATAAAAGACCAACCCGTGTATACTCTTAACATTGTTCTGTATGATATCTAGTTGAAAATATTAACATTCATGTTAAAATAGAAATAACTATTGCAAAGCTAATTAGAACAAACAAAAATTATGGCGGCATTTACTGTGGCATAGTCACGCTGAGCAAAATGAAGTGACACTCTGTTATACAAAAGAAATGTATTTTCCCCACAACAAAATACTGCAGAATTTTATGTAAATAAAATAACCGATTTATTTCTAACATGCAGTTACTATGAATATACATACATATATATAATATATGTACATTATTTGTATTATTTAATATGTGTATGTATGTATATTTAAATATTACACACAAAAAATACAACATGAAACGTTATTTTTGTGTTTTTCTCTTTAAATAAATTAATACATAAATTTTTTTGCTAAATTTACATTTGGGCAATTCACAACAGGTGTTGTATATTGTATGTTGTATTGAAATACACAATACAATCATTTGTTGTGAACACTCAGTTGTATTTTCATATTGTAAAACGCTTTCTTTAGTAATTTTCGATCCAACGAGGAAAGATCGCTTCGTCGCTTCTGCTATTTTGTATAAGAGAAAACACTTGTCAGTGTTTGCTTTTTGGTCGTGAGATGTACCCTGGAGTTTTAGTTACGTACCTCTTGCATTTTAATTTATAATGAAAAAAAAATGTTAAATGTTTTGGTTGGTACTGAAAGAGAAAATACATACTAAAAATATAAACATTAATTTTTATATAAATAAACTTATCGATGTATTTGCGTTATTTGCCATATTTTATTTTATAATTATTTATGCTGATAATATTCTATGTATTTGTTTTTTCTTTTTCATAAAAACTGGCATTCACTTGGAACTGATATGTTATGATACAATATACAACATTTACTAAACATAGCAAATGAAGTTGGATCGTGTATCAGATTTTTCAGTGAAAATTACCAACAACAATTTTACACTATTGTAAAGTGATACACGATACAAGAGATACAACGATACATTACCCATTGTGAATTGCCCAATTGTTTTTTTTATTAACAACTAGGTATTTTAGCATTATTTGCTTTAGATGTTGGTGAATTTTTACTCCCTTTATATTAACTCGTAGTGTCTGCTTGTCGAAAAAATTTTGGATCGATTTTAACCACTTTCCCGTGACCCAATCGATCTGAAATTTTGCAGGCAGGCTTGTGGCAATGACAGAAATGATCTAACATATTTTTTTAGTGATGCCAAAACAATGGAAACTTTTAAATTTTTCTACCAGAGTTGATAAAAAAATGTACAAAGGGTTTGTTTTTGTTATATTATTACCATAACGACCACAAAAACAACAAGTCCAGCTATGAAAACAATGCAACATTTAGAATAACAACAAGAACAATATAGAAATATCATGTTTTTCATTTTTTTTTTACTTTTTCAGAGATTTCCCTGGACCTGTTCCACCGATTTTAATGATTTTTGAAGTAGAAATCTTTCCATGAATTTGGTGAATCATTGTCACTAAAAATGATCACTGTAGCTGCACTATTGAGGGCGTGATCGTGACAAGAACAACATAGAAAATTATTTTTTTTCAAGACTTTTTTAGTTCTTCATTCAAATCTCGGGCCCTAATCGACCGATTTGGACGATTTTAAATAGCAAATTTCTCAGGATGTTAGTGAATCATTTTTATGTCAACGAGTACCCTAGCTGCCGGATTGATGCCGTCATCGTGATTTCCACAGACGGACAGACGGACAGACGGACATCGCTATATCAACTCCGGTTGTTATAACCCAATAAACATTATTGTTTGCTATCAACTTGAGGTGCATTTGAGATCAAATACATTTCTCAAATCTCCAACGTTAATTCTCAAATGCACCTCAATAGTCGGATTATAGTCTTCTCAACTTAAAAGGCACATTTTTTATATGGTGATTTTCTTAGTTATCAAATTGAGAAATTTGTGATTCTCAACTTGATAGCAAAGAAATTTCTCCAATTGGTATCAAATGGAATTGGAATTGCCATATTAAAAAAAATCATATTAATTTTAGAAATGGAAACATTGTACTTTTTTCTGAATGTTTCAATTTAATTTTATTACATATTTAATATGTATTATCATGTACATGTTTTTTTTAATTTAGAATTAAAAATAAATTAAATAATTATTTGTACTTTTTTGAATATTAATATTATATACATAGGACATAAGTAAGAATTTAAATTAAAAAATGCAAAAAAAAAAATAGAATTAAAAATATAATAATTAATTATTTGTACTTTTTTCGGCAATTTTTAATTTAATTTATTATTTATGACATACTAAATAGTATAACATGTTAAAAATTGTTTAAATATAGAATTAAAAGTAAATGAATTACTTATTTGTACTTTTTTTGACTATTAATATTATGTAGGACATAAATAAGAATTTAAATTGAAAAAGGAAAAAAAGAGAAATAATTAAAAATATATCAATTAATTATTTCAACTTTTTTCGGCAATTTTTAATTTAATTTATTATTTATGACACATTAAATATTATAACATGTTAAAAATTTTTTAACTATAGAATTAATAATAAATTAAGAGTATTGGAAGAGGTAAAATTTGGGGACGGTACGGCAACCTTAAAACGTAAGTCAATATTGGCAAAAGCACCATTTAAGCAGGTAAGTTTGACAAAAATATAAGCAATATTCAAGGCTAATTACTCAACTTGTTATTAGGTTGCCGGACTTATGGCCCTAATTTGTGGCTATTAAACAAAATTTCTAAGAATCGCATGTTAAATATTTAAATTAATATTAAATTAAATTAATATTAAAAAATTCAAAAAAAGTAGAAATAGTTAAAAATATATCAATTAATTTTGTTTAAATAGTCCTTTTCATTTAAATAGTTCACCTTTTTTGTAGGCGGTTGTTGGCTTGCTGGAAAAATGAAATTATCGTTCTCGCTGTCCGAAGAAGCAGCACAAAATTTTTGATTGTAGGCATCTGGAAAGATTAATTAGATTGAATTAATATCAATTGGAATCAAAACATAAAAATATAATCACGTTTTAATGCCGCCGTTACGCTGAGAGCTCGTACAGGTTCTTTGGAATTTGTTCCTTGCCAGCAGTATTTGTTGGCTACTTCATCAGTGACCAATTTCCGCCATGCAATTTTTAGAAATTTTGTAGGTTTGCAACCTAATAACAAATTAAGTAATTAGCCTTGAATATTGCTCATATTTTTGTGAAACTTACCAGGTCGCTTAACTTGTTTGTACTTGATTGTACTTTGGACTCGAATTCTTCAGAGGCCTGCTTAAATGGTGCTTTTGGCAAGATGACAACACACTTTTCACTTTTTTGTTCTATAATGTATATCACAAATTTAATTATAGATATATATCATTAATTATATAAAACTTATACTTTTACCTCCCTTTTATTTATTTAATTTTTCTTTTCTGCAACAATTCCTTTTTAAATCAAGATAATTAAAATTTACCACAAAGCTGAAAACTTTCACAATTATTATTATTTCTAGAAATTAGAACATATGATTCGCAACGTTAAGGCCGAGTTAGCCACACATTTTTAAAATGTAACCGTACCGTAAATGTAACGTTGGCATTTAGTGCAATTATAGAACGTAAAATTAACCAAACTTTGTAAGCTGTTCACAAATGTCACGTACAAAAGTAGCGAAAATCAAATTCAGCAGGTTGGGATGATCCAGTTACGTTGCAGTTCTGTTCGGTAACTGTTTTTCATGTGAAAAAAAAAACGGCTGACACGTTAGGTTACGGTTACGTGGGGCTAACTCGGCCTTTACTGTGAGAAATGAACAGCGCTGCCATACGAGAATACAAAAGTTGTAAATAATATCTCAAACTCAACATAAATCGTACTCAAGTTGAGAAAAAGTTTGGTCTCAAGTGGAGAAAAGTGTTGGTTATCCAATTGATGTTAAAATATTTCTCAAAGATTGGAAAAAATTTTAAGTCTCAACTTGATATCAAGTTGAAAGCAAACAAGGAGAAAAATTGTTCAACTCAAGTTGAGAATTATATTAGATATCAATTTGAGAACTTAACTTTTCTCCAACATTGGAGAAATAATTTTTCAATGCATACTGGGAAGGATCACAAATATATAAATTTTATGGGGTCCAAAATTTTTTTTCTAATTATTACAAACGGAATGACAAACTTATATATACCCTCTGCACACTGGAGTGGAGGGTATAACAACTCTACAACAGCAACAATGAGTCATATGTTTTTCAAATAGGAAAAAACTGTTTATGTGTTAGTTTCGGTCATTCCCCAGTATGCATTGAAATATTATTTCGCCAATGTTGGAGAAAAGTTAAGTTCTTAAATTGATGTCAAATGTAATTCTCAACTTGGGTTGAACAATTTTTCTCCTTGTTTGCTTTCAACTTGACATCAAGTTGAGACTTAACATTTTTTCCAATCTTTGAGAAACATTTTTACTCTCAATTGGATATCCAACACTTTTCTCCACTTGAGACCAAACATTTTTTCAACTTGAATACGATTTGTGTTAAGTCTGAGATATTATTTAAATATGTCATAAATAATAAATTAAATTAAAAAATGCCAAAAAAGTACAAATAAATCATTGATATATTTTTAATTATTTCTGCTTTTTGTCAAATTTTTCAAAAAATGTACAACTAATTAATTCATTTATTTTTAATTCTAGATTTTAAAAAATGTACATAATATGTACATTTAATGTTAAATATGTACATAGTAATGTTAAATATATAATGAAATTAAATTGAAACATTAAAAAAAGTAATTGTTTTCATTTCTAAAATTAGTATAATATTTTTTAATATGGCAATTCCGTACCTTCCATTTGATACCGATTGGAAATATTTCTTTGCTATCAAGTTGAGAATCACAAATTTCTCAATTTGATAACTATGAAAATCGCCATATAAAAAATGTGCCTTTTAAGTTGAGAAGACTATATTCGAACTATTGAGGGCATTTGAGAATTAACGTTGGAGATTTGAAAAATGTATTTGATCTCAAATGCACCTCAACTTGATAGCAAACAAAAATGTTTAGTGGGACATTTATTGTAGGGTCGTTTGCACACACACAAAAAATAGAAAATAAATTGTCAATAAGCAAAGCAAGTGGCTTCGAAATTCGATGATGCCAGTTAATCATTTTTTGTTCACGCGGAATTTATAATTGGAGGAATTTTTTTCTCGAGAAATGTATTTTCCGTGAGAAAGAAATTCCTTGAGAATATTCATAATTGGGATGAATAACTTTTAATTGGAACTTTTTAGTCAGAATAAATCATAATTCTAGTTAGATATTGGTTAATATTTAATTAGAAAAAATATTGTGGTGGCATCTACGCAATTATTGAGGCAGTCACGGAAAAATTAAATGCAAGTCTGTTTTTTTTTAATATAACAAAAATGGATTTTCCCTTTAACAAAATATGGCAGAATTCTTTATAAATGAAATGCAAAATGGAAAATCAATTTTGTGCTAATTCTTAACAAAATTAATAAAATATATATATGTATTATTATATTTATTAATATTTGTAATTTTATTTGACACAATTTCACACACAGTTTTACAGATCAACTGTTTTAATTAGAAAAAATATTGTGGTGGCATCTACGCAATTATTGAGGCAGTCACGGAAAAATTAAATGCAAGTCTGTTTTTTTTAATATAACAAAAATGGATTTTCCCTTTAACAAAATATGGCAGAATTCTTTATAAATGAAATGCAAAATGGAAAATCAATTTTGTGCTAATTCTTAACAAAATTAATAATATATATATATATGTATTATTATATTTATTAATATTTGTAATTTTATTTGACACAATTTCACACACAGTTTTACAGATCAACTGTTTTAATTAGAAAAAATATTGTGGTGGCATCTACGCAATTATTGAGGCAGTCACGGAAAAATTAAATGCAAGTCTGTTTTTTTTAATATAACAAAAATGGATTTTCCCTTTAACAAAATATGGCAGAATTCTTTATAAATGAAATGCAAAATGGAAAATCAATTTTGTGCTAATTCTTAACAAAATTAATAAAATATATATATGTATTATTATATTTATTAATATTTGTAATTTTATTTGACACAATTTCACACACAGTTTTACAGATCAACTGTTTTAATTAGAACAAATATTGTGGTGGCATCTACGCAATTATTGAGGCAGTCACGGAAAAATTAAATGCAAGTCTGTTTTTTTTAATATAACAAAAATGGATTTTCCCTTTAACAAAATATGGCAGAATTCTTTATAAATGAAATGCAAAATGGAAAATCAATTTTGTGCTAATTCTTAACAAAATTAATAATATATATATATATGTATTATTATATTTATTAATATTTGTAATTTTATTTGACACAATTTCACATACAGTTTTACAGATCAACTGTTTTCAACTGATTTAGAAGTTTTCTGTTTTTGAAACAGTAGTGCCAATTTGTAACATTTTGTGATGTAATGAAAATCGCAGAATAATAAGTTAATACACAATAAAAAATATTAAATTTTTAAGTTTTATATACATATTGCAATAAAAAAAACTTTGGTAAATTTACATTGAAGATGGTCAGAAATGAATGAGAAAAAATATATAGGCATTTTAGAAAAGCACATTTAATATTAAACTTTATGCACAAAATATATGGGTTTTTGTTGTTTTGAATTTAACTGTGGCTCTAAGTGAAAAGTTTTAGACCGATCGTATATTACATCTTGAGGATCCTCACCTAATATTTTCAAATATTTTAAATTCTTTTTAACTCATTTAACCTCATTACGAAAATAGTAAAACAGTAAATATGGAAAATCCACGCACCTCAAAAAATTGTTTTCTATGAAATAAATTAAAGACATTTCATATTATACAATTTTCTTTCAAAAATGTATCAATTATTGCAAATTTGAAATTTGACATATAGTATTTGTACATATACTAGCTGGACCCGGCAAACGTTGTTTTGCCCTCAATGAATTTTTATTTTAGTTAGAATCTGTATATACCTATGTAAAATGTGTTACGAAGATCTCCAGATAATAAAATGAGAGCTTCACCAAAAAATCTTTCATTGCCTTTCAAATCTTTTATCAAATCAAATCACAATGTTTGTGAGCCATGGTACATTCATCCCAAATAAAAATACTGCATTTTTGCAGAACTTTTTCCATACCGGAATGTTTTTTGATATTACAGACGGCATTCTCATTTTTTTGTACGTTTAACGGTGATTTGAGTGCTGAATGAGCTGTGCGGCCACCATGCAATAATGTAGCGGCTTTTTCCTTCTTTTTCGTTAGAATATTTATATATAAAAACGTTTGTGAGTTTATTTATTAAAATTTATATAAATTTGACAACTCATTATTTTTCGAACGACAGCGCCATCTTCCGGGTCCAATAAAAAAATGTTTCTAACATACATATATGTACATTCTTAGTTTCATTAAAATCACACCATAAATAAGAATATTCGAAATAACTTTACCCAGCGCCACCTATCGGGTCCATTTATACATACAAAAATTTCTTATGACGAAACATACGTTCATTCTGAATTGCAGTCAAATCGCGCTGAAAGTAAAAATTTTTGTTTTTAACTTGACCCCAACGCCAGCTAGAGGGTTAAAACTAAAAAAAAAACACAGAAGAGCTCGAACCGAACCTATGCTGGAAATCCTACCTCGACAGCTCTTATGGTTCCGGAGATCATTCGTTACAATCGAATGCATCAACGTTTTTATATATACGCCACGCCCCTTTGCCCACTAACAACTTTATATAGCTAAGGTCTTATTATTTCGCAAAAATATACTTTTGTGAAAATTTCATGACGATCCTTCCAGTAGTTTAGAAGATATTACGATTTTTTATTTTTCTAAAAAGGGGCGTGGTCCCGCCCACTTTTCTTCTTGTATGTATTTCTATTCATGCTAATACCATATGTACCAAATATGACTGCTGTAGGTAAAAAAATTCCCGTGATATGACTTTTTCAAATTTTTGGTTATATGGGCGTGGCACCGCCCCTTTGTCCAATCAAAAATTTATATAGCATATTATTCCTTCCAGAGTCACAGTAACACGCTCTGAAAATTTCAGGAAGATCGGTTCTTTGGTTTGGCCTCCTATAAAGCACAAACAAACACACATTCATTTTTATATATATAGATAGATTGAAAGCAGATTAATTATGATTTAAGATAAAATGGGGCGAAAAAGGGGGACTTGGTAATAAAAAAATGTATGGCTACCTTACCTGTAGATAAAAAGTGTATAAAACTTTAGATAAATACATATTACAAAAAAATTATTTTGTATAGCAAACATTGTTAGTGGTATAAGTAAAAAAAAAAGAGGGCGGTGAAATGGGCGTGGTTCATAGTTATATGGCGACGTTAACAGTATTAAGAGCAATATACTACCAAATAAAAAAATCCGTTGGAAGGAACAAATTTGTACAGAGAAAAAAAAGTTTAAAACTTTCAAACAAAATTTGGCGTGAAAAGGGGCGTGAAAGGGGGCGTGGCGTAAGAAATGTTTATTTCTACCTCGCCTGGAGTATAATGTGTATACAATTTGAAGTAAATCTGTTAAAAACTATATGGGAGCAATTACATAATTTTAAAAAAGTGGGCGTAAAAGTGGGCGTGGTCAAAAAAAATGTACCCTATTAATCATGCCAGAGTCCCAGTTAAATGCTGTGAAAATTTCAGGAAGATCGGTCCAGAGGTTTGGTCTCCTATAAGGTACACACAAACAAACAAACAAAAAAACAAACACACATTCAATTTTATATATATAGATTTGTATAGATTTCGCAGTATGAAAAGAACTATTATTTCTTTATTTAGAATATATGTAAGTATTGCTCGCAAAAAAATGCAACATCATGAATGAAACACATAGACGACTGCTGGCAGCAGCATTTGTAGTCGTATAGTCAGCTACTTGATTTTTCTGAATACGACAGCAACATATAATACAAATGCTTTTTATTTAAATATACAATTACTTTTACTTATTTAAAATGCATTAGTACAACGTAAAAATAAATAAATTAGTTTAACGCCTTTTGATTATTAATGGAATTATAGCCTTTCATTTTGCGATTTTTTTTTTAAACAAAATAAAATATTTCATAGCACTAACTTCTTTTACATATTTTGTTATATTGTCAACACTATTTTTGTTTTGTAGCCAACAAAACACACTTGCAGTTTTTTTTTTCTATTTGAAGAACATATGACTGCCATTGTTGATGTTGCAGAGTTGTTTTTTTTTTTGATTTTGTTTCGTTAACTCTTTTGTATTAAAGCACCTCCAATATATGTATCCATTTTAGTTTGCAAATTCAGTATATTTATAATTTATTACTTACAGCAAAAAATAATAGAAACAATTTTATCAGTTATGCTTACGAAACTATATAAATAGACTTGAAGTTGGCTGCAAAAGCAGTAGCCTGTGTAAAGAACAAGTTAGCGACATGTAACTGTTACGTAACGTGTCAGCCTTTTTTTCACATGAAAAGTATTGGGACGTTCCGGTTACGTTCGGTAACTGTTTTAAATGATTTTCATGTAAAAAAAAACAACTGACTCGTTACGATTACGGGTAGAAAACATTGACCTTTTATATGTATTATAATGCTATGAATGCATTTATCTTTATTTTATTTTATTTATATATTCTTTTTTTTTTGTATTGTATATTATTTTTTTTTTATTATTATTACTATTTCATTTAATTATTTTTTTCTTTAAATAAATTAATACATAAAAATTTGTTTTTTAAATTATTGGTGAACTTTTACTCCCTTTACTTACTGCCTTTATATTAACTGGTAGTGTCTGCTTGTCGACAAAATTTTGGATCGATTTTTAGCCCCTTTCCCGTGAGCCAATCGACCTGAAATTTTGCATGCAGGCTCGTGGCAATGACAGAAATGATCTAACAAATTTTTTTAGTGATGCCAAAACAATGGAAACTTTTAAAATTTTCTACCAGAGTTCACAAAAAAATGTACAAAGGGTTTGTTTTTATTATATTATTACCACAACGACCACAAAAACAACAAGTCCAGCTATGACAACAATGCAACATTTAGAATAACAACAGGAACAATATGGAAACATCATGTTTTTCATTTTTTTTTTAATTTTTCATAGATTTACCTGGACCTCTTCCACCGATTTTAATGATTTTTGAAGTAGAAATCTTCCCATGAATTTGGTGAATCATTCTCTTTAAAAATTATCACCCTAGCTATCCTATTGAGGGCGTGATCGTGACAAGAACAACATAGAAAATTATATTTTTTCAAGACTTTTTTTAGTTCTTCATTCAAATCTCGGGCCCTAATTGACCGATTTGGACGATTTTAAATAGCAAACTTTTCAGGATGTTAATGAATCATTTTTTATGCCAACGAGCACCCTAGCTGCCCGATTGATGCCGTCATCGTGATTTCCACAGACGGACAGACGGACAGACGGACAGACGGACATCGCTATATCAATTCCGGTTGTTATAAGGATCACAAATATATATATTTTATGGGGTCCAAATTTTTTTTTCTAATTATTACAAACGGAATGACAAACTTATATATACCCTCTGCACACTGGAGTGGAGGGTATAAAAAATACCATAATACGATAAAAACCGAGATTAGCCTAAATTGCTTCGGGAAAAAGTTCCAGCACTATTTTTAGTTTCAGATTATTAATGGCCTCTTGAGTCGTCACAGTACCTCTTTCACGATATTTCTTGATAATTTTTGAAATTATGGATTTATTCATAGAATATATCTCAAAAAATTTTTTGCTTAATACCAGCAGTAAAAATATATCTAAAAAAGTTGATAGGGCTTAAGTGTCATTACCGTCCGCAACCCCGATTTGGTTCAAGTTCACAGACTTTGTTCAAGTTCGGACTGGGTTCCCGAGGAATTGACATTCATATCGCAGATATTAACCCCGGCGATTAATGTAGTGGCTTACCTGTGAGATTTTAGCCAACCAAAATGTCATCCCATTGAGAACCACAATTTGAGCTTTTTATTCAAACTAGCAGATTTCAGCACTCGAAATTCGAGTGCAAATTCTAGGAAATTTTATTCTTTCATTTAGTAAAGATCTTAAAGTTATGCTTCACAATTCAACTCATTTGAAATGAAGAAAACAAACTCAACACAAACACATTAATAAATTTAATAAACACACACATAGCATTGAATAATTTTATGTGTGTTAGTAGCAACTTTAAACGATCATAACTCCAAAAAAAATATTCCAGACAATGAAAATCTGTAAATCTGGGCAACAGCTAAAAAGAAATACCTTTCAAATGATAATTTTGGTGTTAATATCGGGGTAAAACTGTGAATCTTACATCGGTCACAATAAATCGCCTTGGCTATTATTATAGATTTAAAAAATTAAATTTTATATTAAAAATGGTGCGTTTTGCTTCTTTAATAGCAAACAGCTATAAAAACTATTCACCATATTTAAAGCAACAATTTAATCTTAATGAATATATACTCAATTTTCCCATCTTGGATACATAATATTATTTAAAATATATGCACAAATACAATTGTAAAAAACTTTTTTGTTAATAAAAATTAATATATATTGTTAGTCATGTTTTTTTATTGCATTCTTACAAGAAATATTATTGCAATAGAAGTTTCAGTAAAATCTATTGCGTTAAGATCGAATTTTTGGGATATTTATTAAACTAAGCTTAGATAAACTTACAGTTTTTGATGTGTAAACATCTACATATACGCGCAGGGTGTAAATTTCTATTTCACAATACAATCACAAAAACAGCGTCACAAGTGAGCGTAAGACAAATCGGTGTGACTTATGATTATATTGATGAAAAAATTGTGATATGTAATAACCTGTTTGAAAATGAAAAATGAAAACTAAAAAATAAAAAATGAAAAATAAAAAATGAAAAACGAAAAATAAATATGAAAAATAAAAATTTTAAAGTAAGAAATGAAAAATGAAAAATTAAAAATAAAAAATTAAAAATCAAAAATGAAAAATGCAAAAAGAAAAATAAAAAATGAAAAACGGAATTTGAAAAATAAAAAATTAAAAAGAAAAAATTAATAATAAAAAATCAAAAATAAAAAATGAAAAATAAAAAACGAAAAATTAAAAATTAACCAGTTGAAGTAATAAATAATAATAATGTTTATATTAGCAGAGCCCCTGCAATTGATTGCTATAAGTGATACATAGATGACGCTTTCTGTTTAATTTTAAAACAATGCCATAAAAATCTTTAATTACACATCTCCCCTGTAATCGTTTGCAAGTTAAAAGAGTGAAAAAGCTGAGTTTAACTAAACTAAAGGTGCTATTACACGAAATGTTTTTTACATATGTACTGTCACTTTTTTTATCCATATGAAATTCTTCATGTCTGTCAAAATTGTCTTTTTACATACGATTCATAATTTTTGCTATCACACGTGCGTATGTATTTCCGTATGACATAACCTCTAAATGTAAACAACAGCTGATTTAATTTGTGAATTTACAAAAATTTTTTGTTAAAAAAAAGGTTATGTATTTTTTAATTGTTAATTAATACTAAACAATTTATTTTTCTTTCAATATTAATCTTTAAAATGTACTCTGTTTTTCTTTCGCCACAAGCAGTGTTGTATTTTCACTTGTTTGTCATGCAAAAATAGAACCTGTTCTAATTGAAAAATGTACATGTGACTTTTCTCATGTATTGTACATAAACAATGTTTTATATGTATCACACGATGTGTACAACTTTTGTTGTGGGAAAATTTGACAGTACATATGTAAAAAACACATCATGTAATAGCACATCATGTAATAGCACCTTATGTAAAAAACACATCATGTAATAGCACCTTAAAGGTGCTATTACACGATGTGTTTTTTACATATGTACTGTCACTTTTTTTATCCATATGAAATTACTTATGTCTGTCAAAATTGTCTTTTACATACGATTCATAATTTTTGCTATCACACGTGCATATGTATTTCCGTATGACATAACCTCTAAATGTAAACAATAGCTGATTTAATTTGTGAATTTTCAAAAATTTATTGTTAAAAAAAAGTTATATATATTTTAATTGTTAATTAATATTAAACAATTTATTTTTCTTTCAATATTAATCTTTATAATTTACTCTGTTTTTCTTTCGCCACAAGCAGTGTTGTATTTTCATATGTTTGTCATGCAAAAATAGAACCTGTTCTAATTGAAAAATGTACTTGTGACTTTCCTCATGTATTGTACATAAACAATGTTTCATATGTATCACACGATGTGTACAACTTTTGTTGTGACGAAATTTGACAGTACATATGTAAAAAACACATCATGTAATAGCACCTTAAGTAAAAATTACATCCCAAAAACGTCATTTAAATTTTACTAAAATTTGGCATCACTACAGGCTTTTCGATATAATTAAATGTAGTACAATTGTCTATATTACATAGATAATCTTAAAGCTATTTATGTTTTACTTTAACATAGTGTATTTGAAAATGGTACTTGCAAGTAAAATGAACATGTTTCGAATACATTTTTTGTACATAATTTTAACATTGCTCTCGACATTAACAATTTCGTACAGAGTTATTCTGTTAAAAAGGTTCCTAAAACTAGATAATACTTAATACGAAATTATGCACACCTATTATGCAGTGTTTATGATTGAGTGCATCACACAATTGCGGACTTTTGAGAGTCATCCCTAAAAAAAATCGAAATCAGCAAGAGGGTGTAAATGAGATCCATTAAAGAGTAATTACATTAATAATTGACGTATAAATTTGTTACATACATATCCTATTATATAAAGTTGATGTGATCGAACACTTTGACTAAATTACAGACGATTAACTGTTGTCAATAAAATCGGAATAACAAGGTGAACATTAAATCGATCAAAGATAAATACGTAGCTAATGTTAAAACAATGAAAAGGTATACGTATACTCGTATATAAAGTTGTAAATCGAGAAGGAGCTCAACCTCTAAAAGTTCCACTTTTGACACAGCCGAAATTAGAATAGGATTCATTTAATTGTATAAGAATTGACGGTCAGAGAAGTAGCATTGGAACAACTTCACCTAATATGGATATATTCCAAGGTCGAGCAACTTATACAAAATTCCTTTGTGACAGGTAGTATCAAATGCCTTTTGGAGATCCAGATACTGCGACCGTACATTTTTGTTCTCTCAGATTACGAGTTTCATCACCATGAAATTTTAAGAGAACATGCTGTGTTGAGTGCATTTGTCTAAAGCCAAATTGATAACTTGATACCGGATCAATTATTAACTCTTTATCAAGTTCTTTTAATTATATGTTCAAATATTTTTTTCTGTGGTATTATTTTGGCCATCTTCCAGCATGTAGGGGAATAACCATTACTCAGACAATTGTTAAAAATTATGGTTAAAAATTTGAGGGAAGAGTCAGGAAACCTTTTTATTAAAAAATTAGAGATGTTATCTGTGCCAGACAGTTTTATGTTTTTAATATTCTTTACAATTTCTTTCACTGCAGATAGCTTCACAAAGTGTAGATTATCCTCATTGTTTATAGAGTTAAAAGCAGCATCAAAGGAGTAAATAGGTCTAGGAATATCCGAATTACACGTTGTAATACGTTCTTTAAGATCGCCCTCAGGTCTCTCCGGCAGCTTATCTCAGAAATTGAACCGCAGATTGAAGTGAATTCTTCTATTAACTGGTCTATTTCATTTTGTAGATTAATGTGATTCGGGATCATTATACTATATGTGGCTATTTCGATATCACGACGAAAATTCTGCCAAATAGTGTTCTTAAATGACGTAAAGTATTTTAGAGATCTTAGCATAAACTCAACAGTATTAAATTGCAATATCATCTTTATTGTTAAATGGTCGGAAAATATATAAAAACTGCAGATTTTATAGTTTGTAATATATCTATATTAATAAGGTTGGGGCTGACCAAGAAATTATCCAGGTAAGAGCCGACTGCCATTTGGAAAATATGGTCTATTGTCCAATAAACGTACCACGTTTATAGAGTGATCATGGAGCCAGTTATATAAATATCTTCCATTACTATTATGTAGTTGATCTCCCCATGTTTAGAATTGAAATCACCACTGACAAGCACATCATCAAAATTTCTTGAAGCTCTAAAAATCTACATGGACCAACTATAAAATTTTTGTAAGTGTTGTCGATAAACATTTAAATTTGAATAAAAACTCTATGGAGCCAGTTTTCATCGCTTGTAATGCTGCTGTAAGAAATTGAGTTATGAATTTAGGGCCTACCATTTCCTTGATTATAACATTGTTGATAGCTGTTGGTTTTCTCTAGAGCTTCAACTTTTTTATTAGTCAAATATTTTTGAAATGCCGAGCACCCCCTCCAATTCGCTGGGTGGCCCCCAGTTACAGTTGCTGTCACATTTCACACGGTTAAGTAACGTAGTTCCTTTTGAGTAAATTTGATGAATCTATATTGTCATAACTCCTCTTTGTTGTGCAATTGACATTTATTACTGCCACGCAAAAACAGCTAACATCTATAGTTACACTTTTTTAATTGACACCTCGTCCTCCTCTTCATCCATATCCAATGCACTATCAGGCATTCACTTAAGGTAAAATTGGTAATTATATGTTTTTAAAAGTATATTCTTATTTATGTTCGCAATTAGAATTTCTCCGCCAAAAAGTACGTCTAATCTCTTAGCGTTGCCAACTCCGTACTTCCATTTAACAGATTATTGTATGCAATCTGAAATATCCACTCACTGTAAAATGATAACATCCATATAGAAATGACCTCAGATAGGTTTAAATGGTCTATCTCTAAATGGATATGTATAAAACTTACCAACTATAAAAACGAATTGGAAAAATTGCATAAGAGAGCGTTTACATCTAAGCAAAATCTAGTATATACAAGATTTCGAGCGAAATCTTTTACTAGATTTCCCATACAAAACAAAACCAGCTGGTTACTAGATTTGTGCAAAATCTCACAAAATCTTGTCAAACTTGGGCACTAACAAATGATGTGTTTTTTTAATATTGTAGTAGAAAATTACAACGCAGTGACTGAAAAATTGACATTTAGAAACAAAAGCAAACAAGTTGAATAAAAAGGAAATAAAATATTAATTACCAAAAAAAATGACGAATTTATAATAAAAAAATATTTAGTAATTGAAAAGTTATAACTTTTTATACCGACATGTGCCCATTTCAATCTGCTAAATAATAATTGTGGAAAATGAAATTGTTTTTGTTATTCAAACAATACATTTAACAAATGCTAATGTTTTGTTTACAAAATTTCAATTTCAGTTTGAGCTTTTTTCATTTTTGATGCTTAATATAATTATAAAATCTGTTCCTTTTTAGAATTTTCCATATATCCAGTTTTCTATTGTTTTGTTTATTTTTGGTATTTCTAGTTTATCAGCCGTATTCATAAAAAAATCTTAAATCAGGTTTCAAATACAAATTAGTTAAAACACATTTTAAGCCTAAAAGAGGTTTGTTAAAAACTCGTATTCATAATCAGTATTTTAAGTAATAAACGTTTTAACGTTTTATTAAGCTCTATTATGGCAACACTACATTTTTTATTTGTCACTTGAGTTGTAATGATGCAAAATCATGGTTATTAATTCATACGGTATTCGTATCTATAATTCTTTTTTGCTGTTTGAGAAAAATATGGTTTTTATAGAAAAAAAAAAAATAATGATAAACTTGTCTATTAATTAAATAAAGAAAAACATTCAAAACAAAATGATAGGTACTTAGATATGTAATTTATGTGGTGATTTTATTGTAGATTAAAAAAGTATTCAAATAACCAGTTTAATTTGTTTTGATTGTTTACACATCACTAGTTTTCTTTGTTCTATTATTACAAATTAAAAATATTCCTTTTAATGTAGTTGACTTAATTAAGTAATTTTAATAATTTGTATAAATACTTCCAGCGCAAGAGCTCCTTATCCGGAATAGCAAATGCGTCGCTCCTTTTTTTTTTTTTTGTAAATTTTCTTTTGACGATTATTTGAGATTTGGGCAATAATTTCTATTGTAAACAAAATATATGTAATTAAAACGTAATTTTTGTCAATAAAAATAATTCTTACCAATTCTATTAATCAAATATAAATTGTCTATTTCTCATTAAAAAATCAACTAACTTCTTTCGATTGAATGACAATTTTTCGCTACTGTGTTCAAAATGAAAACAAACACAAAGCAAAAAGCACAAATGTCATTTTAAAATAGGTTTAAAATAGGGTCGAACCAATTTTAAAATTCTTTTATTTACACAAGGTCTAAAATAGGTATTTTAAGCTAAAATTAATTTATGAATACAATTTTATCGATTTTTGCTTAAAATGGATTTGAAATGCTGTTAGAATTTTTATGAATACGGCTGTATATGTTTTGTTTTAATCAGCTGCTTATTGTTGTGGAAACAAAATATCACAAAATGTCAAAAAAGTTAGATGTAAACGGTATAGAGTTTGAAATAGATTTCAACTAAAATCTACTAGATTTTCCTCAGATATAAACGCACTATAATGTCCGAACCCCGAGACGGACATTACGAAAGTTTCCATTTTTCTTGGATTTTTTGGTACGATAAAATCATCTATGCATAAAAAAATAGAAAATCTGGCATCTTCATGCTTTTCCAACGAATGGGGAAACGAAGCGATAAACGAAGACAATTCATACACACGAGAAATCTTCAACAAATCAAGTGCACACAAAAATTATAAACGAAAATTTAGTGAAAATAAAAATAATTAAAACATAATTGAAATTATAAGAGCAACGCTTCTAGTTGAACATGATTTACATAAAAGTTAACAAATATATTCACTGAAAAGTAAGTGAAAGTTGTTGGAAAAAACGTAATTGCAAGTTTTGTATGTGTTAAATATCGAGTCTCAATCTGCACATCTATCCAGAATACGAAAGAAGTTGAGACACAAGAAGAAGACATTTTTTTTTTGTATAATTTGCAACGAATTTCAATAACAAAGTAAAATACCATAAAATGCGAATTTAGATATACAAATTAGATAGAATAATAAAAAGAAACGTAAATGTGTAAAGAAGTGCAGTACAGAGTGGTGGGTGTATTAAAAAGTCTAGGGGGGCTCATTTAAGATGCTTATGAAAACTCAAGTGGAAAAAAACTAAAAACTTTTTCAACTTTTTAGGTTAAAAAGGTGGATTTAAAGCAAATGTCCAGTTTTAAGGCCCTCATTGGATATATATTATTCTAAGCATCTCCATATTTGGAAATATAAGTTTAAAATGGAAGCAAAGAAAAACAAAATGTGCAAAGTTCGTCTGAGACGTCTCAGACCTGATTTGATGGACAAATTTAAAACTAAAAGAGTAATGGCTAAAGCCGATCTACAATTTAGTTCCTCTTCCTCGGAATCTGAAGATGATATAATTATGGATGAATTTGTTGAGAAAATAACTGTCAAATTAAAGAGCCCTCTGGCTTTTAGTAACAATAAAGACTTTGATCCTTATGTTCTTCTTACCGAAGCACAGGCTGTTTTAGAACTGAGTAATGAAATGGGGAAGAAAGGCAAATCTCCTGAGGATGAAAAAACGGAATCAGATGTTTCCGCCAACACAAAAGTTAATCCATCATTGACTACTGTTGATAAACCAAATAAAAAACTAAAACTAAGAAAGAAACATAAATGCAACTATTATCGAACACTTGAGGAGAATGGTGGTGGGCCCAAAGTTGGTGATGCTGACCAGTTTCATACCATTCTCAAGCCTCCTGTAACTGAAAACGATTTAATTTATTATCACAGTGACGATCAGGGCCCATCTTCATATTGCAATCATGTGAGAACCGCTAAATCCCCTTCAACTGCTGCTGTTCTTGCACTCGCACCCTCTGATCGTCGCAGCAGTTCCGGCAGTAGCTCTTCGCTGTTATCCGTTAAGAGTTCTATGCGTCTTGCTAACTTATTCGATAGCAATTGTATTTCGGTTATGGATGATGATAATCCACCCACGGCGCTATCGAAAATTCTTTCCATTAAAGAGTTTGATCCTTTAGCTCCTCAACAAATTCTAAGTATAATCATTAAATCGATTGTTTCCCTATCGGAACTTAGTCAACATGATGATAATATAATAACTGTGGACATTGATAAACGTCGTATACAGGAATTTTCTGCCATGGGACCGGAAGAAAAGAAAAATTGTCTTCTTAATCCTTTTATGGTAAATATCTATGTTAATAATAAGCATTCTATATTTAAAATTAAAGCTTGATAGTTTAAATCCAGAGAATTAAATTTTATTTATTTATTTATAATTCACACTATATAATTACAAAACAAAATGTGTTACATTATTCACCAAAAAAAAAACTAAAAGTTGTGTTGAATAAATCATGTTTGGTTGTAAGAAAACTAATATTAAAAAATTATCTAAAGCCTCTCATGAAAGATGATTTTTATGGTTGATAGGACTATTCTGATTTTGATAACCTATTTATCGTTTATATATAATTCGTGTTAAAATTATTTGTTTTTTTAACTAAATCTAGGATGTTTCCAATATTGTTGTCACACACACCGATGATAAATTCTTTACATTTTGTCTGTGCAAAACTTGTGAAAAATATCGTGAGTTTGTAATACATATAATGGTAGAACAATTTAAAGCTGCACACATGGTGGTAATGCTCTTAGATGTTTTAATAAAATCTTATGGCCCTATGCTAAAGTAAGTTTAAAAACCTATTTTACGAATCTCGAAATTTAAACAAATTGTATATATTAAATAAAATGTTTGCTTTGCAGAAATATTACCGCTTATAATAAATTTGAGAAATTACTGGATAGTAATAAGGAAATATACTGGATAACTTGTGGTGTTATCTACCATAAAAAGGCTGAGCACTTGGACTTTATTTATGATGAATTTCTATCGGATAATATGATATTTGTACTCTTCAGTTCTATGTAATTATTGGTAAAACATATTAATTTTTTAAATTAATTAATTCAATCTTTTTCTAGATTAATGCTAAATAATCCTTTGTTATTATTGCAAATACTAGCATTTCACGTAGAATGTATAGTTAAGGCTTATGCCGTGGGTTTTTTAGAAATTGCAAAACCTGATAAAAGTAAAATACCAGTCGATGAAATGATAAACTGTATGTAAATATTTTTAATTTCAAATCAACCCGAATCAATTAAATTTTTTTTAGATATTCTCAATGGTTATGATGATTTATTGCGTATTTCCGAACAGGTGGCCTCTTATTTATTTGCCTTTGAAAATGATTTCTTGCGTAAATTTTCCTTAACTTGGACACTTTTGTGTCAACGTTTATATCAACAACATGTTCATTTGCATTTAGAAGACACAATGCTAGTCTGCATTATTACCGTAAGTATATACAATTTGTTTTAATTGCGTGCGGTGTAGCTAAATATGATATTCATCTACAAATAGTATATTCTGTTCAATTTGATGTACTAGCAATGTACATTATTAGTGTTTCAGCCTTAGAGAACTTTCTAAATGAGATTAGATTTTGAATCATTTTGTCAGGTGTACAAATAAGATTCCGACGTTTGGAAAAAGATCGCGCTACCAGTAATTTATGTTAAAATTTACAAAATATGTTAGCAGAATCCTATATATAGATTTTTTATGTGTGAAAATATCGAGTTTTGAGCTAAATAAGCATCATTTGCGTGAACTGTAACTTTACTTCTATAAGTTGAAGACATCTGCAGCTGAGGCGCACAGAATGCTTGTAGAAGCATTTGGCGTGGCTGTCTTAAGTTTGAGTAGATTTCGTGAGTTGTTTCAAAAGATTAAGTGCGGTGAATGTGACATCGAAGACAAAGAACTTAGCGGAAGTTCTGAAAGTTTATGAAGATGCGGAATTGAAAGCATTATTGGATCAAGATTCATACCAAAAGCAAGAAGAAGAATTTGCATTTTCATTAGGAGTGATTCAACAAGAAATTTCACATCGTTAAAATAATTGGCCATGTTGAAAAAAAGGAAATTAAGTTCCATATGAACTGACGCCGACAAATATTGAACACCGATTTTCCATATATGAAATGTTGCTTGACAGTCACTGTGTTGCCACTGGTGATGAACAATGGATCCGCTATGATAATCCAAAAAGGAAGATATCATGGGGAACACCTGGCCATTCTTTAACATCAGCTAAGTCAAATATTTATGGAAAAATCTCTTATTGTATATTTGGTGGTGATCAGATTGAGTCGAACGGTCAAGGAAACGCAGGCCCAATACTAATCCAGACACAATAAAATAATTTTCATGTATGATAATGCTCTTCCACATGTTGTAGCGCCACTCCGCCGTATTCACCAGACTGCGCCTTAAAATTTCCACTTGTTTCGATCGATGACATATGGATTGTCTGACCAGCACTTCAAATCATATAAAGACGTCAAAAATTGGGAAGATTCGTTGATTGCACCAAAAGATGAACCGTTCTTCCGACACTGTATATCTGTATGCTGCTAGAAAAAAAAGAAAGGGAAAAAGTAGAGGCAATCCATGGACAATACCTAGAAAAAGAATATAAGGTTCCGTTCTTTGATAATAAATGTCCAATTTTTGGTAGAAAACGATGGAAACTTATCTTTAAACCTGATAGATTTTGTATATAACTAAAAAATTATTGGGATTTTAACTTTAAAATGAAAAAACTATTTTCTCTATAACTACAGGAAGCAATTTATAAATTTTGTATGATTCTTTCAAACAATTAATTTTATTTAATGTTTTTATAATGTCAATTCGAATTTACGTAATTTGTATAAAAGTTCACTAATAAAAATTAATATTAAATCCATTCCACAACTTTTCTAGTTAAAAGAAGAGGAATTAACGTCGCATCGAAATGACCTTATCAAACGTTATATGCAATTTGATGATTTAATGGATAATGTTAAAAAACGATGGACGGATGTTTGGATAGAATTGAATAAATTTAATTTATCTGAAGTAGAACGTAAAAGACGCAAGTCACTTCTAGATGTGTATCGTATATTCGATACAGTGGTACAGGATGCCATTGCATTTTCGCTGCAGGACAGCGTGGACGATAATGATTTTTATGATTTTCGTACTCTGAAAAATCGTCGTTTAGCTTGGAAGAATATAATGTCGTATACAAAGATGAAATGGCCGGATGGTTTTTTTCAGCCGCCTAATACCTTGGTAGTTGATGACAAATGTCAAACATGTAATGTTTCCCTGGAATATCATGCTGAGTATGTTTTTTATATTTGTTGTTAAACTTTGTCGTTATTTTATTATTTTCTGCTTCTTTTATAGCTATTGTAAATGTATAACCTGCTCGATAGCTGGTGGTCCTTTACCGCCCCGACGCAATGCTGATGGTAAATGTTCCAAATGTTTGGAACATGTAGAAGAAGAAAATGATGTTAATTTGCTTGATCCAAAAATTTTAAATGACAATGATTTTCAAAATTTGGTTACAAAATATTACAATGGTGCAAAATGTAAAAACTCTGCTCAAGATCTGTATTCCACATTAGTTCCAGTGGCTGAAATGCTACGATTAAGTGACACTGATTTGAGTTATGAGTCGACGACGGCAGCATTAACAAATAGTGTTTATCACATTTCATGGGCGGTTTTTACTCATTTAAATAGTAAGTTTCTTACCAAACGAGTTCTTTTTCAATAGATTTGAATAGTTTTCTCTATTTCAGATCGCAAACATTTTCCTCACTCAACAGTTGAAGATCAATATTTTTGTAGTGATTGCAAACTGCCTTCATGTTTACTGGCTCGTAAAATTTTAAGCAATGAAATATCTCCGTCACTCTCGCAGGATCTGATACACTATTATCAGCCAATGTCGATGAGTCGCGAAGAATTGCGTGCTATTTTGCCCAATATTATGTTGTATAACCGTAAATTGGTTGCCTCTAACAATGGACTAGATTTAATAGATGTTCACGATTTAGTTGTAAAAATTTATTGGATTTTCATAATCTCTATTTACGCAATATATTTTATTGATTATGACGATGAAGCGGGTCAAGCCAATAATGATGAACAAGCCGAAGGAATGACTGTTTCATCATCTATTATTATGGAAACTTTAGAATTGGCAAACAATGATATACGAGTCAAGTTGGAGAAAATTACAGGAAATAAGGATGATACAAAGTTTTTGGATTTTCTAGATAAAGTTAAAAGGTACGTCCATACATTGGTAAACAAACTTGTTAAATTATAAATGGTCTTATTGGCTTAAATATATGTGTCTTCTTAAAATAGTTTATCACCACACAACAACGATGTACAGTCCAAGTAAGTTTAACATTTTTTATAATAATTCATTAATTGTAATTCACTTAATTCTTTAGTTTCGAAGCGAGTGTTAATGTTAATAGCGCCGAAATCCAAAAGAAACTAAATGATATTTTAAAAATATCAGATAAACACGAGTGAGTTATTATCTTCTAACAATTTTATAAAATGTATTATTCTTTGTTTATTTATTTTTTTATTTAATCATATTTTAGAATTTCTTCCGAATGTGATAACATACCACCGCCTATTATGACTCCTACTGAGGATGATGGTGAACAACAACAGCAAGCTACTGATATAATTCCACCCAGTACTGTTGATGCTCAACCCAAAAAGTCTTGTAAGGATAAATCTAAGAAATGTAATAAGATTTTCCCTACATGGTTAATAGTTAGTTTATTAATTCTATTTATTGTCTATTGTTTAGGTTGTTTTGATCATTCGGATATAGGGGATCATTGCAAGGAAAATCATTCGAGTAAAAAGCGTTTGAAAAAGGTAAATCTTTAGATATATTTCGAACTAATAACACATTTGACATAAAAACTAAATGTCTTTAGAGAAACTGTCCCGAAAACACCCCTCAATAACATACATGTAACGATAACCGTTCCTGATCTGAAAGAATCGTATTTACAAGGTCACAAAAAAGTAATTCTAAAATTTTTGTGTAGTGCTTCCAATTAATTAAGACTGTAGGTTATTTGATATATTCATAAAGAGCATGGCGGCGACACAGATTGTTCGAGAAACCAATTATATGCCATCAGTGACGACCTTTGGGCGAAATTTTTCAATTGCAATACCTTCTAGGTAAGACTGGGCAATAGACACTCTCATAGGCAGTTCTGTCATCTCAATCTATACTAATGGTTCGAAGATGGGAACATCCGGTTCAGGGGTTTACCAGGGATATCTTGATAATGTGTTGTCTCGTAGACTTTCTGGCCATCAACAATGAATATTTTCGTGGATAATCTTGTTGTTCTCTAAATGTGTAACGGGTGTCTCAACCTAATCCAGGACAAAGTGAGTGAGTGATGAGTGTGCAAGGAAGAGTTCCGAATCGGTGGAGTAGACAATTGACACTGATATTTTATTTCCTTTACCTGAGCTGTCGAACATTATCGGGGAGGCAGTTGACGAGATGAACAGAACTTACCAGATCCTATTTCACTTGCAAATTCCAAAGAGAACTACAACAATGCTTTGACTTGGTAAAGGGACAATCAGCCTTCTTATAGGAGTGTTAACTCGACACTGTTTAACAGGACGGATGGTCGATCGCCGACCGACTTCTGTATGAACTCTATGGATATAGACGAGCCGGAGTCAGTTCCTTAGATATCTATGGCAAAGATTTTTTGATAATCTGAGCTGCATAGTAGATATTCCGCTGATCGATCTTGCGGAACATAACGTAGAATCTTCTCTTCTTTCAGTTACTTTTCAAAATCCTATATTTCTGCTAAAGAATATCACAATGGCTTATATGGCCTTCGATTGTATTCAAGCAAGCTACCTGCTAATCTAACCTAAGACTTTGTAGCCCAGCTCAACATGGAAATAATACCATTGACATTTAGAATACATATTATTGTATTTATTTTTCTTTGGTTGTCTCGATTTAAACTCCATTCAGAAAGATACGCTCGTAAAAGCGTTGTTCTTTTATTTTAGGGGCTTTATGAGCTGGCATGTAATATCATAGATATATATATATATTTTAAACAAAAACAAAATTAAAATATGAACTTAATATATTTAATTTTTATCTATCCCACCCACCCGTACTACAAATAGGACTGCAATCATGCTCGTATGAATGAAACTCGTGAAAGATTACGTAAAAAATTATCGCAAATTGTTAATGGTCGTAAAAATATTCAGCCTTCACAAATACATAAAACACCAGTCAGCCCAGCGTCTACTGCAACAGGTACAGGATCTGTCGGTGCTGCTGCTGCTGCTGCTTCTGAGCCACAAAATGAAATGGAAAATATTTTAAATCCAGACGAATTAATACTGTTCCAACAATTTCAGCAACAGTTGCCACAGCAAGCGCCATGGGATGCTCAGACAATAGCTGCCACATTGGAACACATACATACCAAAGCTAAACGTAATGAAAATTTACTTAATCTCTGTGAATGTCTGCAACATTTGCAAACAAATCCGAAAAATGAGTCAACAATGAGTTGTGACAACGGAAAAAATACCACTCAAAACGATCACCAACATCATAATAACAACAGCCGTAACCAAACGCCACAACAATCAGTAGAGCAGTCATCATTAGAACCACCAAATAAAAAATCAATTTTGAGTAATAATTCTACACGCGATGCTTCAACCTCTAGCCAAGGTACCAAAAGTCAAGAACGTAACGATAATTTGTCATCGTCAACAACAACAGCCGTAGCAACAACAACATGTACATCTACACATCATCAAGAACAAATCATGAACACTTCTACCACATCATCAACAACTGCCTCATCTAAAGTTGCAAATAATTTGGATTTTGTTAGTGAAATATGTGAATTTATAGATAATTATTCCAAAGAACAAGCGAAACGTAAATGGATTAAAGAAACTCTCAGTTTTATTGAGGGTCCTTCTACACCCGGTAACGGTAAAAGGAAATCCCAACCTCAGACTTTGAACCCAAAAAAGGCAGCAAAAAAAGCCAAACAAAAACAGCGCAAAGAAGAAGAAAAACGTATCGCTGAACTCCACGATATAAGGTCTCAATTCCACAACATCTATTTCAAAGAATTCTGTGAAAAACTAAACTTAAAGTCTCTTAAAGCCAACAAAAAGAAAGATAAAAAGAAAATATTCGAATTGGAGAGTAATATTAAAAACTTACAACGTGCCAAAGCTAAAGTTGAAACTGCCATATTAGAACTAATAGCAACGGTAAAACAAACTAATGGAGATTTCAAATTTTCCTATTTACCTACCAAGGAGCAACAGATTGAGAAGGTACGACAATTAGAGGCCCAAGATAATAGCAACATCCACAAAGATTCGAACCATTTAGAAGCAAATAAATCAATTAAAAATCGAAATTTACAGCTTAATCACCCGACAAATGCAAATACTGCTGGGCTGCCTTCAAACTCGCCATTCAATATGACACCTACGAATAATTTGAATATGGTACCCGAATCTTATAGCATGCCCTATGCTCATGCTAATCATTTCCCCTACAATCTCGGATTTCCCACTCCAGCTGCCCCTGCACCATTTAGTTTAATGCGTGCTACACCTATGTGTTATGCACCACCGCCACCACCAATAACACCACCACCACAAGCACAAGCAGCACACCAACAGCAATCATCAGATGTGTTGACACCAGCAATGGCTGCTAATGTTGCCGGTAATAATACAAGCGATCCCTCCAAACGTATAGTAACAATAAGAAGAGTTAATTTACCCAATGTACCAGAACCTCAAGTTACGGTTACGGCTAAAGGTGCCTCGCCCGACAAAGATAAGCTCTTGTACACTTTCATAAATGGACAACTTATACAAACGGGAACTGCTCCACCAATAACCATACCACAAATGCCAGTATTAACACCTCTGCAACCAGTAACACCCCACCCACCACATCTAACAAAAATGGCCCCAGAACATTTATTAACTATACCACCTCCACCACCACCAAAACTTTCGAAAACACAAATAAAAAAAGAACGCAAACGTTTGGCCAAATTACAGGCAGAACAAGAAACTGCTAAAGAGGAAGAGCGCCATCGTTTAGAAAAAGAACAACTGAGATTACGAGAGTTGGAAAATCAAAAAAAGTTGGAATTACAGCAGCAGCAATTAAACAAACAGCCCATAAAGAAAAAGAAAGATTCACAAGTCCCGCAGCAGCAGCAGCAACATCTACAATCAAAATTACCCTGCTGTCCCTCAAACAAAGATATGAAAACTAAGAATAAACCTAAATTATGCAACCCAATTTCTACAACCTCGATATCTACCAACGAAACCTTACAATTACCCCAGATGGTGGCTATAAAAAAATCGGCCAAAAAGCGTTCTGATTCCACAACAACCTCCTGTTCGGCGGCCACCTCAACATCTTCCAACAATTCGACGAGCTCACAAATGAATACCAGAGATAACTCGGTAAGTAGTCTTAAACCACAGCCATCGAAGTCGTCGAATAAAAGCAACAATAAAAAATTACAAAAGGAACAAAAGCTAGTAACAACACAAATAAAGTGTACGGGAAATACAAACAAAAACATCCAATTGAAACAGCAACAACAGCAAAAAGTAAAACAAAATAAAAAACCTGCCCGGATACCACCAACACCATCAACCACCTCCTCAGAAGATGAACAAGAACAAATGATAGAGGAAGCTGTTAAACCGCAAGCACCACCAAATCGTCCATCAACTAAACAGCAAACACAAGCTCAAACGAAGGTTACACAAAATAAAAAAAAGAATTTAACACAAAAATCGAAAACTGTCCAAAAGCCCCTTAAGCCTATAACTCCACCTAGTTCTGATACTGAACGAGAACCAACATCAGTAGGGGCACCAGAACAGAAAAAACTAGGTATAGTTGTTAAAGCGGAACCACCTCCTCAAAGGAAAGAACGAAAAAAGAGACGACCGAAATTAGAAGACAACGGTCAATTTGATAATAATCCATTTAAATCGTTAAATACGCAAGATTCTGAAACAGAATGGTCGTCCGCTGATGAAAATGATAATGGTGGAACAGACAACGAAGGCGACATCACAACAACTGCCGGTGGTAAAGTGGCCCTAGTAAATAACGCCACCAAAACAAAGTTAGATGGACAAAAGATGAGCACTAACAAAACACACACCAATCAAAATCAACAACAAAAAAAGAAACTAACCGATACGGAAAAGAAAGATAACAAATTACCACCAGACACAGCAGCGACAACGTTGGAACACGGCAGTAAATTATCTTCAAAAAAGCCAAATAAGAATAATAAGCAGGGGAAATATCAACCAGAAGATGACAAGTCATTTACTCAACATGTCACTCAAAACTCAAAACAGACGTATATGGGAAAAACACAGCAGCAACAACATCACTTAATACAGGATGATTTTAATAAATCTAATAATCAACAACAACGTTCACAAAAATCATCATTAGGCCAGCAAACAAATATTAATAGTCGTAAAGCGAAAATTGACACAAGGCAAACGAATACGATAAATCTCAATCAAACTCCTCCACAACCTAAAACAATCAATAATAAAACAAATCATAAAAACATGCGATCCCATCAAACAACAACGCAACTTTCTTCTTCTATACATGGAAATTCACGTAATAATAATCGTAATCCAAATAGAAGTCAGAATCAACAACAACAACAACATAATAATAATGTAGAGGACCACCACCAACACAATTTCCACCATCACAATAACAGCAATGCACAATTGTCAACAGGTGGTGGCAACGTGGAGAATAAACCACAACCAGCAACAGCATCTTCATCTAAACGATCGCAACGCAATAAAAAGTATCAACAGAAATCCCAAAAACACTCTACAGTACCAGCTCATCATCATCAACATCAAAATGAAAATTGCTGTTCCACATTGGGCATACCCAACCATATGGGTTATTTTAATCCGAATGAAGTTAATTTTACACCCTCCAGTCACACTCAGCATCAGCAACAACACCTAGTGAATCATGTCGCAACACAAAACCATTCTGCTTACCAACTCCTAAGTGAACAAATGCAAGCTTTACATCTGAATGGACATAAAGTTGCAGCATCCTCTACTATCACAGCAACGGCTCAACAACGTCAACAACATATCAATTCAGCAAACGTTAGTATTATGGATCAATTAAACCGGGGTGTTCAAGTAGAAAATCTCTCTTTGCCACCCGGCATAACATTGACCAAAGTTGATCCTATTAAAAGTGAGCAATTGAGGCAAAAATCGGAATCCATTAAAAAGCTAGCTAAACCAATACAGCAACAGCAGCAACAACATTCAAATCATCACACCCTAACGCAAAATTCACAAACATTCCATCATCATCATTCGACGCCAGGTGCTACAATTATAGCGCCACCTGTAAATCCCTCAATGACCACCTATTATAGTTCACATTATGTCAACTCTGGCGGCGGTATTGATCCACAAAGTGGTATTATTATGGTAGAAGCCAATCCTCCTAAAAGTTCAAATATCGGTAATCAATTACCACCAACGGAAGCAACCAATTGCAATAGTAAACCATCGAAAAATAAGAAAAGACGTAATAAATCTAAAGCCGCTAATTGTTCCATCGGAAATTCAGGAAACGTTGCAAATGCAAATCAAGAAAGTAGTGTTGGCGTTAGTCAACCAAAAATGATAACATTAAGAAATCCAATGTTCCATGGCGGTTCTACAGCTGCGGCCCCAACAATATTACAGCAACCGAGCTTACTTCCAGGTAAGAATTGATTGCTTAACATTTAAAACAAAAAAACTAAAAGCAGATAAAATCTGATCTCGGAACCAAAATATAAATTAAAAATATAAAACCCTTTTTCTTTCGAAAATTTAACTGTTCATGGCAGTGGTATTGTATGATTAAAATTTCAAAATAGACAAAATTAAATTGTCTTTATTTGGGGCATTCCTTGGTCACTTACGGACTAATTCAACTATTTTTTTGTGCTTATAATACATCTAGTTCTAAAATAATTTGTTAGACATATAATCTTTATTTAAAAGATTATAGACTAGTCTTTGATCCTGCATAAAAATTTTCACGTTAATTCTTTAAATATGGAAGAAAAAAGTAAACAACAGCCGTCACGTGTCAGACAGGTCGAATGAACCAACAATCTGAACTGTCAGTCTTAGAAGCAAATTATAAGTGAAAATCAAGTTGCCTGCTGATCAAAAAGATTTTTAATAAACCCATAATTATTTCGTCACGTACAGACAAATCGCATCACGAGTATGACAGAGTTGAACATTAATATATAAAATTAATAAATAACACCGGTGATATACGTTTGAAACTAGTGGAGTAAAACTGCGTCTATACAGTATTTTATTTCGTAATCTTGTTTGCTTTTACAAAGACTTCAAAGTTTCAAATACTTTATTTAAAAACTATCAGTGTCAAATGAAAATTTAGAATCTTAGCAGTTTTTCAAAATGTATTCCTTAAATCTGGCTATGTACATAGCAAAATATTTTTAAAAATAATTGGCTAAAAGTTTCACTTTTTTCTAAAATGCTCCATGAATTTAAAATGTTTAAAAACTTTTTTCAAGCAAACCAATGTGCAGAGGGTGCTTAAACGCTCTCGAAGCTAACTGTTATTTTATTTATTTATTTTTTTTTTTTGTGAATGATTTTCTGTCACTGGACAGAGCTTGGTTAAATATAATAAAATACTCATATACCAGGACTGTTATTGCTATAACTTTTATTTTCAGAGTGGATGACTACACATTATTTAATGATTTTCTACATGATTTAGTCATGAAAGCATATAAAAGCATCTTCAATTTAAAAAAAACTAGAGGACCCCTGCTGCTCCGCAGCATTATATTATATTATATTAATTTTTATAATATAATACCAAAATTTGCCAAGAGAAGTTAACGTACAGTAAAAGTAAAGTTGATTGTCCACGCATAACTTTCCTCAAACCCAACGAATTTGTTAAGAGACTTCTCTTAACGTACAGTATGCCAAAATATGCCAAGATAAGTTAACGTACAGTAAAAGTAAAGTTGATTCTCCACGCATAACTTTCTTCAAACCCAACGAATTTAAGCAGTTAATAGCTCAAAAGAAGGAGCTTGATCCACTGAGTGTTCTTAGACCTATGTCAACAGCCTACGTTAATTAAAACTCTATATATAGAGGTTTGAGAGAAGAAAAATATTGAAAAAAATCTTTAATGCAAAGTTTATTCATAAATTATTTTAATATATAAGATATACTTATTATAGATTTCCATTTTAAGTTGTAATTTACGTTCATGGTCATTAGTTTCTGTTTTCTGTGTAGTCAAGGGACTGTAGCATCTCTATAGGGTTATATAGAACCAAACTATGAAGACGAGATAAAATGCTTATTATAGCGAAAATCTTCCAAGGTTAGCAAAACGTTGGCCAAGCACTTGTGTTTCAATTGTTGACAAAACATCAGATTTTTATGATTTATAATTGTTTGTCAGCCTCAAATGATAGCATCGATAAGCGCTTAGACCAGTTGTGTCGAAAACGATGGGAAGACAAAAAGTAAAGAAGCATGTCTCATAATTATAAGATGAGATGCTTTTTTATATTATACCCTAAACCACTCTGTTGTAAGGTGGTCAGAGTGTCCATGTAAAACTTCTAATCAAACTACAGGTCGCAAATATGAATATATTTTGAAATTTTGTATAAGCAAACAGGTAATATATAAAATCGAAGTAGCTGATCGAGCAAATCTAAAACGGCGCGTGTCAACCACACGCAGCACCAAAAACTAAAGCTATATATAAACTAAATGTTACCGATTAAGCAGATCTGAATCAAAGCGTGTTAACTTATATAAGATTTTGTTAGCATAAAGAGTGAGATCGAAAAAACTTAACATACATAAAATGTAATAATAATCTTCAACATTTTGGGACACCACTTCCTTTTCACAGGAGCCCAATATCTCCACTGCTCTAATCTCCGGACGTTTTGGAGGCTTTGTACCTCTTGGTAAAAAATCCACATTATTATTCTTCAACCATTCAAAATTTTTCTTACGTAGTCAAAGGATGGCAGCTCGGGCCTTAATATAAATTTCGGTTTTTATAGAACCAGTTGTAATAAATAACATGGCTCTTTTGCCGCAACTGCATATTTTTTGCCATACCAGGAACTTTTTTTGCTGCTATTGGGGCATAAACTTACCTTCTATATTTCCTCGAGCATTAGCAACGTAAAAATTTTGACTCGGAAGATGCGAAAAATCTGCCAGTACATACTTTAACCGTCCATTATACAACAAGAGTATTTTTATGAAACAAGATTTCAGTTTCCGTGCTCTGTTTTTGGAACTTTTTGGAGCTTGGATGTTTTCAAACATACATAGGCTTTAAACTCTCGCACCAATTAGTCCAAGAACTGAGCTAACCGGTGGGTCATTCCATATCAAATTACCCAATATTTTAATGGAATGACACCCCCCCTCTCCGATTTGTATGAAACTTTGCACATTTGCTTATACTTATGCCCTAAGATGACCTGTCCTATGTTCTAGGATGTATACTTTTTTTAATAGAATTTTAAAAATATCTATATTGCAATAATTGGGTTTCGCAGAATCGCTTGCGGGAAATGATTAATATTTACAAACACTATAACATTTCAGGTATTAATAAAGATTTTGATCTGAAAATTTTTCCACAGTTTAATAGAAGTACACAGTTTACAAAAATGCATTCATTTAAGTAAAATATATAAAATTCATATTGCATGACATTCAGGCATGTGATGGAATGATTGATTTTAAAGCGAAAACGAAATTCTAAAAAGAACGATTTAATAATAGATGTGATGAAAATAAAGCGGTTTCAATTTTCATTTTTGTTCACTTCATCATGTTTCTTTCAATGAAGTGTCACTATGTTATTATTTTATTATTAAATACAACGCTATGTTATTGTTTTCACAGAAAAAATTAATATTAGCTTATTAATATTGTGGTTTTGTTTGAAAAAATTTGTTAAAATGGCATTTATAATAACGACAAGTGGCGAAAATGTCACTAAAGAAAGCATAATGCATAACTCCTTTTGGTGTTTGCCCTGAAAAATTGGTCTCCTTGATTTAAAAACGATATAAAAAATACAAATTTCGTTTTCCATCACATCTTTATTTATCCATATTTCCATAGAACAAAATGGAAAATGAAATATATTTAGTCTTGAAATACAAACAAAAGCAAATCGAAAAATTGATTTACATCACACCTATTTTTGATTTTGTTTCGTTTTGATATCGACTTCCGTTTTCATCACATGCCTGTATTCTTGAAATAAAAACGAAAGCAAATCGAAATATTGATTTATGTTGGAAATCTTGAAGGGAAAATTGACCAAAAACTGCTACAAATAAAAACACGTGTGTTGTATTGTAAAAATATAAAAGGAATGACAATTTATTTTATGTAACTTTAAGAGTTACCATATTAAAGGTACAAAAAGAATATAAATTGATATTAGTAATGTCAAATAAATTGATATTAGTAATGTCAATTTGGCTGTTAATTAATTTTTCATTTTCGACATCCTCACTAAAAATTCATTTACTTTTGCTTCAAACCCATATCATCTATAAAGCCACTTAATTTAATATTTGCGAGGGGTTTTGTCAGAATATCTGCAACCATCTCATTGGAACTTATAGACTTCAAGGTTACGTTGTTTAAGAGAATGTTGTCTCTAATGAAGTGATGTCTTACATCGATGTGTTTTGTTTTAGAGTGATATGACTCAAAACAATTTTGTTGCTTCCAACTTACTACGGAACAGCTCTTCTTCTAACCCCCTTAACCAGAGCAATTCCTGGACTGCTACGCCCATAGCCATATACTCAGCTTCACAAGTTGATAAAGCTGTGGTTTGCTGCTTCTTGGAACCCCATGATATAGCAGCACCTTTCTTGATTAGTACGTATCCGCTAACTGATTTTCTTTCTTCTGGATCAGCTGCATAATCGGCATCACAAAAGCATGTAGTATCAAAGCTCTTCTGCATTTTAAACGTTAATTTGAAATTAATTGTACCTTTTAAGTACCTTAAAATACGCTTTGCTGCAATCTAATGTTGAATTCCGAAATTATTGTTGAAACGACTAAGTAAATTCACAGCATAGCAAATATCTGGTCTGGTAACTTGGGCCGCAAACAGTAGACTGCCAATTAACTCCTGATATGGATATTTATTCATTTTAAATTTATTTTCATCATTCTGATCGCTTCTACTAAATTTCACATTTGGGTCCATGGGTGTTAAAACTGGATTGCAGGATACCATGTCAAAACGCTCTAACATTTTTTCAATATACGCCGACTGATCAATTGATAATTTTTTACCTGTTTCATAATTTATTCTCATTCCCAGAAATGATTTAGCTGGACCAAGATCTTTCATCTTAAATTCATCTTTTATGCTATTAACCAGGGAATTTTTAGTTTTTTCATTTTTCCATAACACGATCATATCGTCGACGTATACAGCGATAATGATTAAATTATCGGTATCTTCATTCATAACATAAACGCATTGATCCGTTTTTAGCTGTCTCATACCAAGATTTTTCAATTTTCCGCTTAACTTTTCATTCCACATTCTGGGGGCCTGTTTTAAACCATATAATGGTTTATTTAACTTTAACATATGACCATCTGGAACGGATATGCCTTCAGTAACTTCAATATAAATTTCATCTCTTAGATTTCCTTGAAGAAATGCTGTACAAACGTCCAAATGGTTCATTTTTAAATCCAATTCTAGAACGATCGATAACAAAAAACGTAAAGTATCATATCTCATCACTGGAGAATATGTTTCGGTATAATCTATGCCACTACGCTGCGAACACCCTCTTGCAACTAATATTGCTTTATACCTAATATCGCCTTCAATTTTCTTTTTAAAAACCCATTTCGTAGTTAACTTTTTTACGTCGTTGTTATTTTTCACAACACACCATGTGTTGTTTTCTAAAAGTGAATTGTATTCACTTTGAATAGCTTTTAACCAAAATCGTTTTTCGTCACCATCGACAGCCTCTGAATAACTCATTGGTTCACTTGAACTACAATTGGCTAAATATGAAACATAATCATCCATTTTTGTGGGTCTTTTTATTCTTGATGATCGACGAGGAGTTTGTTCATCTGTTCTTCTTGTTCTTCTTGTTTTTCATCGTCATCAGTGGTACTTTCAGCTGATTAAAAATCACATCCAGCTTCACTTGAGCTTTCATAAATATCATCAGAATTTTCATAATCTAAAATCCTCACTAAATTCTGATTATCTTTAGGTGAAACAGTGTTATTTTTTCTATTATCTGCGCTTTCAAAATACATTTCAGTTTCTACGAATACTACATTTCGACTTACGTGTAATTTTCTCATTACTGGACCGTATAATCTATAGGCTTTAGAATTTGCACAATATCCAACCATAATACACCTTTTTGATTTTGAATCCCACTTCTTACGCAATTCCTTTGGTACCATTACCATACCAACGCAACCAAAAACACGGAGATGATTTAAGTTTTGTTGTTTACCACTCCAAACTTCGTCTGGAGATTTTCCATTAAGACCATTTTTCGGCGTGAGATTTATTAAATACGCTGCAGTGCTTGTAGCCTCAGCCCAATAAAACTTCTTAAGGTTCGCATCATATAACATTGATCGGGCTTTCTCAACTAAAGTCCTATTCATGCGTTCGGCTTTTCCATTCTGTTGTGGACTATACGGTGCTGATGTCTGGTGTAGTATGCAGCTATCGCTACAAATCTGTTTGAGCCAAACCATTGTCAGAACGAAGCATTTTGATTTTCTTACCCGTTTGATTTTCTACCATATTTTTAAAATTTTCGAATACCTTTGGAACTTCATATTTGTTTTTTGACATGTAAACGAATACCTTACTAGAAAAATCATCAAGAAACAGCACGTAGTAAACAGCACCTCCCATCGACTTTTTTTCCATCGGGCCACAAACGTCTGTGTGTATGTGTTGCAAAATTTCAGTTGTTTTTGTTGTTGACGATTTATACGATTTACGCGACTGTTTACCTTGTAGACATGACGTGCAAACATTTGACTGAGTGTCATTTTTAAAATCAACACCAGAAGATTCATTAGACCGTAGATTTTCAATATTTTTATTTCCAGCATGACCTAACCGTTTGTGCCAAACTTCCTTACTAATTGCAGCATAATTCTGATTCTGGGGTGCAATATTTAGTTTGAACATACCATCTTCTAAGAATGCTTCTGAAAAAATTACGTTTCCCCTTTTAATTACGCATTTATTGTCTTCAAATTTAATTTCAAAACCTTTTTTTGTTAGCTGACTGACTGAAATTAAATTTGCACAAATTTCGGGTACATATAAAACGTCTTCTATGGTAATATACTCCAATTTGCTGTTTAATTTTTGTTGAATTCTAATGTTGCCAATACCAGTTACCTTTAGGCCGTTGTTATTAGCCACAATAACACTTTTTTATTTTTCATACTGTTTAAAATTAACAAAAAATTCTTTTCTATTCACCATGTGAGCAGTTGAGCCAGAGTCGATTAACCAATTGTTACCATTACCATCAAATTTTGCAGCTAAACTTGCCGCCAGTGTTTTTTCTTTATTGCCGCCATTTTGTTTTTTCTTTGCCTTACAAAATTTAGCAATATGGCCATCTTTATTGCAATTGTAACACACTACCTTTTTACTCTTGTTTTCTGGCTTTTTATTTTTATATTTACCATAAAAAACTGATTCTTTAGATGATAAACTACTATAGTTATCAAAATCTTGTAATAATTTTGTTTTAATCGAATCGCCTGTAATTTTGATGTCGCTGCTTTCAATTGCCATAATCATTGGAGCAAAATGTTCCGGCAAGCCGCTTAATAGAAGACTCCCAACCCACTCTTCGTTGACCTTCATACCAATTTGATTTAATTTATGGACAGTGTCAATTATGGTATTAACATATTCACTAATACCATCACAATTTATTAATTGTGTCGTTGTTAATTTCCTTAATAGACCACACTGTCTTGTCAACCCGGAGTCATCATATGTTGTTTTTAATTTATCCCAGATTCCTTTTGCAGTAGCAACCTCCTGTATGTGGATATATAGATCCGACGAAATATACAACACCAACCTTGATGTTGCTTTTTCATTGATTTCTTCCTTCTCTTCAGTACCAAGAACCGCCTTCCAGTAGCCCTGCAATTTCATGGCGTGTTCCACGGCAAATTTCCACTTGTGGTAATTTTCCCTACCAGTTAATTTTTCTAATTCGATTATCTTCTCCATTATGCCAATACTGGGCCCATAACCTGTTGGAAATCTTGAAGGGAAAATTGACCAAAAACTGCTACAAATAAAAACACGTGTGTTGTATTGTAAAAATATAAAATGAATGACAATTTATTTTATGTAACTTTAAGAGTTACCATATTAAAGGTACAAAAAGAATATAAATTGATAATAGTAATGTCAATTTGGCTGTTAATTAATTTTTCATTTTCGACAATTTACATCACACCTATTTTCGATTTTGTTTCGTTTTGGTAGTGATTTCCGTTTTGCACCACATGCCCGATTATTGTGGTTTCCGAAACTAAAACAACGGTTTACAGAAACGCTTGTAACTTTTTTCTCCAAACAGCTGCGATGCTGAAAACGGTTCCAAAGAGAACCTAAGATAATGAGCTTTTTATTAATATAAAACACCAATTTTAGGGTCATTGCGGGTCCATTTTTAAATAATGTCATTTTCAATAAAATTGTGTAAGATTTGGTGCCAATTGCTCAAAAGGTACGATATAAAAAGCATAACCTATGTCAGTTCAGGTGTGATAAAGATCTATGTTTAAAATTTCATAAAATTTAACAATATTAACAATATATTAACAATAATGCCTCCAAAGGCAGGTGCAACGTTTTGTCATTCTCATATTTTTATGAATTAAGTTCTTTTAAATAAAGTTATCAAGTCTAGTGTTGGAGTCTTTACATATGAATTTTCTACTGGGTGCTTTGCTTTTCAAAAAACACAAAACGTCCTTCCGATATATTGATGTTAATGCTAGCGAAGAAAGCCTTTCCTAGCACATGGTATTGCGAAGGTATGTTTTGGTCCTTCGTAGAAAAGCTTCTTTTTGCGAAAGCTGTTGTGACAGGAATGACAATTAAAATTGTTAACAAAATAAATATATTTGGAAAAAGATTTTCATCGCACATTCCAATGGATTTGTTGGGTTCGTAGGTTTTTCTTCGTCATCCTTCCAAAACTCAATCCAAAGAGATAGCTCAGCTAAAATAATTTGATGTGGCTCGTTCAAATAATTTTTGTTAAAAATTATGAGATCTTCAAAATCCTTGCATGAGAAGTTTATAACGTTGATGGGAATACTTATAACATTGTTAATTACCAATTTAGTTAAACGATACAAAGAAATGACCTAATATGCAAACAACTGGGTAAAATTTGATTATAATAATTACAGAATAGAATTTTATCAAAACGAATTATTTATATATTTAAAGTCAATTTTAATTCAATTCAATTTTATTGAGACTTAAAATACTAGGTTACAATGAAGTCATTGGAAAACAAAAATAATAATACAAACTTAAAACTATTAATGTATTGTTTTAATACACATTAATATTAATTTAGAAAAAACGCTACATGCTCAAGATGAATGGACGGTTGATGTTTTACATCAATAGGTGGGTATTTAGAATTATATTGCTCAAAATATAATAAAAGTTTGCATGGACAGTTGATTTATCGAGATCATACTTAATACTAGAACTTAAAACTAAAACTTAAGACTAAAACTAAAAAAAAAAAAAACAATATATAACTATTTACAACAGTGTTAGCCTCTATTGGAGCCATGAATTGCGTGAGAATAAAACTCTGGTAAACTGTATTCGCATGGATCATTTAACAAGTTCGTGTCCTCATGAAGAATTCCGATAGGTGATAAGTAAGGACTATTTGACCAATTAAACTCAGATTGAGACTGAAGAACATTTGCCAACAAACTGTTCTCGTGGAACCTCAAACGCTTAGCAAACCTATCTAGAAGCATCAACACATACGTCGAAGGAGGTTGAATATTAGCTTTTCTATAAATGGTCGTATTAGAAAATCTTTTCACAAAATTTTCATAGTTAGCATTAACACAAAGTCTTATACAACTTCGTTCAAAAAATCTCCAACTCCTTCATCACCGTTGGGGAAATCGAGAACCAGATTGGAAATCCATATAACATTGCCGAACGAATGCAAACCTTGTATAATAGTAATTTTGTCCTTTGACACAAATGTTTGTTCCAAAGTAATCTTAAGAACATACCCCTGATGCGTAAACCTTTCGCCTTGGCGTATCTTCCGTGCTGACTAAATTTAAAAAGTTTATTTAGTTCGGGATAACCGAACCATGCAATGAAAGATTCAATTTTCTGCTCTGACCAACCACATTACGGGGACCCTTACCCGAAGCATTCCGAAAACAGATCGCTTCTGACTTGAGTGTGTTGATTTTAATATCTCAATCCCTGTAAAAATTGTCGATAATCAGGAGATGATTTTGAACTTTCCTTAACGCGTTCACTGGGTCACTGTCGTGAGCGTAAACCATTGAATCATCCACATAAAGGATAGCATTCGAACCATTAAAGTTATGTGGAAAGTCGTAGATCAAGATGTTGTGTAATAGAGGCGCTAAGATTGCCCCCTGAGGGACACCACTAAAAATGGAACCAAAATCAGAAGTTGTATCATTAATTTCAACAAAACACTTTCTGTCTTCAAAATAGTTAAAAAGCAGTTTCACAATAAGCGGATCAACTGCCAAATTAATAAGTTTGAAAATTATACCAAGTTGATAGGTTCGGTCAAATGCTTTTTCTATGTCTAGTGAAACCGTGCAGGTAACATCATTATGAAGACAGAGTAATGCGTCTACAGACGAATGACCTCGCTTAAAACCAAATTGGTAAGATGGAATAGAATTTAGAACGTTGGAATTTTCTAACCTTGATTTAATAACCCTTCCAAATAACTTTCCAATGTTAGACAACGTGGATATAGGGCGAGAATTGCTAATTAGCGGAAAATTTTTTGCCAGTTTCCATGCCTTAGGCCGAGGCCACGCAATGAGCGGCAGAGCGGCGAGTTTGAGCGGCAAGTGGCTTATTACTGAGTGTCATTTCTGAGCGGTTAGTTGTCAAAATGCCATTTTCAAAGTTATTATATTATTTATATAAAAAGTTTTTATAATAACAGCAAAATATGTTCACTATTTTATGATTTTCATTTATGTATGACTACATTTCAACCTTTTTAACTTTTTATCGATTGAAAAACAACACAAAAATGGTTGTCGTTAAGATAACAACAACAACTGACTTTAACAATAGTGAATATCGTTTAAAAATTTTATTGAATACCAAAATCGATAATTTTCAAGTTACTGAATCGCGCTACTGATTGACAAAATAAAGAAAAGCAATCTTTTTTGCCATTTTTATTCTTTGCCGCTCTGAAAACAACTAAAAATTAGAACAGGTTCTATTCCTAAGCGGCGCCGCTTAGCCGCTCAAAAATGCCACTCACATGCCGCTCATTGCGTGGCCACTTCAGCAGTATTTCATATGTTTTAATTTTTTGCCGCAGTCTCCGACTAACCTTTGCGACGTGCGGTTGATCTTATTAGTCTCTCTGATAGTCAGTTTTTTTGTTTTCATATACTATTCAAATATATTTTTATTTTCCTACAGTGCTTTAAAAAACTTTTCGGTTGATAGTGATACTTTCTAAAACCAACACCAGTTTGTGGTAATGCCGGGTCCGCCCAACTTGGGGGACAACCGCTATTCGATATTAGCGGAAATCCCCCCTCGTTCAAAAAAAAGACGTCCAAATCAAAACTTATATGAAGCTTTTCCTGAACTTCCAGCTATTCAAAAAAATGATCCCAAATACGTTGTTATCTCTGCTATTGGTGATAAAAACCTACAGCAATATTCTTGCTTTTCTGTCCATCGATCGTTAAAACTTATCTGCTCAGAAATAATTTCGGTATCCGAACTCAGAGATGACAATCTTCTACTACTTATTGGAAATAAAACAAACGCCGATAAAATAATAGCAGCAAAAGAACAAGCTGGTATCTGCAAAATCAAATCCGAGTTCCACTCAAACTTGAATCATTCCAAAAGCACAATATACGCTCCTTATCTAAATAACCTACCTGAATCCGAAATTGTAAGAGAATTGAATTCCCAAGGCGTAATGGAGGTTTACAAGTTTCAAAAGACAAATACCGAAAACAAACAAGTTCCCTCTGGCGTTCTACTCTTAACTTTCGACAGATATTCTACCCCAGAAAAATTAGAGATTTCATGGCATAAAGTTAATGTCAGACCTTACTTTCCTAATCCCATGCGGTGTAAAACCTGACAAATGCTCGGTCACACAAAAAAATGGTGCAAAAACGATCCTTTATGCGATAACTGTTCTCTACCACCACACAATCCAGATAAGTGTACACGTACATTTTGTATTAACTGTTCAGAAGAACACCCTTCCTCATCTCGTGTCTGTAAAGTATTTAAGCAGCAAAAGGAAATACTTAAAATCAAAACTAAAGAGAAATGTTCACTTAAAGTTGCTAAAGAAAAGTACCAATCCCAACTACAAACACAACCGCTAGTACAATCGTTTTCCAACATAACAAACAACAACAAACCTACAACCAACATCAATTCAACTAGCATTAACACTGTAACCCAAAAAAATAACATCGAAGAAATAAATAACATGCCATTTAATACAAAAACAACGCCTCCTCAACAAAACAACGAAACAGTAACAACAACAAACAACAGTGGCAATTCCACTGTTACAAAAACAATACCTCCCCAACAATACAACGAGATAGAAACAACAGCAAACAACAGTGACAATTCTATTGTTACTCCAAAAAAAATTATCACTAAAAAAGAAAAAACAACACAAAAAACAACAACAAACAGTAATCAACACAATACTATTTTAACCCGCGCAATGACAAAATCCCTGTCTAGCATATCTAAAACAGTAAATACAGACAAAAAATTAGAGACACTTAACTTAACACAAAAAAAAAACATCTCTTTGCCTAAAACAGCAACAACACGTACACGCAACGATTCTTACAATGAACATGATATAATGTTTGTTGACGAAGAATAATTTACACACTATTTTCTTCACTATGGATCTTAAAATTTTACGGTGGAACATTAATGGTTTTATTAACAACTACCACGAACTACAACTAATATTAAAAGATCACAATCCAGATATTATATCCATCCAAGACACTCATATACCTTTTAACCATCATAACATAATTCATCCTAGCCAATACAATGGCTTCTTCCACAACTTAGCCTGCAACACAACCTCTAAACAGGGAATCGGTATCCTTGTTAAAAAGACAATACCACATAAATTAATATATACAGACCACGTAACTGCCTCTATTGCTGTTCAAATAGACACTCCTACAAAATTCACTGTAGTATGTACATATATCCACCCCAACCAACACATCTCAGTAAACGACTTAACATCAATCATTAGCAACATCAACACCCCTTTTTTGATGACCGGGGACTTCGACTCTTGGAGCTCTTCAAAATCCAACACACGAGGAAAAATACTTGAAAACTTTATAATAAATGAGGACTTAATCATCCTTAACGATGGGACCCCAACCCATTTCTCCACTCACAACACCTTCTCCAACGTCGATGTATCGATCTGCTCTACCCTACTTGCACCTCTATGTACATGGAAAACCCTCCCTAACCTCCATGGCAGCGACCATTACCCAATTTTAATTATAATCAAAACCAGTGTTTCCCATAATTTATCAAAGTTTAAACCAAAATACAAAACTGATTATGCTAACTGGAGCCTGTACCAAAAAAAGTGCGACGAAAATATTGGTAAAATCAAGACTGCCTCAAACATCAACCAAAACGCAGCGTCGCTTATAAAATGTATTAGAGCAGCAGCAAACGTCAGTATACCCCAAACCAAAGATAAACCATATATCTCGCGTGTAGTATGGTGGAATTCAAATTTAGAATCATTACGGAAACACAAACAAAAACTTTGGCATAACTACAAACGTGTAAGAAGCGACTCTAATTTGATTTTATACAAAAAACATAATGCCATATTTAGGAGAGCAGTCAAAATAAGTAAAGCAGTATGTCTTCAAAATTTCACATCTAATATCAACCCCGGCTCGTCTCCCCAACGAATCTGGAACGATATTAAACGATTAACTAGTGGATATTGTGCAAATAACATAAGTCACCTAACATCAGGTGATACTATTCTTTCAACCCCCACTGATATAGCTAACTGCTTTACAAAACATTGGTCAGAACAATCTGAAACCAAATACTTCTCTACAATCTTTCAACAAAATAAACTTATTTACGCAAATTATATCTACAATCCCCAAACCGTTAACAAATATGCCAGTAAAATTGAAAACCCAATCAACTTCATAGAACTCGAAAACGCTCTAAGTTCAGCAAAGGGCAAAACTCCAGGTCAAGACCGTATCTCATACTCTATGTTGAAAATTCTCTCCATCCCTACTAAAAAACTAATGCTCGGATTATACAATAACATTTTCTCATCCAATGTTTTTCCACAAGATTGGAAAACTGCTGTGGTCATCCCAATCCCAAAACCCAACAAGGATCACCACACAGTATCTGGTTTCAGACCCATTTCCCTCTTACCATGTATCAGTAAAATCTTAGAAAAAATAGTAGCCAGGCGATTAATGTGGTTCTTGAAGGTCAATAACTTCGTCACCCCCAACCAGGTTGCTTTTATGAAAAAACAAGGTACAGATGACGTCCTCCTATATCTTCAGCACTATATATCAAAAGCATTATCAACTAGAAATCACATTAGCCTACTTTCCACTGATTTTGAAAAAGCTTTCGATAAGACTGGCACTCATGTAATCCTACAACAACTCACCGACTGGAAAATTGGTAAAAACATGTATTCTGTTATCAAGAGTTTTTTAACCAACAGAAAAATCAAAACACAGATCAATGGTCAACTTTCTATTATCATACAAATCTTAGTCAAATTGGGTTTGTATGTATATATTACATCCATTAATCATTAGTCCAAAAATGATCCCTATTGGACAACTCTTAGTCATAGGCCCCATATAGAGCTGCTTCCAAATCTTCACTTAAATCTATCAAAAAACAAAAATATTGCACTGATTCTTCTCAAATTTTGTTTGTGTATATTTTTGCAAAATACAGGAGACTTTACCAAACATGGTCAGGATCGGTCCATTTTTGGGCTTAGTCCCCAATAGATATAGCATCCGATATGAACTTTTTCATATATGCAGCCGAAAAAATTAATAAAAATCCCACTCAAATTTGGTTTATGCTTATTTTCTATATCCAATTAGTTGGGCCTGAGAGATAGGGTCTCTAAACGCATGGTATAGGGTATCGTATAGTCGGTCTAGACCGACTATAATTTTCTTACTTGTTTTTTTATTAAAAATTGGATTTAATAATTCACTTCGGAAGGGACTGTGAAGTGAATATTGTCATATTCGACAATGCGTTAGAATTAATGGAAAATCGGCAATGGCTGTTCCTCGCCAAAATGCAGGTCCTTGGTGTACTTTTATCTTTAGCGACGAACAGCTTATAATCAGGAGTCTTCAGTCCGCAAACCCTGCCTCCACAACTCCAGGGCTCTTGGATGAAGACTGTCTACTTCACCTGTCGTCAGGCGAAGTAGAAGTGCAGCCGTGGCGGCTTTACAGTGATGGAGATTTATCAGTAGGAGCCGCATCATCTGTAGCTGCCTGCACGTCCATCTCCCTTACCGTGATTTCGCCTCGCCACCAAATAGGCCAGAAGCATCCCCCAACAGTTCGGAGTCGGATGTTAAGTATCCATCCTCCTCCATGGCTGTTTGGGGGCTCTCCTCCGCCTGGACTTCACCTGTGGTCCCCGCCCCAGCAGATTTATCTACTGGTTTGGCGATCTCCGTGATTGGTCCTTGGTCGCCCTTGTGGACTTTTATAAGAATTTGCCCAAAGCCGTAGGAAACTATGCCGTTTGTCCCTGTCTACGGTTCCCTTCCGCATCACCAAATCCACCAATCTTCCAATTGTGTATTGGAAGGTTAGGATTGCAGACCTTCAGCATCTTTAACACGGATTCAGCGTTTCCGGGAGTTGCCGGAATCCAAGCATGCGCTCTAGGTCGGGACGGGATGTCATGCTTTTGCACGACATCCAGTTTTGCTCCCGTCCATAGCTCTCCCAGTTTGCTGACGGCAGCCTTATACAGGGCTATTGATCGTTGACCAGCAAAAGCTATCAACTTTGAGCGGCCTTGATACCAGCCTGCGTCGCGACAGGTTGGAGGTGGACCTGGCATGTCCTCAAGGACGGTGAAGAACACTTCGGCTAATGATTGCCATTACAAGGTTGTCTTTGACAACTGACTAAACGACTTCGGCACAGGTCGCAGCGTTTTCTACTTGGCCAGACTCCTGGGTCTTAGCTTTTGAACAGCTGCCAGCTGAGCTAGCAGCAGACTGTGAGGCAGAGCCTCCAATTTTATTTTGTTTTTTGTTAAATTTGTTTTTGTCATTGACTTCCATGTTGGTCCCACGAGTGTAGGGGAAAGAATGTCCGCCACGTCATAGCCCCCAGTAGCGCAGTAAGGGCGGCCCACTGCCTCTACGTACTCGCTGAGGTGCCCAGGTATCAGCGAGGTTCCTTTAAAATACAGTCGGTAATCCCTGACTGCAAACCATCCGATGAGCACGGGTCGCGTAACACTCCGGATTAGGGGTGAGTAAACTTTGGTCGTGCACCTTCAAGGTTCCAGACATGACCCAGGTTCAGGAACCGGTACTAACACACTAAAACCATTCTCTTACCTGCCGCAGTGCACTTAAGCCACCGCATCGCGACAAGATTCTTACTCGTGACAGCAGTTGTGTAACAAGACAAAAAAAAAACAATATTTTAAAATTGTTTTAAAAATGAAAAAATGGTGAATTAATATTTGGTGGGGTAACCTTTTTGCTTTATCACACTTCTTAAACGAGAATCATCGAAGAAACCAATTTTTTCGTGTAATCCGGGGAAATCTTATACCATTCAGTTTTTAGGGCCTCTTTTAGGTCTTTTACGTTGGATATGTTAAAAAGTCTGATTTTTGTTTTAAGCAGATGCCTTAAATTTTCAATTACATTAATGTCTGGTGATTGGGGTGGCGTTTGGAGCACATGTGGACAATTCCAAATCAACCATGTTTGGACTACGGCCGACTTGTGCTTTGGGTCGTTGTCTTGATAGAAGCTGAAATTCTCTCTTATGCCCAATTTTCCCCGACTCTGAAGTAAATTTGCCTTCAAAATATTTATGTATTGAATTTTGTACATAATCCCTTCAATAAAGTGCAAACTTCCAACTCCTGATGCCGACATGCATGGTTTCCTCCACACGCAAACCTTTCCGTCAGATCCAAATAGGTTATATTTACTCTAATCAGAGAAAATAACGGTACCCCAGAACGAGTCTGGCTTTCCAAGGTACTCCGTTGCGAATTGTATTCTAACCTTTTTATTCTTTGCGCTTTTTTTGTTATTTCGAGCCGTTCGACTGTGAAAATCATTGTTCCGAAGAATTCTGCAGATGGTTTCATGGTCGCTCTTTTTTCCAATGTACTTTTCCGCTTACGCAGCTATATACGGTACACTTATTTTTGGATACTGCTCAACTTTTCTTACAATCCACCTTTCATCAGCTTCATTAAATATCGTATTACGATCATTTCTGCCCTTATCTGCAATGCGTTACTCGCGTACGAAGCGCAGTATAATATATTGGACTGTTAATGGCTCAAAACCCTTTTGGGTTTTGCCCTCTTTAAAGTGTTTAATCACGATTTCACGCCTTTCAATTGAAGTGCGTCGACCCATCCTGATAGCCACCAAAATAATAACTGATTTAATTTCTAATAGCACATTAAACAGGTACAAAACATATTATAAGTCAATTGAAGTCATATATTACTCTCAAACAACGGTTAATTCAAACACACGAAATAAGCTGTGACGTCGATTTTGGAAGTGGTTTTGTGTTGCTATATTTTTTCTTCTGTGATAATATTTTTTAATTTTGTTTTTGTCTTGTTACACGAAGAGGAGAACAAAGAATAAAATGCTTTTTTTTTTTTAAATAAGAAGTAAAAATATTCTCTCACACGAAATAAGCTGTGAGTTACTGTAGTTTATTAGTGATTATGTAACGCACATGACTTACATTATGGCCCGCAATTGATATATTATAAAATGTACCCACAGCAACAACAGCAGCAACCAAATCATTAGGCCATTAAGCAACCCACGAATTACAATGCCCCTACGGTTGAGTCAGTCTCCTATATAATACATGATTCTCAACCTCAAGACAATTTATTTTGAATAAAGTTGATGTTTCGATTTGATTAATAACACAGTGCAACAGACACTCTTCGGGGGTTGAGAAATTCCAAGTCCACCCTGACTTGATGAGAATTCATCAATGGTTCTTGAGTTATAGCTGAAAAACTAAAACAAAGAAAAAATATGAAAGGTTATAAAAAAAAAGTTTGGCCTGAGAACGCCAACCCTATTGAAGGTTTTACTATACTGGCCTAGTAGTTTCAGCCTGACAGCATCTTTAAAATCACTTTTGATGGATCACATATCCCTTGCCCCTAGAACTTTAACGAAGAACCAAGGCGGAGCTTATGATGACATGTTATACCTAAGTGTGAATGATCAACGTGTTTTATTGGATTCCTTCTCAAATTTGATCCAAGGTAATGAAAGTGCAGACAATGCCGCTAAGGAGGCTCTAAATTTATCTGAAATCACAGTAACACCAATTTTTCACAAAGTTCTGTCAAATCCTTACAAGTTTATCAACAGGCAACTAAATCCATCATATAACAGACCTAATTACAGCAACATCTTTATTAGGAACCAATATATTACACTAGCACGCATAAGAGTTGGAAAAGGCATTATTAATACTAAACATTATTATGGGAGAATAGATCCTCCAAAATGTCATATTTGTGACGTTTTACTTTCAATTACTCATATTTTATCCAAATGTTCGAACTCCAGGATTGATCAACCACTGGATAAGTTACTTGTTTGTTCCAATAATTACAATTTATCCAACATAAAAAATTGCCTTCAAAAGAATAATATCCGCGATGTATATGACCAATTTCTATATTTTTTTTTTTTAATTTGTGTTAATCTCACTCTGTTAAACTTTAAAAAAATCTTATTGTTAGTCGAGCGCATTTGGTCTAGTTACCCGGCGCCTTGAGTTTATAACTTATAAATTAACTTTTTTAAAATATATTGGAAATAAATAAATAAATATTTTTTTTTTTTTTTTTTTTTTCAATTATATATCATAATTTTCCAAAAAAAAAATTCAACAATCTGATGTAATGCATTAACAATAACCAACATAACTATATAATGCGAACTTTATAGACCAAAACTTGAAAAAAAAAAGTATGAAAATTATCTCGGTAGAAAATAAGCACAAACTAAATTTGAGTAACATCAATGTTATTGATTTTTTTTCTGCAGATATGAAAAACTTCATATCGGATGCTATATTTGTATGGAGCCTAGGTCGAAAAATTGACCGATCCTGACCATATTTGGTAGTCATTTATTTTTGACAAAAACATATACATATAAATTTGAAAAAAATCTGTCCAATATGTGGGTTATTAGTAGTTTGATTGCAAGGTTTACATGTACGCACCGACAAACAGACCGGTGGAAGGACGGACAATACTAAATCGACCCAGAAAATGATGATTCTAAGTCTATCGCTGTAGTAAAAAATAAAAATAAAACAAATAATATAATAGCGGATCATGAATCCATAGACATTTTTATTAAATACGAAAATAGAGACCGTGAAACACAAACTAAAGAAATATAAATTTTTAAATATAATAAAAATAATTTTAATAATGAACTAAGTGCAACACTACAATGTAATGAAATAAATGATTGTGTACAATGGTTATGTGTACAATTTTGATACCTGTTTAGAAAATATAATAAAAAAATTAACTATTGACCCTAGAACACACACCCGGTTACAAATGTATCCACTCGCAACTTTGCAGTGCTGTAACTCAGGAACGGCTTAACTTAGGGCATAGATATTTCGGATCTAGGAAATTCGGATCAGTGGTTCAGGAGCTACGAGCTTCCAAAGTCGACACTTGCGTAAACACAAATCCGGGATACGTTTGTACCTACTAGATTATTTTGGCTTTTTGGCTAATGTTTAAATGGTCCAATTTCATTATTTTTTGGGATGGGATAGCCAAATGTTGCAAAAGCAACCCTTGGAAAATCCAAATACTACAAAAACTGGGTTTTCACTTGAATTTGGTGGCCTGCATGTACTCTTTTGCTTATCTTTTGAACCAGGTAGAATATTTGAATGCTTTAAATGTTGAAATGCTTGTTTCATGTGTTGTTTTGTATTCATCAGAAATATGAAAAACAACGTTTGGCTATCCCATGTCCTACATCTCTTGAACCAGGTAGAATATTTGCATGAAACAAAAACTAAAACATTTGTAAAATATTAATATATGCATTTAAATAATGAAATTGGACCATTTTAACATTAGAAAAAGCCAAAATAAGCTAGTAGGTACAAACGTATGCATCGTACGGTTAAAAGAAAAATAAATGAAACAATAATAAATGGTTTAATAACGAACTCAGAATACTGAAAAGAGAGAAAGTTCTTAAATACCAGAAGGCAATTATTGAAAACACCATTGGAATAGTTATAAATTACTAAGAAATGCATATAAAGTTTAGATTGAAAACGAAAAAAATAATTATATAAATAATAAAATAACCAATACAAATAACCAGAAAGAATTTTGGAGCAAAATAAATGAACTAGTACTAAGAAACCCCCGAAATGTGATAAAAACTGTGATATTTCAGCAAATAGAGTTTAAGGACAATTTTGAAATATTCGAAAATTTTAATAATTATTTTGTAAATAGTATTAAGGAAATAAGAAACTCCATTGAAAATGTGCAATGTAACAATAACATATCTGTGATAGACTCAAAACTCAAATTTCATGCAATATCTTTACAAGAAATAAAAATTATATGTAAAAATATGAAAAATAAACCAGACTACAATAAAATATCAAACAAAATAATCTTAGATAATTGGAACATAACACGCAATATTATGCTCAATATTATAAATAAGTCGCTTAGAAATGGAGTTTTCCCTAACAACTGGAAGGAATCGATGATTACATCAATAGAAAAAGTTAAAAATACTATCAAATGTGAGGAATATCGTCCAATTAACACATTAAAAACATGTGAAAAAATTATTGAAAAGATAGTTAAAAATCAATTGGAGTACTATATGGAACAACACAAGTTACTGCCAAAGTACCAGTCTGGTTTTAGAAAGAGATATTCATGTGAAACAGCGGTCAACTATGTTATTAATAGATGGAAATATAAGATGAGGAATAATAAAGTATTGGCTATTTTCCTAGACTTCAAGAGAGCGTTCGAAACAATTGATAGAAGTATCCTGCTGCAGAAACTCCATAAGTATGGTATTCAAGATAATGAATTAGAATGGTTTAAATCATATTTAACTAATCGCAGACAAATTACAAAAGTTAATAATGTTGATTCTAATGCGAATGATTTTTGAGTGTCCCAAGGCTCAATTTTAGGAGCTCTTTTATTTATTATATATATTAATGATATGGAAAAGGTTTTAAACAAATGCGAAATTGTTCTATGTGCAGACGACACTCTGATTTTTACAGAAGCAGCAACTGAAGAAATGTGTGATGAAAATTTAACAACGGATATGTCTAACATCAATAATTGGATAAAAATGAATAAACTAAAATTAAACGAAAGTAAAACGAAATTAATGGAAATAAATATGAACACTAACATAACATTTAAAATAAATAATGTAATAATAGAAAAAGTTAACAATATTAAATATCTGGGTTTCTTAATAGACAAAGACTTAAATTTCAAGGAACATCTTGAATATGTACATATGTAAAAAAAAATAGGTAAAAAAAATCAGATTTTTCAAACGAATAAGAAATAAACTATCAATTACAACTGCAATATATATATATAATACAATAATTAAACCCCATTTTGAATATGGATCAACTGTGTTATATACATGTTGTTCAGAGCGGCAAATAACAAGACTACAAAAACTACAAAATAAGGCGATGCGTACAATTTTGAAATGTAAGCGATTTACCTCAATATAAATCTTATGTTAGATATTCTGAAATGGCTGAATATACAACAAAGATTAGAACTAAATACAGTAAATTTCATACAGAAAATGAAGAATGGAGATGCACCCGAATATTTGATCGAACATATAAGGTACGTTGGTGATGTTCAACCGTACAGACTGAGGAATGCAACGGATTTCAGGCTTCAACGAGCAGATACTAATGATATGCAAAAATCACTATATTATAAAGGATTAAGACCTTACAATATGATGCCAAATAGTATTAAAAATTAATTAAATGCAAATGTTTTTAGAAGAAAACTTGTATTTTTTATAAGAAATATTAATATAAACCCGAGATTATATACATATGTAATTTATTAAATGAAATGTCATGAAAAAGTGTTCAAAATACTACATAAAATTAAATAAATTATTCCAAAACCATAGTTCATGCAGCTTATGCTGCAACAGAGCTTATTCCGTGGTTCGTACCAGGGATGAGTAATCTCTAGTATATGCGGACCTATACAGTGGTGGATTTATTTCTAATAATAATAAAGGTAGATCTAGTTCAAATATTTTTTGTTGTTACAAACATCAGAACAAACTCATTATACCTTGACCACATAATGGTATAACATAGAAAAACGTATAACATATGCCCTTATACAATAGTTAAATTTCATGCAAGGATAAATTAATAATTCTTTCAAAGAGTATAAGTGATATTTTAAGAGAAATTGGTTGTCTAATCAGCGGCAAAACGACAAGAAAAGTGCTGTGCCAACGCCGTATTGGAATCAATTTAATATGTAATATAGTAAAATAATTGTTTTGCAGATATAAAGTTGTAAACAAGTACTTTAAAAATATTTTTATCCAACTTTGACAAATCTATCTAAACCAATATTAGACAAACACATGTCGCATCATCTTATTATTAGATAAAAATTTTTTTTTTAATTTTTTAAGCAATTCTTTATAAGTGATTTTTTGTAAACTTTTCACAAATGTTAATTGATTTTTTTAAGGCCGTCCAGTAGATGGTGGTGGTTATCCAATGCCAGCCTCCTTGCCAGCAGATCAACCTGCAGCTATAATAAAGAATGAAAATGGTATGTATACCATACGTAATCCAGCTTTACATCAGGCCGTTACCAGCGGTTTAACCATGGGAGGATATCGACAATTTGGTGGGAACGTTAATTATTATACACCTCAAGAAGCAGCGGCAGAAGCGACCAGAGCCACTCGACAGCAGCAACAACAACAAACACAGCAACAGCATAATGATACTAATGTTCCTGCAAGTGGCAACAACAATGCTGCAGCTTCGTCATTTTCTTATTTCTCAAATGATACGGTACAAACAAATACACCACACAACAATATTAGTATTAGTTGTACGAGTATTGGTGGAGCTGATGTCGTTAATGCACAAACTCATACCAGCAGCAACAGTGGTAGTGGTAGTGGTGTTGGTGGATTAACGGGTGATGCGGCAGTTATACAACGTCCCACATCACAACAGCTACGTCCTATTTCGGCTATTGGCAGTGAAATTAAAAGTGCTCAACAACAAAAACAAAAAACCATAATCGAACAACAGCAACAACAACAGCAACAATGGTCGAACTTTGGTCCAGATACACTCCCGCCCCTAAATAAAAATGAAAATTGTAAGTTGTAATCATAAGTTGAAATTATAAATTGTAATTCACAAACTAACTTATACGCAATGTTTGTTTCCTTGTTTGTTTCAGTAAGCTGCAATAGTTCGTTTCTGGGTGGTAGCGTCGTTGCCGACGTTGCCAGTTCTGTTAGTGGAGTTGGTGCTGCCGTTGATATTTCACTACAGAAGAAATATCAACAATCGAAATATTACAATGGTTTTGATGCTTTCGCCGGCAGTAGTGGTGGCAGTAGTAGCTCAGCCGCTACTGGCGGTAGCCATATCCATCACAGTTGTGGTGATGATTCTCCACCGCCTTCTATTTCAGGTTATAATTCATATCTTGATGGTATACCAAATACAGGTGTTATACGTTATGATGATGCTTCCTTTTTAAAAAATTTAATACCGGGACAGAATCTCAACAATGAGGTGAGTTTCGTTTACTACTTCTATTCCAGCTTATTCATCAAAACGAAACTCTTTCAGGTGTCTATACATAATGTTAACGACTCTAATTTTGTTCGTAATGCCCAATCGCCACAAGCTCATCGTGTAGAGATCACACCAGTCTATGGTAATCGACCACCATCGACAAATCTATATGAAACATCTGCGGTACAAACAAATCAAACTAGTTTTAGAGGCAACTATCGTGATGCGTTAACTGATTACAGTAATGGTGAGTATAGGCAAACACTTTAACAAAAATACAAAACTAGATACATTCTGATATTATTGATTATTCGCTTCTTTTTTTTTCAGATACCACAATATTTACGAATAATAATTTGCACTTGAATTTAAACGAGTTAGAATCTTCGATAAAATACGATTTCGAAACAACACCACCGACACCATCATCATTATCAGCGGTGGCGGGCAACGAAAGCAGCCATAATTCAATATTAGACTTGAATGATCTATTAATTAAAAATGGACCAACTGGCCCGGCCAGTCATCGTACTTCGCCGTATTTGGACGAAAATACTCTAGAGGGCTTTGTACAAAATATGAATTCCTTACAAATTTCAAGAGACGAGCAAAGCTCTCAATTGAACGGCAGTGGTGGTCATTGTGTTGGTCATGGAACTACTGCTACAACTAGTGCTAATCCTTCCAACGGTTGGTGGTAAATTTTTAACGACAAACATTAATAGGCAAAACGCACTCGTACATTTACTTGAATGACAAATTACTTCTGAAACGGAAAATGGGAAATGAAAACATAAAAACTATTCAAAGAATAGATTCTATATTCCCCTTTCCTCCTCTTTAGACTATACTATATTGAACACACTCAATGAACAATTGTTATTTGCAATAAAAAAATCCCAATAAACATTAAAATAATATAATATGATAAAACACAAAAATTCGTATCTTATCAAACAAACAAAAAAAATGGCATCAAGAGTGTGTAATTGTACATTTAGTTTTACTGCGAGGGTGAGTCAATAAGCCTTACTAAGAGATTAAACCAAAATGTCAAGTTGTTAAAGACGACTGGTAAATATTTTTGAAAAAATTAAAAAAAAAAATTGCGTGCTGTCATCAAACACATCTACTTGAAAGGCAAAACACCTAAAGGAATCAAAGATGAATTAGATGAATTCCATTGCACATTTGTACTATCTACCGTACATCCACAAATGACGATCTTTGGAATTTATCGATAAAATATCCACAATATAGTTTTGAGTGACCGACAAGTTAAAACGCGTGAACTAGTTGAGTCCACGAGCATATTACGTGGTTCGGAGATTTCAATTTTACACTACAAACTGGGTATGAAACAACCGTCGTACAGTGGCGTCTTTCCCCTAATAGCGTGGCAAAAATCAAAAATTTGATAGGAGTAAAATCAATGAATGGATAGAGGATTTCTCACAGATTAAGAATCAATAAACGGTTTTAAAATCGGATAAAAATTATGGATGATAGAGCTCCGCAAAGTTGGAATTTTGTTAGCTTTTAGAAAAAGGCGCAAAATTTTTTGAAAAATATCCTTTTTCAAATCAAATTGTAGGCAAACTAGTTAACCGATTTCAATGCTTTTGGTGTCGTTTTTTTATTTTCTAAAAAACAAAATAATAATAATGTTATTTGGTCGTTTACTTTTTCTACAGTGAACTTGGCTGCATATACTTGCCAGTCTGCACGCAACAACCATAAAGTTTAAAAACATCTTGACATATACTGGATATATGGGTAGACGTGTTTTGCCATAACTCAGTGCAAAATTAATCGATTTTAAAGTTATATAGCTTATTTTAAAGGTTATAAAAATACAAAATATTATCTAATGTTTGCAGATTTTTATATTATTTTTCACGATTTTTTTTTCTGGTGCTTGAAATTAGAAATTTTAATTTTTTTCATATTTTATTTTGATTTTGATAGGATTGGCGAAGTGTTTTGCGGAAGATTGTTAATTTTTTGTAATTTTTATATATTGACAAACAAAATTTGAATTCAGCACAGTAAAAAAATCCGCTTGCGCTGAATTATTTTTAAGCGGCCCAAAATTTTCAGTATTCAAATTCTGTTAATGAATTCAATATTTTTTTTTTTTTTTTAGTAGTCTTTATTTACAATCTATACATTCAAGGATAATAAGCAAATCTGATAAAATACAAATTAACATTAATTAATGCACTCCAGTGAGAACATCAATATATTACAATTAATAGATTTGATATTTTTAACAAAGGGAAAATTATAACAATATTTACAAAAAAAAAATTTTTTTTTTGTTTTCTTTTATTTTTCGCAATAGTTTAATTTTAATATATCCATTTTTTATTAATTATTTTCGAAACGGTAGATCAAGAATGTGATTCCGCTTCAGTTATGATGGTCTTTTATAAGGATATCGCTTTTTACTATAGCGAATGTATTTATGAGGCCGCTCTATAAATTAAAAAGCGAGTTACTCCTTTAAGTTCTGATTTTGAATTAAACTTTATTTTTCAAATTTCCTTACTATTTATACAACTTATGAGATTCATACTTATAATCTAGTAACTTAATTAACCATAACTTAATTATTCATAACTTAATAATTACCAAATCCATAGTGTCTCACTTTCTACGTCATACAAGTCATTCACTTGTATAATGCATTTTGGTTGCATTGACGGTATAGTGTTTTCATAAGATCTCAAATAACCTTTTCAATTCAACTGGGTGGCTACTGGTGTCTTTGATACGCAATACAAAGCAAAATTCATAAATGGGTCAGCTGGTGATCATTATTGCTGACTACCCAATATTGACAAATTATTTGTATTCAATTGTTCTTATTAACAGTGAAATCCCGTATAGTGTGACAACATGGATTTGTATTCTTATACAGTAAGATCCCGTATAGTGGGACAACATGGATTAGTATTCTTATGGTGCTACACATATGTGTGCACATACTACACAGTCTTCGAATTTCTTCTGTATCATCAAGGAGGGAAATAGCTAACGGGTTGCAGTGGTTACTTAATCTTTCTAAATAGTTTGCACTGAACCTATTTATTTCTTGTTTTACTGTTGGGATATAAAGATCATTATGTATTGTTTTATTAGATACAAACCATGGTGCATTTATTATTGATCTTAGTGTTTTTGATTGGTATCGTTGTAAAATCTCAATGTTAGAATTACTTGTTGTTCCCCACAGTTGTATGCCATACGTCCAAACTGGTTTCAGAATAGTTTTATATATATTGACCATATTTTCAAGACTTAGCTGAGATTTTGGACCCAATAACCAATAGAGAAGTCTGGTTTTTATTTTAAGATGTTCGTTTTTTGCTTTAATGTGGGGGCTCCATGTTATCCGCTTATCAATATGTAAACCTAAATATTTAACGCTGTCTTTTTTTTTTGGAATTTCACTATTATTGATAAAAATGCTTGGGCAGATACTTCTACGTAGAGTGAATGCTACATGTACTGATTTTTCTGTATTGACTTTTATGTTCCATTTTTTCAACCAAATTTCAATTTCATTAAGTTCTTTTTGCACGCAAGTAGACGCTTCGACTGGACATGTGCTTGATGCTAATATTGCTGTGTCATCAGCATATGTTGCAACTAAAATGTTATCAGTTATAGGCATATCTGAAGTGAATATTGTGTAAAGAATTGGGCCTAGAACACTGCCCTGGGGTACCCCTGCTTGAATGTTATATAATTCCGAAGTTTCACTATTGACTTTTACATAAAAATATCGCTCGCTTAAGTATGATTTGAGCAATAGATAGAATGGAGTTGGAAGTAATTTTTTAAGTTTATACAATAAGCCGTTATGCCAAACTTTATCAAAGGCTTGTTGCACATCTAGAAAGGCTGCCGAACAATATTTTTTATTTTCCAATGTATCTCTGATATAAGCAACGATACGATGACATTGCTCAGGGGTGCCATGTTTATGCCTGAAACCAAATTGGTACTCAGGAATGATGTTGTATTTTTCTAATATTGGTGACAATCTACTCATAATTATTCTCTCGAATATTTTGGAGAACGTAACCAATAAACTTATAGGTCTGTAAGATGACACAACGTTCTCTGGCTTATTTGGTTTAACTACCATTATTATCTCCGCACTCTTCCATTGGGAGGGAAAATGACTAAGTCGAAGACTTGAGTTAAAGATTAGAGTTAGAAATATAATACCTTTTTTTGGCAGAAGTTTAACAACAGTACCATCTATACCGTCGTGTCCTGGTGATTTTTTATTATTTAACTTATTAACCTCTTCTTGAACTTCTTGTGGGGATATATGTTTAATAGGCCAATCCATTGGACAGGGACTGTCTAAAAATGTTTCAATTTCATCAACGATAGTGCTGTCGCTTAAGTCGTTAGGCTGAAATGTTGTTTTGAGATGTGAAGCAAAAGCTGCAGCTTTACTTTTGTCTGTTCTGCACCATAAACTATTACCATCTTTGATTGGAATATTTCTCTTGACTGGACGTTGCTCTCCACAAACTATATTCATCATTTTTTGAAGTACTAAGACTTTTAAGAAAACTACCAAGCTGTTAATTTTTTAATTCAAATAGCCTTATTTAAGGTCTTTGGTGGCCTTATTTAAAAGGCGCTTATCGTTAGGGTTCCTATTGTTTTGCCATATTTTCCTCAGCCTTCTTTTATTTTGTATCATCGCTCTTATTTCGGCAGTTATAATAATCTTATCTTTATTAAAATTTGGTTGCTCAGTTGGTGTTGATAAAGAACCGGCTTCATGAATTAGGTTATTGAACGTCTCAACTACTTCATCTAATTCATTTGGCGATTTAATGGGGATGTTTAAATTACTATTTCTTTCAATCCAAGTACAAAAAGATTTTAAATCTGTCCTGCTATTAATAACTTTGTATTTTGTAGAGTTTGAATGTAGATATGTATTAAAATTTACCATAATTGGAGAGTGATCTGAGCTTAAGTCATCACTAAATTCATTTGAAACATGAAGGAATTGACTGGAGATTCGAGAGTAAACGACGAAATCCATTAGGTCTGGTTTTTTTTTAGGGTCTGTTGGCCAGTATGTTGGACTTCCAGTTGACAACACGGAGTAATTATTATTCTTTATGCAATTATACAGTTGAATCCCTTTTGGATTTTGTAATCTTGATCCCCACCACTGGTGTTTTGCGTTAAAGTCGCCTCCAACTAGACATCTAGGACCCAACCGATTAAAAAAGTTTTCAAAATCATGACATTTTACTGTAAACCGAGGTGGGAAAATATATAGCACAAATAGATAAGTCACTTGCATCACATTTAACTTTTATGCAAACAGCTTGAAGATAAGTTTGACTTATTATATCAGAGACATTATATTTTATCGATTTTATTAATATTGCAGATCCTGCATGAGCATTGTCGTGTGGATGGTTAGCTATTATTAAATCATAACCTTTTATATTAAAATAGGTTCTGCTTGTAAAATGTGTCTCCGACACTAGAAGAATATCGATGAAGTTAATTTTAATGAAAAGTTCAATTTCTTTGGTATGGTTAGAAAGCCCATTGGCGTTCTATATTGCAATACGGAGATTTAATTGCATAATTTTGTTATAAGTACTGTCATCATAGTTAAAAGATTGTTTGTAAGCTCTATTTGATTATGCAATAACACTTAAATTTTTTCAAATGGATCATTGTTTATGTTTTCTTGCGTGTTTTTTAACATATCAGCGCATGAAAATTGATAACTTTGATTAGAAGAGTAGTTTGTGTTATTGTTCGTATTATTATTGTCAATATTGTTGGTAAAAGTTGTATATTTATCATACCTAGATCTATTTACATAGTTGTTATGTTGTAGTTTTTTTCTTAATAATTCTCTGTATATCTGACAGCCTTTGTAATTTGCGGGATGATTTTGTAAACAATTAACACATTTCGCAGGTGTATTATTTGGCTTTGTGCACTCAAATGTTAGATGTCCTAAACCACATTTTACACAATTCACTCGTTTTTTGCAATATGTTTTGGTATGTCCAAACTCCTGACAACGGTGACACTGGACGAGATCGTTAGTATTCTTAGGTGGTACAATATTGACGATGGCATTATTAATATGTTTTGCTTAAGTCTAGTTTAGGGGCGATGCCCCGATCGGTTCAAAATTTTTACCACTTATAAAACTTTTTAACGCGATTCCAGGGAAATATTTTTTTTTTGTCGGTCAAGCCTATTTTCCGAGTTATGGACCCCCCAAAGTTTTGATATTGACTAGTGTATAACTTTGTTATTTAGTATCGGATTTCGATATTTTTAAATTTGAAATCCATTAACCCATTATGAACCTATTGAAAATTTTGCATTTTTGTGAAAGAGTTATTTTTTTAATATGGGATTATCTCATAAATAGACGCATGTCATGTATGGTTTTATATTAACTGAATAAAAGGTAGGTCCATAAGCTTTCTTTTGATGTATCTCACGACCACTTAACCCTTTCAGAACGTGATATATTTGGTATTTTATCTTCATTTTTAAGGCTTTTTGAAAAATTTATTCCTAATTCTAGCCTGCTGCGCTTTAAAAAACACAACAAAATTCATTATCCGTCCTATTATGAAAATTTTCGCCTGCGGCGCTTCAAAATAACACAACTAATTGTTTATATTATTTAAAACAATACAACAAAATTCTTTATCCGTCCTACAACTAATTGTTTACATTATTTGAAAAAATTACATAAATTTTAACTACCTTAGAAATACAAATATATTTTCCAAAAAGCATTACAAATATGACTTAAATATATAAAATAAATACATAAATAAAATAAAAAAATATGAAAAATCCATAAAATATCAATATATTTTTCAAAAAGCATAAAAATGGGTTAATGGATTTCAAATTTTAAAATACCACATAGAAGACGCTCAAATAAGCTTTCAAACGATATATATATACTCGAAATCCGATACTAAATAACAAAGTTATACACTAGTCAATATCAAAACTTTGGGGGGTCCATAACTCGGAAAATAGGCTCGACCGACAAAAAAAAATATTTCCCTGGAATCACCCCAAAAGCCCCTACCCCCCAAAAAAAAAACTAAAATATCGAGGCATCGCCCCTAAACTAGACTTGTTCCTACTTTTTTATTACTTGAATTCGGCTCGAGGTCGGTATAAAACATATGTAGGTAGTGGCGCTCCCGTGATTCTACTACGAATATTTACTACATTTCTTACCTGATGTCGTCCTAAATTTTCTAGCGCTAATTTAATGTCTTGGATTGGTGTTGTGTGATGTAGGTTTTTTATGACAACTCTGTACGACCTTTCCCGTCTTATTTGGTAAGTATGAAAATTTATGTTTTTATCGTTTAAGCATTTAACAATTATTCTATAAGGTTTAATATTTTTAACCATTACCCTGATTTGGTTATCTTTTAAAGATTTGTAATTAAATTCAGTGGGACAAATAACTTTTGAAAAACTTTTAATCATTCCGCTGATATCAGCAACATCAGGTATTATGATTGGTGGAGGTTTGGGAATATTATTAGCTTGATCATCATCATCATCATTATCTGTTTCATTATCATTGTTTAGTAAAGAAAACCGGATTAGACTTACATTATCATTATTAGTTGCTGATAGAGTAGAGTTTTTTGTATTGTTTTTTGTAATTATTGTTTGCTTAGAAGTACTAGCTTCGTTGTTAAAATTTATTGAACGATTGTTGTTAATGTTTTTTGATGTATTAGCATTGTTGTTGATGTTAGCTTCTGTGTTAGCATTATTTTCAAACAAAAAATTATTGGAATTGTCATTTGGTTTTTGTTTTTTACATGATTTTGGTGAACTACTTAAACGTCGTTTTTGTAATCTATGCGAGGTAACCACCTGCCAGCTTACTTCACTTTCGTCACTTTCACTGCCCTCATCCATGATGATAAGCAATTCAAATTGTTTTTGTTTTTATACCCTATACCACTATGTGGTTTGGGTATAATGACTTTGTGCTGCTGTTTGTAACAACCAAAAATATTTGACCTAGACCCATCTTTAATTATACCGATCGAATCAGAATCACTTTCTGAGTTGATTTAACAATGTCCGTCCGTCCGTCCGTCTGTGTGTCCATGTAAAGCTTGTAATCAAACTGCAGGTCGCAAATATGAATGTATTTTGGTGAAATTTGGTATATAAGCTTTTATCGGCCATGGGATGAACGCTATTGAAATTGGTGAGAATCGGTCCATGTTCAGACCTAGCCCCCATACAAATTACCCATATGAAATCGACATAAATTGCCATAAGATCCAAATTGTCATATAGATCTAACTCAAATTGGGTTTGTATGCGTTCATTACATCCATTAATGAGTAGTCCAAAAATGATCCCTTTGACCCCATATAGAGCTGCTTCCCGATTTTCACTTAAATCTATTAAAAAACAAAAATATTGCACTGATTCTTCTCAAATTTTGTTTGTATATATTTTTGCAAAATACAAGAGACTTTACCAAACATGATCAGGATCGGTCCATTTTTGGACCAAGTCCCTATATAGATATAGCATCCGATATGAACTTTTTCATATCTGCAGCCAAAAAAATTAATAAAAATCCCACTCAAATTTGGTTTTTGCTTTTTTTCTATGTCCAGTTAGTTGGGCCTAAGAGATAGGGTCTCTAAACGCATGGTATAGGGTATCGTATAGTCGGTCTAGACCGACTATAATTTTCTTACTTGTTAATATTGTTCTTGATACAAGACAATTTGCTTTGAAAAAAAATTTACACTTTACACTGGAGAGCTTAAGATTTTTGTACTTGCGTACGCAATCGCAGTCACAATCAGACAAGAAATTTACACTTAAAAATAAAAAAAATACATTTGCTTGCGGTACCTATTTTTTAAAGGTCGAAAATTTACAATGTATGTATTTTGCAACAATTAGAAACTTTAGACCTGATACCTGTTCAAAAAATGAAGTTAACATAATAAAAAATTTGCACTTTAAACGAAAAATTTGCTAGCGCTACCTCTACTATTTTTTAGCGGTTACTGAATTCAGCATAATAAAATATAAAAAAAAAGTAAATAGAAACTTTTATGCCTAGTATTATTGGGCTGATGATAGCCAATTGGCATTTGACTCAATATGAGACCACAGTATTTTTTGGAATATTTTAAATTGTTTGATTTATTTAGAAGTTCGGAAAACGAAAGCGCATTTAGATTGGCTATTATAAATGAAGTAGACGTTTTACCAGAACACGAAGAAAGAAAACTTCACACCATTTGCATGAATAAGACAAAATGGAAAGCCTCCAATCGTACAAAGGTAATCTTCATGAAAAGGAATTTAACCTGGCTTAATGAATTCACAACATTTAAAATCTTCGAAATAGCCCATACATCTACTAACCGAACCGATGAAGACCAGGAAAATCTTTGGAAGAGTCAGAAGCGTTATCCATTACGTACGCAAAAGACCAAGAAAAGACAAGATTTGACATTACAAAAGTAGTAGCGATCGCAAGCCCCTTGTGATTGCACAGGATCCAACGGCAACAAATGCTTTACCGACAAAGTATATCATAGAAGAAGCCTTAGCGTTGTTGGCATTTTAACCAAATTTTTAAGAAAATTTGTACGGGGACTAGGTCCAAACGTGGACCGATTACAAATATTTTTTATGGATCTCGTCACTGGCCTAATAAACGATTCAAATTTCATCGCAATAGATTAACATTTGCTATATTCAGTGCCATTAAAACCAATTTTTAAGGAAAATTTGTATGGTGACTAGGCCCAAACATGGGCCGATTCCAACAAATTGTCTACATTGACTACTTGAAAAAAAGATAAACAATAAATGGGGATTACTGCTCTTCATTCTTCGGCCAATAAAGCAAAGAAATCAAGAAAGAAAAATGCCCCCATTTAGCCGAAAAAAGAGATTTTCCTTGAAAATATTGCTCTAGATCACATTTGTGCTGTTTCGATGGCAAAAATACACGAGTTGAGGTTCGGGTTGTTGCCACATCAATCTTATTCTCAAGATTTGGCTCCCAGCAACCTTTTCCTGTTTCTCGATTTGAAGAAATGGCTCGGCGAAAACTGATTCAAGCCGATTCCTCGTCATCTCTGCAACAGAAGCCTATTTTTAAGACTAGGAACTTTCGAAAGTGGCCAGGCGTGGTAACGAAGCCTCACCAGAAGCGCTAAATTGGTACCACGGGTAAACCATATATACCTTACAAGGAGGATTCACGAATTTGTCCATATCGGAAGCACAACGAACAAAAACACATAAACTGAAGGTGTCAAAATCTACCAGATAATTTTTTTTTTCTTTTGTAATTCATCTTTATTTACTGAATCTTCACATTCAATAGATAAGCCAATCAATGTAACAGTTAACAAATTTAAGAAAGAGAGCCCTAACTCTGAAGCTGCAAGTTTTACGACAATTAGAGAAATAACTAATCTTATCTCAACACTTAAAGCTTCTAAATCACCAGGCTTCGACAATGTACCCAATCTTATTTTAAAGAAACTCCCCGATAGAGCTCTGAAGCTGTTGGTAATTATCTTCAATAGCTGCATTAAGCTCAATTATTTCCCTATTATGTTCAAAACTGCTAAGGTCATTGCTATACTGAAACCTAATAAACCAAAAAATTACGCTTCAAGTTACAGACCTATTAGTTTACTAAGCAATTTAGGTAAACTGTTCGAGAAGTTAATCTATACGCGTCTAAATGAATTTGCTACAGAAAATGCCATTATTAGTAATGAACAATTTGGATTCAAAAAAGAACATAGCACTACTCATCAAATAAGCAGAATAAAAAATAAAATAATTACCAACAAATACAACAAACGATCTACAGGTCTGATACTATTAGATATTGAGAAAGCGTTTGACACAGTTTGGCATAATGGTCTATTATACAAACTTATAGCTGCAAATATACCTAAATATCTCTGTAAACTTATTGGTGATTTTATTGAAAATAGAACTTTTATGGTCTCCGTCAATAATGAACTTTCTTCCCCAAAAACAATAACAACCGGGTTACCCCAAGGATCAGTATTATCACCATTACTTTATTCAATATATACGTCCGATTTCTCAGTTCCGCCATACATGAATATAGCATATTATGCAGACGACACTGCGCTAATCACATCAAGCAAACTCACCAGTGCACTGCTGAAAAAAATGGAAAAAGGTCTTTTAGCCTGCAATAAATATTTTCATAAGTGGAAAATCAAGATAAATCCTAGTAAAACTCAAGCAATAATCTTTCCGTTTAATAAATCTCCTAAAAGAACTCCTAGACGTCAACTGGTCTTTGGAAGTGACTTTATAAATGTAAGCAACGAAGTTAAATATCTTGGTGTCATTTTAGACAAAAAGCTAACTTTTAAAACACATTTAGACGAGACGTGTAAAAAAGCCGTTAAAACTTTTAAAGCTCTTTGGCCAATGCTAAATAAACATTCCTTTTTAATCTTAAAAAACAAAAATCTACTCTACAAAAGTGTCATTAGACCAATTTTAACTTATGCATGCCCTATATGGTATTCAGCTGCAAAATGTCATTTAAAAAAGTTGCAAATAATTCAAAATAAATGTCTAAAAATGATACACAACAAGCATTGGAGATATCCGACATACATGCTTCACCATGAAACGGGATATGAGAAAATAATAGAATTTATATCAAGACTTAACAGTAATTATTTTAACAAAATTGAAAGTTCTTCTTATCCATTGATTGGAGAATGTAGACAATTAACTTAAAATTATCAGAAATTATCAAATTGAAAATTATATTATTTATAATCAACTTTTATAAATATGTATTTTTCTAACAGTATTTGAATTGCCAAATATTTATATAAAGGATTTTTCCCCTATTTTACCTTTAAAACTTTTATGTTTAATAACAAATCGTTAATTAATATCTTAAGATCCCATTATATTAATTGTTGTAATATCTAGTCGATAAGATCTCAAAATATACGTATCATGTAAATATAATCTGCCAATAAAGGATGAATAAATAAATAAAAAAAAAATAAAAATACTGAATCTTCACATAGGTTTGCGAACTAACAATAAATTATTCAAATCTTAAAACAAAAACTTAAATATTAAACCCAGCCAGTTCCAGACAAAATTTCATTTATTCTTATACATATGTAATCTAATGATAAAAAAAAGAAAAAATTGTATCAATCCATTTTTCATCCAATGAGATCAGCAGTCTTTCTTCTTCTTAAGCGTTGGTGGATATGATTGTTGATTAAGTTACGTGCTAGAGGATTCGGGTGAGACTCCAGCTTTTCTAAATAGTTTGCACTATATATCTAGTGATTTCGTACTTTACTAGAGAAACATTTAAGTCTCTGTGCAAATGAGAGTTTCTTACGTACCATGGTGCGCCCGTAATCATTCTCAAAATCTTTTTTTGGCATCTTTGTATTCTTTCTGTTTGAAGCTGAGGCTGTTCCCCATAACTGTATACCATAGCACCAGATGGATTTGAAAATCGAGTTATAAATCAAGAGCCTACAATTAGCCATGTGAATTGGACTAATTTCAATTTTATTTGTGTCAATTTAGCGTCTATATGGATTTTCCAGGTAAGTCGGCGATCAAAAAGTTACGTTGATACACTTTTGTTCATTTACTTTAATCTTCCACATATCTACAAGAATCATGTATAAATGAGGATGTGCAAACTGAAATTTGTTCATCATAAACTGACTAACCAAGAGTGGCGGTTCTCAGAATGTTCATGTGAACATTGAACATATTTATGAATAAGAGTGAAACAGCGAGAGAGTCGGTCGTGTTTTAAATGAGCTCTGGTTTATTGCATATTTAAAATAAAAATTGTGTTTAAAAATATACTAAATATACACCAAAATCTTTTGAATTAAATTCTCCGTATTAAACTATATTTAAAAAATAATTAAAAGAAGAAAGCTTAAAACAATAAAAAACTTTTTTTGTTTTAAAGTAAAATTTTTGAAAATCGGCATAAACATAAATAAACGAAAGAAACCGCCAAATAAATAAAACCAAACAAATAATAAAGAGCGAAACGAAAAATAAGAAAAACAACACTATAAAAAATCAAAACAAAATATACTCTAAACCACTCTTCAGAAATTATAAATAAAAACTACCAAGCAATAGCTTAAATAACAAAAGAAAACGCAATAAAAAAGTGCATCGATATTTAAAATAAAAAACAACAACAAAACTAATGTATAGACCACGGAGAAAACTTTTAAACAAAAAACTAAATAATAAATCCAACGATAATACAATCGAAGAAATAAACAATATGCAAGAGTTAAACGAGAACACAACAGAAACAACAACACCACCTAAAAATACTCCCGCACAAAAACATCTAAGAGAAGTATTGCAAAGCTCTCTTATAGGTAAAACACCTCGTCTAACAAATACAGAGTCACCTCTTAAGATCATTACGATGATGGATAGACGGTTTGATAAACTAACAGAGCAAATACAAGATATGATACAAAATAAATTTAAAGAATACAAAGAAGAAGTTTTAAGTGAAATTGACAAGAGACTTAATTTAATACAAAGTGATTTACATGCAATAAGTAACAGAGTAACATTATTAGAAACAACTACAATTAATGAAATTAAAGAGAGTGTAACCAAACTAGAGTCAGAAACTTCTGAGTTTAAGAATATGAAAAATGAAATAATCGAACTAAAAAGAAGATTTTTAAAACAAGATAATTCAATAGTCGCCGGTGGTGGTACCGTACTACGATAAAGAAAATTTGTTTGACATTTTTAGTCATATTTGTAATTCTTTAAATATTGCAACGCCTCAAGTTGATAACATATATAGACTTCAAAAAATATACAAAGCTAACAAACAATATTCACCAAAAGATGAAGTTATTGTCGTAAAAATGCATTCGCCATATGAAAAAAATTTTCTTTTAAAAACAATTGCGAAATATAGACGTGATAATAAGACTGCGTTATGTCTCAAACACGCTGGTTTTGAAAGTGCCGAACGAATTTACGTCAACGAAAATTTAACGCCTCACAACCATAAAATATTTCAATCTGCATTAAAATTGAAGACAGACAAAATAATAAAAAGTGCATTCACTTTGCGTGGTCTTGTGTATATAAAAAAGCAAGACTCTGAAGATCCAATACAAATCGAATTTCTTGATGAACTACCACAGCTTTTTCGAGACTAAAATATCATCGTACATGAACTTTACTTTTATTATTTATATTAATGAACTTTTTATTAGTACCTTCTTAAATGTCAATATAAATAAATTTATCACAATTCTTTTCTTATATGTAATTAAACCAATAATTTTTACTGTTAATGCTGTCGTTGCCGTTAGGGTATTTATTTTCTTTTATCTAGTATATGACCTCAATAGGTGTTAATAGATTACATTCCAAGGACGTTACTGCCTCCATGGTTAAAATTCTTGGAAAACAGAGTAAAGAACTTAAAATATGCCATATAAATGCTCAAAGTCTTTTTAGTAAAATTGATGAATTCAGACATATCTTTGAAAACTCTGACTTAAATATCATATGTGTATCTGAAACATGGTTTTGTGATTCGATAACAGATGCTGTGGTCTCTATGAAAGGCTATAAATTATATAGAAATGACAGAGAAGATGGATATGGCGGCGTGGCGATCTATGTCAAACGTGGACTGGCTTGTAAAGTTAGAACCAGAAGTGGTGAAAACTCCAACGATAAAGTTGAATACATTTTTCTTGAAGCATGTAGTGACGGAAGAAAGTTACTGATTGGTAGTGTGTATCGGCCCAATAATAGAATTGATCTTACTAACTTTTACAAAATATTGGAAGATATAACTCCACTTTATAATGATGTAGTAATTGCAGGAGATTTTAATTAAAATTTACTAGCTGACACAAGTTTAATCATAAATATAAAATCTTTTGGTCTTAACCCAACGAATATAAATACTCCTTCTCATTTCTCATCAACCACTAGCACACTAATTGATCTGTTTTTTGTGTCCATTGAATCAAACATTCTACTATATGATCAATTATCAGCATCGTGTTTTTCCAGACACGATCTTATTTTCTTGGCATACAACTTTCCACTCCAAATTCCTACTAACGAAATACATTTTCGTAATTTCAAACGCGCTAACCAATATATTTTAATGGAAGAATATAACAAAATAGACTGGAGTTGTATATATAATATGTTATCGGTTCATGATCAATTAGCATTTTTGGAATATAACGTTTCAGATCTATACAACATAATTGTGCCAATATAAACAGACAATAAGCAGCAAACAAAAACCTTGGTTTACTACACAGATTAAACGTCTTATAGAAGATCGCGATTATGTATACTCTCGTTGGAAGCGCTACAAAACAGTTAACTTGAATAACAGCTATCGAGCAGCCAGAAAGACCGTAACTAAAGCCATTAGACAAGCTAAGTCAACATATTACGCCGATAAGTTTGCGAATTCAGTCAACACACGTAAAACTTGGAGAACAATAAGAGAAATTGGAATAGTGAAACCAAAAACCAATGAAGAAACCTCAATTTCAGATCCAAATGCCATCAATGAAAATTTTATTAATATACCGATGCAACAGGCGAATCACTCTTACTACAGTAACTTGCAGGATGAACTCCTATCAGGAAATCAATTCAGTTTCGATTGTGTTAGTCAGTATGATGTACTCATGAGCTGCTCATCCATCAAATCTAACGCAACAGGTGTTGACGGTATTCATCCCACTTTTTTAAAAATGCTCCTTCCATATATCTTACCGGTGATAACCCACATATTCAATAAAATAATCATGACGAGCACCTACCCCTACAGATGGAAACAGGCAAAAGTTCTTCCAATACCAAAATCGTCCTCCGAGTATCGACCAATTGCCATATTACCGTACCTGTCAAAGGCATTTGAAAAACTGCTACATAAGCAAATAACTAATTATATCAATGATAATAATCTTCTTACTTGTAAACAATCCGGTTTTCGTGCCAAGCATAGTTGTATTACAGCTCTTACTGATGTAGCTGAAGATCTTAGAAAAGAACTAGATGATGGCTGTATTGCAATGCTAGTCTTATTAGACCACTCAAAGGCTTTTGACATAGTTGATCACACTATTCTGATTCAAAAACTAGAGAAGATCATGCACTTTTCCCCAACGTCTTCCAAATTGATTTATTCATATCTTCATGGTCGAGTACAGTATGTAGAAATCAACTCATCAATAACTTCAAATTTCCTTCCCATCTCTAGAGGTGTACCGCAAGGTTCCATTCTTGGACCTCTTCTCTTTTCCATTTATGCAACTGATTTGCCAGACCAGCTGATGCACTGCAATATTAGAATGTATGCTGACGATGTTCAATTGTACATAAGCAGTAAAAAGGAGCAATTTGAAGAATGTACGCGAAAATTAAATGATGATTTAGAACGTGTTTCTTTTTGGGCATCTGTAAATGGCCTAAGTCTAAATCCAAAAAAAACAAAATGCATTTTACTACGTAAGCGAACGCAGAAAGTTGTCGAAATACCCAACATTTATATTAATAACCAAAAAATAGAAATAGTCAATAAAGCCAAAAATCTAGGAGTAATTTTTAATAATACATTAACCTGGTCAGATCATGTTACAAACGCGTGTGGAAAAACCTTCTCGATGCTACGAACTCTATGGCCAACTCAACATTGCACCCCTTTTAAAATCAGATTGCTGCTCGCGAAAACGTATTTAATACCTATTTTAATGTACGCCTGTGAAATTTTTTCAAGTTGTGATGCAAATAGCAAATCGAGACTAAACATAACGTATAATAATATTACAAGGTACGTTTTTGGCCTTAAGTTTTATGGTAACTATGAGCATATTACCCCCTATGCAAAGAAAATTTTTGGTGTCCAGCTTGATGACCTGATGAAGATTAGAACTCTAATTTTTTTACACAAAATTATAAACACTCGTGAGCCTCATCATCTGTATAATCGAATCACTTTCAGCCGACACAGTAGAAATAATACCATAATTCAAATAAGACATCATACGCTAATATCAAATTGGCAATTTTACATTAACGCAATTCGTCTTTGGAATATTATCTCACTAATTATTAGGGCAACCAGCAACGCGTTACACTTTAAGAAAAGAATTTTTGAGTATTACTCTTAATATTTTTACTTCAAAATTAAATCACACATTAATAAATTTTTTATTTTTTGTTTTTATTAATTGTTATTTAATAACTTTCCAATGTTTAATAACTGTTACATTGTATGAATCTATCTATCATGATATTTATAACATATGTTTAAAATTATCTTATAGCATTATTTTATTTTTATTTTTCTCTATGTTTTTATTTTTATACTTCAAAAAAACTTACATTTAACAATGTCTGTACTTCTACTACTTTAAGACTCATGTTTTGCTGTAGATGTTACCAAAATGAAATAAATAAATAAATAAAAATAAAATAAAAAATAAAACTCAAAATGTTCATGAAGAAGAAGAGTTGCGAGAGCAGCCATTTTGAGGATTGCCAAAGAAGTGTTTAAAAACAGAATAAAGGAAAAATGTAGTAGGAGAAAATATGAAACTGGAATTGTTAAAAAAGAGGTATATAAATATTAAACAGAATAAAGGAAAAATGTAGTAGGAGAAAATATGAAACTGGAATTGTTAAAAAAGAGGTATATAAATATTATATGTATATTATAATTTGTAATAAAAAAATGAAATTTATTTTAAGATTACACAAAGTTTTTTATTTATATTTGCTTTTAAATGAATTCGTCATATTAATCATTGCCTTTATTTTATAAAAAAAGCAGTAACAAAAAAATCTCTTTTTGAATTTATGTGGTGGCCCTGAAAAGGGCCTTTTTATACCCTCTACACCTCAGATGTTAAAGATGTTAAATAAAAGGTCTTATTAAAAAGGTAAACAAATTTATAAATTATTTTTTTTAATACTATAAAAATATGCAATAAAAAAAACATAAAAGATTTGTTTTTTTATTTTTGCAAAAATGTTAATAATGTTCAACAATTTACGATAATTTTGTATATCCTGTCAACTTGGAAAATATTAAGATTTCTTAGTTTTATATCTCGCAGAGTTTGAAATTGGTTTTGTCTTTTTCAGATATCGTTTAATTCTAATCAGAATTGATATTTCAATAATTTATAAAAAAAAAGTGTTGTTCATAGAAATGAGTAAATTGAAATGAGTGTTTAAAAAGATTTTAAGTGAAAGCTATTTTTCGTATTAAATTATGAAAATTAATCTTTCCATGTGCAAAAAAACAATAAAAAATTATTTGCTATTTTTTCCATCATATCCTGCACAACTCCGAAATTGATAAGATTTTGTGTTTTCATTAGAAAATAGTTCAGATAAAATTTAATTCGCAAAGTTTAGATTTTTCCTTTTTTTATACATTGGAAACTTTTAGAAAATTCTAAATTCGCAAATTGATTTTTAATAATTTCGCGTTAAGTCCTAAAATTATTTTATTTTCTTGCGAAATCACTCTTTGCCGTGTTCTCTAACGAAAGATAACAAATTTGTTTAAAAAATTCATTTAACAACAAAATAGGCGAAAAAAATTTTTTAAGCATGCCAAAACAATGGAAACTTCTGTACCAGAGTTGATTAAAACAACAAAAATTGAAGATGGTAATAAATTAAATATGTAAAATCTTAACCGTTATTTAAATATTTAAAGTTTCTGGCATTTGAACTGGTTTTTAAATACAATTGTATTTTTCGATGTTATTATCTTATAATCATTTACTAGTGCATCCCAGCACTCGAAATTCGAGTGCAAATTCTAGGAAATATTTTTTTCATTAAATTTTTGTCTTCCAATGTTTTTTAACCCTCTAACACTTAAGTCATCCTTAAGGACGATATAGCTTAAATCGACATTACTTCAAGAAGAGTAACATTTTGCAAAAATTTTAAAATTAATTAGGGGAAGAACACTCTAGAGAACATATTTCTACAATATTGTATTGACGTACGATTTTTCGCTTAGAGTCTGTAATTGGATTTTGTCAGTGACTAACAAAAGTTTGCACAAACAGGTGCTTGTTGTGAAGTGGCATCTAAAAAAGTGAATTAAACTAATTAAAAGTAATTAAACGAAGACAATATTTTTTTTCAATAAAGGTAAGATATTGAATGTACATTATGTGAAAAAATAGAGTGAAAATAATTGATAGTTTGGTTTTTATAAGTAAAACACCTATATCATCCTTTTGGATGGCATGGGGCTTAACGCATAAATTTAGTATTTGATTTTATTAGATTAAATTCTTTTAGATAATCATGAATGTTAATTTTCGAAAAGTATACAAGTTATGTTAGATTCAGTACAAACGGACGAAGAAGTTAATTCAAGTTCCGATGATGACTTCAGCGATTCAGAACTATCCCTGGATGAAATTACTCCAGAAAATGAAATTAGTTCACACAATGAACCATGTCAAGCAAATGAAATAAATCAGAACAATAAAATTAATGCAGAAGAAGATAGGTGCATCTCAGAAATATTAAAAAATTTGGATAATAGCGATGAATTTTTCAATAATGAATTGGAATTATCTGTAAATTTAAGTGGACTGGATTGTCATTCATAATCTTCTTCAATATCGAAAGCTGTACCTGTTAGCATGCCAATAGCTGAAGTTTTTGCATCAACCCCAAGCTCATCTGCACCAAAGTCAAAAAGACCACGCTCACCATTACCAATTATAGAAAATAGTGGACCATCTAATCATCCTTCTGCAGGTGGTTTCAATGGAGTTGGTAAGAAAAAAATCTATTTTTTTTGGTATTAACATTCTCGAGTCTGTAGATATATTTATTGCTTATTAAATTTCTAGGTTTGAGTCAATACAAAAGCACTCCCAAGAGTGGTCTAAAATCACATGGCGGAAGCGAGCATTGCAGCTTCACGTAAATGATGTAGCATTCCGGGGAGACTCGTCGCTTCCACCGGAAATAACAAAATTAGCCACACCTTTGGAAATATTTTGTTATTTCTATACGGAAGATATAATGAAAATAGTGGCGGAAGAAACTACATGCGCTGCTTTGACAAAAAATATCAACAGCCAATTTAAAGTTGATGTTGACGAACTTTATCATTACATTGGTATTCTCATATATATGTCCGTTTATCGTTACCCAAACCTAACTAGTTATTGGGCCAAAAACGCATTCACACCTATTAAAAACACAATGTCCCGTACACGCTTTGAGCTGATAAAGCAGTATCTTTGTTTCCAAGATGAGAGTACAAGAATCCAGAAAGGACAACCGGGTTACGATCCCTTGTTTCGTATCTGTAATTTAGCACTCCAACTTAATACGCGATTTGATTCCGTACCAAAGCAGGCTCGACTGTGTGTTGACGAACAAATGTGCAGCACCAAACTAAAGCACCATTTACGACAATATATGCCAAACAAACCACACAAATGGGGAATTAAGTTATTTGTGTTATGTGATTCATTCGGATATGCGTATCGTTTTGAAGTGTATAATGGCGCAGGCGACAATGTTATACTGCCAGATAATCCTGATCTTGGGAGCGCAGCTAACGTTGTGGTTCGGTTGACGCAAACCGTTCCCAATTTTAAGCATCACATTGTATACTTTTTATACAACATTACCACTTATGATCTATTTGCGTGCTAAAGGTATATACAGTTTGGGAACTGTGCGAGTTAATCGAATTCCAAATTGCAAGATGCCGCAAGATAGTATAATAAAGAACGAACCAAGAGGGTTTTCAGCGGAATATGTTGGTTCTGCCTATGGCGTGGATATCAGTAACGTTTTATGGAAAGACTCCAAGAGTGTAAGGTTATTATAAACTTATGTTGGGGTAAAACCATTTGCTAGGTTGAATCCAGCTTCACAGGTGTCTAAATCTTCCCGTTATGACAGGAAAATAAAGAAATATATTGATATTGATTGTCCACAAATAATACGGAAGTACAATAGACACATGAGTGGCGTGGATATGATGGACGGTCTTATGGGCCGCTACCACATACGAGCAAAGACTCGCGATGCAATGACTCGTTTCTTTTATCATTTTATTGATATAGCCGTAACAAATGCATACGTTTTGTATCGAAGAATACATTCACAAATGATTGATAATGGCGGCAATGCACCAAAAACCTTGCTTCAGTTACCTGAGTTCCGAGAAGAAATAGCCTCTGGACTTATATCATACAAGCAAAAACGTTCTACACGCCGACCGAGAGTATCTACACCTACAGACCCTGACTTCAGTAGTATAAAACGAGGTCATAAAGCTAAACACCCATCTGACAACATTCGTTATGACAATACGGGTCACTTCCCGAAGTGGCTAAGCAGACAGGACGGCAGAAAAACTTGCAAATATTGCAAAAAATCTCTAAACCAATGTTTTTGCTACAAATGTGGAATACATTTATGTGCCTCCAGTACAAAAAATTGTTTTTATGAATATCATTATACAAATTAACAAATTTTTTAAAATTAGTTAACTAACTTTAATTAAAATGCATGAACTAAGTCATTATACATTATTTTATTCTCATTATTTAGCTAGTTTTAAACAAATAAAAATGAATTTTGAATTTCTGTTATGTTTTCTGCTTGCTTGTTTTTTTGCGTAAAACCCCAAGCCGTCCAAAAGGACGGCATTACTTATATCGGCAATAGTGTCTAAACGACAAATGATAATACAAATCTGATCACATATTTAAGCTTAGGAGGTCATAATTACTATAAAAAAAATTATTTGAACATATTTCATTCAGTATTTTAGAATCCAGTGTTAGAGGGTTAATCTATATATGTGACACGGAAAGTTAAAAGGGACCTATGGTCAGAAAATAAGTTTTGGAGAAAAACGACTTTGAAGTTAAGTTGATTTTGAATATTGAATATTTAAATGAGCTAAAGGGTATGTTAATCAATTTTAGCAATTCACGATTCAACACAGAGTGCCGGATATATAATTTAAATCATTCGCATTAACAGGGTGCAACGGTGGAAGCGGTGGCAGCGGCATGCACACAGAAAAAAGATGAGGTGGAAGTGGCATGCCCGCCAAATAAAGTTAAAATTGTAAAGAACCATGTCTTATATCGCCATAATTCGAAAAAAGGTGAAACCATGGACGACTTCGATGTGTGCGGGGTTACCATAGCTTTGAAACTTCGGTAGATGACTATTGAACGGAGCCGAATAGTGGAAAGGAAGATATATGAGCTGCTGTTCAAGGGTTTAGATGAAAATTGCATAATATACATTTTTTTATTTTTTAAAATTTTTTTATTTAAATTTATATTTAAGTTCCTGAATTGTTTTTTTATTATTATTTTTTTAAATTATTTTATTTATATTTATTTCAGTTTCTGAATTGTTTTTTTTTTTTAATTTTTTATATCCTTATTTTTTGAATTTTTTGGTTAACATTTAAAATTTACTCTAATTTTTTTTTTTATAAAGTAAAATTTTTTAAAATATTATACATTTCATTCCACATAAAACAAATGTCTTATGAAATATTTCAAATTAACTTTACTTGATGAAATTGCAAATGTTAAAAAATTTAAACTTTTTTACTTTTTGCCTTTTACAATTTGTTTTGTTTTCTTATATTAACTATGTGTGTGTGCTTGTTGTTTCTTATTGTGTGCCAATGTGTGTATACCCAGTCAGCATTTCATATCTAGTCTCATTTCAATATCTAGTCATAAAACCAAGATTCTTCATAAAACCGTGTCATAAATTCATTAAATGCTTACTGGGTTTTTATGTTCTTGCTGCATAACAATGTCTGCGTTTTGTCAAGTGAAGAATGTGTTTTTTTCGAATGATCTTGCTTATTAGCAATGTGAACATATTTTATGTTCATGAACTTTTGAATATTCTGAGATCTGCCACTCTTGCTATGATGAACAAATTACATTTTGCACATCCTCATTTATATATGATTCTTGATATCTAGCCAATCTTCCAGCAGTTCAATATGGCTCTGTAAACGAAGAGATGCTGTTGAGGGGTTTTCGTGTAAAATTGCAGTGTTATCCGCAAAAGTCGACGTAAGTGTGTTTTCATTTGTTGGCATGTCTGATGTGTAAAGGATGTACAGAAGCGTGCCCAAGATACTACCTTGTGGTACACCATCATGAATTGTCTGTGGAGGGCTCACAAAGCTTTTCTCTCTTGTAGAGAATTATTTGTGTTCGGGGGTAACAACTGTTTAACTTTATAGAGGAGTCCCTCGTGCCAAACTCGGTCGAAGGCTTGCGAGACGTCTATAAAAAGTGCAGAGCAGTACTTTTTCTCTTCAAAAGCTATTTTTATGGCACTTACAATTCTATGAACTTGCTCAGTGGTGCTGAGTTTTCGTCTGAAACCAAATTGATGTACTGGAATGACATTATTTTGATCTAGGGATATTGTAAGTTTGTTTACAAAATTTTCTCGAATAATTTTAAGAAGTTGGACAGTAAACTTATTGGTCTATACGGATCGAAATAGTAACAATAACGAGACGAGAGTTCCAATGAAGATTCTACATGCACAAGTACTTTTGCGATGTTCTTCGTTAATCCGAAATCGATCAATCAGGTATTTTTTGCCCATCTGTTGGCCAGTACGTTGGTTCTCCGCTTGAGACCACATCCATACCCATTTTAGAAATTATGTTGAAACAAAACACGACCATTCAGGGAAATAAGCCGTGACCCCCAAAATGTATGCTTATTAAAATCGCCAGCAACTATGAAACGAGGGCCTAGTGATTTAAAAAACTTGGATATTGATTTTCTGATATAGAAAACCTTGGGGGAGAATATGTTGATGAAATCACTAGGCTGTTTCCAAGTTTTTCAAAGCAAATAGTAGTAGCTTGAAGGTAGTTTTCGCAATGATCACACATTAAATGTTTTAATCTGGACTTAATTAGGATAGCTGAGCCACCACATGCTCTACCTCTTGGATACTTAGTATCATACAAGGTGTATCCGCGCAGTGAAAAGAGACTCCTACGAGTCAAGTGAGTTTCAGAGACAAGCAAAATCTCAATTTGATGAGCAAGTTCGTCTTTATGTTGGCTTAAGCCGTTTGCGTTCCAGAAACATTTTCAAACAGTTCATGGTTTGCTTAGCATGGCTTGCAATATCATGGATTGCATTTTCATCATCTCTTGCATCATGTTTTTCATAGCGTTCGTGAGTGTATTTATCGTTTTAACAAGAGTATCGAGGTTCGACTCAAGTTTACTTTGATTTTTATTCGGGGGATCGCATTCTTAATTTGTTACAGCGGGGTGTGAACGTACAACATTAACATATGATGGAATATTTTGCGGTTGTCACATCCCATAATTGAGCGGTGTTAACGATGGTCAAGGTATCTCAAGATGGTAAAGATGTAACAAGAGTTGAAAAACGAACATTGGAATGTTGTCGATATTATCGCTAGTTTGATATCGTCAGCAGGAAGAATGGGTGAAGTAGGCGAGAGTGTTGTAAGTTGGAAAACGAAGTCCAATGGTTTTTGCGTCAGCTGTCATACTGACAAGATCACTGCCGATTAGTTGAAGACTTAGATGATGGAACATAAGTGGAAAACGAGGTCGGGAATGGGTGAGCCAACTACACCGACAAGATGCCTTTACGTAAAAGTTGGAAGCAAGAGTTTTGGGTTGAAGACGAGTCAAAGGCGCTTGAGGTAGCACAAGATACCAATACAGCGTCCAAGACTAATTGAAAAGCGAGTTCGGATCGTTGTCGATAGCATCACCCCTGCATGGTAGCGACAATCAGTAAGAATGAGAGTAGTAGACGGATAATGGGCCAGTAGTTGAAAAACGATTTCGGAAAGCTATCAATGTCACCTCGCATGTGCAGCCATAGGGGCGATATACGTAACAGGAAGGAGTGTAGAAAGGAGGTACATGAGTTGGAAACGACTTCGGAAAGCTATCGTTGTTATCTCGCATGTGAAAAATCATGGGTGGGAAACGAATTTGAGAATGCTGAGTCGGCTAACACTGACAAGAGGTATTGAGAATGAGTGGAAGGCAAGTGTTGAGAGCATGAGTAGAAAACGAAGTAAAAGAGTGTTATTGAACCGGTAGCAAGAGAGCATTTAGGATTAGTTGGAGACAAGAATATTGTAGTGTCAAGAAGTGTCAGGTGATGTGTGTGTTCTTGCAAGTTCTGCTGAAGATCGATAAGTGCTGAACCTTTAAATACTTTTTTGAGAACGGCCAAAAGTTGAAGAATCGCTGGAGCAAAAAGGAGACTATGTTGGAAAACAAAAAAATGTGTTTTTATATATTTTCTAAACTCATTACTCTCTGTCGTACTAAAAAATTCGAATAAATCTACCAAAAGGAAGAGTAGAAATAACATTGTAAATATTTTAAAAATTTCGATTCGAATACTATCGAATAAGAAACCATAAAATAATAAAACTCCTCGAAATATTCAATACGAAAGCAGATTCGTTATAGAACAGAAATAGGATTAAAATTAGTAGAACTGTGTTAATTTTTTAAATCATCAATTATAAATTTAGAAACCAAATTTAACCGATTTACCGGGCCTTAGAGTAATTTGATTAAAGTTGACGGAAAATGTCTAAACTTTTATTAACTGCTAATGAGCAATAGATGAAACATACAAAAGGAAGGATCCAGTTATTACATCCCGGGTGGTCCTGATAGAAGCGATAGCGGCCCAATCTCACATTTAAGAGGGCAATAATAATTTGTACTTTTCTTTTTTTTTTTTTTTTTGCTTTAATTTAATATGAAATGTATTTTACCTCTCCATTATTTTCCCCCTTAAATGTAAGGGTAGGCTTCACAAAATTATGGTTATTTTACTTTCGTATCTTCGATAACATCTGCATATTGGCTTCCTTGTAAGACTACTTTTGCATTGGAAAAATAGCCATTTAACGATTTCGTTAGTTATAGTTTTGCACTTTAAATGTTTATTTATCATAAATTTTTACATATGTATATGTGTTGACTTTATACTAATACAAATTCAAAATGTTTTTTTAAAGCTATATTTAATAATTAGAAATAAAATTGAGATTTTGTTAAAATAACTAAGGAAGGAAGAAGATATTGTATGGTAAAAAGTGTTAGGTTAGGTTTGATATAGGAAACATCATTAAAAAGGAATTATTTTTTAAAAATTAAAAAAGATAACAAATTCAATTAGTTTAATTCGGCTACATTTTTGAAACAAAAGCACAAACCACATCGAAGCAGTTTCAATAACAGTAAGACAGATTTTATATTTTCTTTTTGCCAATGACACCCTAAGCTACCTTAAGGAATTTCTAGGATTAGAAGTAAGACAAATTTCACAAAAATCTGTTCTAACTTTAGTGAAATTTAAGTAAAGATTTCAGCTTAACTGTCACTCTGCACAGAAACTGTTAAGTGGCTGATACACGACATCAAACTGCCGTCAATATGTTTGATTGTGTGCGTGTTTTGGTTTTATGGAGGTGATAGACGCTGTCAAACTCGCTCGTCAATATTCATTTTTAATCGTTCTTCGAAGTATCAACACGCGGAAGAAAGAGAAAAAATAATGAATAAAAAAAGAAATTTTGTGTTGTCAAAAAAAAATTCGTATTGCTAATTTTTCACATATTTGTTAGCATATTCCTTACATTTTGTATCCCACAACGCCGGTATAGAACGATACACTTCCAGGAGTTATAAAATAAAATTCTGCTTCTCCATTTTTCCGTGCGATGTTCACCCACGCCACGCAACACAAAATGAATATTGACGACTTTTGCTGATAGACGACATCAAACCGCATCTATATTTTGACGAAAATCAAAACGATTTTGATTTTCATCAAACTCACACACAACGTGTACGTGTAACCAAAACACGCACACAATCAAATATATTGACGGCAGTTTGATGTCGTGTATCAGCCACTTTAGGATGTGGCATTGTCTTAAAGTAAAAAACAGAGCTGCAAATATTAGCATTCAAAAATTAATGAACCAGAAGCATAACTAACACTAGAATCATCCATATTCCTGCAGTGACTACTTTGATCATATTTTAAAAATTTGAAGCTCATATTGTAGCCTTGTTCTAGAAGAACCTTTGTAGCGCTCAGCATGACACCAATGGGATGACGACCACAGATGGTGTTGTTAAATTCACGCAAATAGGCAGTAAATGCTTCAGGTTTTAAAGTTTCAATTATATCCAATCCCTGTAAAAAAAAAAAAAAAACAAAAAACCGTAAAACTTTATTTGTTATAGCTAACATAATATGGTTTACAACAACGTACTTGTTTGTCTAACTTTTCAATCGATTTATGAATCGGACCGCAAGATCTATCATAATAAGTATAATTGAAACGATGGCCCCAATGACAAAAATCAGATGATATCACAAATAAGTTTTGGGGATCTGTGAAATAATTGGCCAATACACGACCATATAAAGCTTCTTGATCGGGATTCAAAGAACCCACCAAAATAGGTACTATTGTAAAATGATCTTGGAAACTAGAAATTAAATTACATAAATATTTATCCTTTCTGATGTTGATTGCAAGGTTCAGAAAATACACACATGAAACGCACAATGTTCTGTTCTAAAGCAGCCAACACATATTTTTATTTTCATATCAATTATGTGTGTTTATAAAATTTTGTACGGTGCCCAACACAATCAAGACTGTGTTTCGTGTTAATATTTCATTATCTACACGAACATTTTTCTATCACGTATTTTTTGTTTCGAACACACATAAACCACACAGATTCGAGTGTAGCTTTATTTTAAGTTCGTTTTCTTGCACGTGTACTGCTAAAAAAAAAAACAGAACATGTTCTTCAACGCGTACATCTAAAAATTAAAACATTACCCACTCGCGTGTTGGGCACCGTACAAAATTTAGAAACACACATAATTGATATGAAAATAAAAATATGTGTTTGTTGGTCTGAGCTTTATATGTACGAGTTTTTTATTCAGTGTGTGTTTTTTTTCTGAACTCTGGTTGATTGTTCACTTACTCTTCCATAACTTTGGCTATATAGGGCAAATGCATTTCAATGCTATGCTCATTTTCATCTGTTTTCATATCCATCCATGAAAAGTGCCCAGTCTTTTGCAATTCAGCATTTACTAAATTACCAACATAATCAATAGTTATAGTTTAAAACTCTGTGTTTAAACACATTAACCAACAACTTACCATCAGTGTCAATTTTGAGATCATATAGTGGTGTTTTACACTTTCTAGCTATTGACAAAGCACAGCCTCTAAGACGAACATGATGTGAGGGACCCAAGATAAATATACGTTTTCTATATAAGAAAATCAATTTCAAAATTTCAATAAACTATTCAATAAACATTTCATATTTAAGGGAAGCATCCGATTTAGAATGCCTGTTTTTAACGATTTTCATAATTTTGTTTTCCAAGTTAAATACTTACAGTTTTGTAAAAAAAAATTTTCTAGCAAGTGGCAAAATTGTTTTCATACTAAAATCTTAAAATTTAAATGGAAAAACATTCGTTTAAAAAATAAATTAAACCAATTCAAATAAAATCAAAACATACTCGAAATTCGAATATATTTTGTAATCTTATTAGAAAAGTTATCTAAATAATTTTTTATTCTAGTCTTATTTATGAAAATATGAATTATGTGCTACAGTAGGGCGTTTCAGCAAAGTGCAGAGGGTATATATCAGTTTGTCATTCCGTTTGGTACGCGTCGAAAAGTGAATTTGCGACCCCACGAAGTATATATATTTTCGATTGATATATAGCTATTTCCGTCTGTCTGTCCGTCCGCCCGCCTGTCTGTCTAGTGAAATCACACTCATTCACAAAATAAACCATTTACGTGGGTAAACTTAGGATAATATTGATTGTAATTATTTAGAGCAGGCTGATATTTAAAATGGGGTAAATCGGGCATCATTGTGTCAAGATATGGTGTAAAATATGAAGACACCTCTAAATAATGCTAAAAATTCAGCGTGTTTGATGTAATAATATAGTATTAAGTTTATCATATTGTTTACTTTTTCAAATATGTTGTTTACAGTTGTTATAAATAGTGGCCCAGTTAATAATGTAAACGTTAAACCCAGGTGGAGGGTATCAAAAATTCGGCATAGTCGAATTTAAGGCTCTTGTTATTTTTGCAACTATTTATTAAGGTGGAATATGAAATCTTTTAGCCCAAAATATATTTTAGAATTTTTTCAGATTATTCGGAGGTCGCTAAAAAATCGCTTATAAAGAATACTAAACAAAACTATCCGCAGTAAAAATTATTAAAATTTCAGTAGGTAGGCCTTCAAAATACCTTTAATTTGAAGAAATATTAAAAAATTTGTTTTTTTTTTTCATATTTCTCTTACATTACAAAATTATTATCTTTTGTATTATTGGAAAGTATATACATTAGCTTGGGTCGTTTTATTTTTTTTTCGAAAATTCTTTTGGAATAGTAAAATTTTTTTGTGAAATGATTAAAAATTATCGTAGCCAAAATATTTTTTGATTCTGTTGGGTTTAACATGCCGCGCGTTTTATTTAAAAGTTTGAAAAAATGCATTTAGAAGTGAAAAATTTTCGTATGCAAGCACATATGTACATATGTATGGACAAATAAGTTTTATTCGTTTTTCTTAATAATTACATACATACATATGAATGCAAATGCTTACTGTTAATTTCGACTACACGAGAAAAGAACCAAAAAACGATATAAATTGGCGACGAGCTGACAAAACATAGCGGTACTTTTTGGACTATTTTGAATTTATTATTGCCACGAGACATTTCTCTGTCTCTAGCTATTTTAGTGTGAAATAAATATTGATAGTGTCGGTTGTAAATAATGGAAACAAGAGCAGCTTGTAAAGAAAAAATTTATGTATATTTGCCCACTATTTGGTGAAGCAAAACAGTTTATTAGCAATGAACTACCAGCTTTTGAAGATGTGATGAAATGCTATGAATTTCATAGATTTAATATAAAGCAGTCAAAACAAACGACGAAAGAGCCTTTGATTTTGGAAATATGTGAGATAGTTGCGCTTGAAATAGAGGATATATGGGCAAAGGCTTCAATTCCTACAGTTAGCCATAAACGAGTGCTCCAAATGAACCTGGCTCGCGTTACCTTGGTTATGCTTCTCCAGCTGTAGGAACTGCTAAAGGTATAGAAGAATCCATGGAAGATCTACTTCTAAAAAAAAAATTCATCTTAATAAATTGGAGGCCATTGGATGTGATGGTACTGTGGTCAATACAGGAAAAGATAATGGCGTGATAAGGCTGTTTGAAAAAAATCTTCAGCGCCCACTACAGTGGATTATTTGTATGTTTCATTTGAATGAATTGCCTCTTAGGCACCTGTTTAATAAACTAGATGGTTCTACAATTGGACCTTCTTCCATTGGCCCCATCGGGAAATTGATAGAAAACTGTGGAAAACTACCAGTTATATCTTATAAAATAATACAAAGTGAACTTCCAGATCTTCAATCAGAAAACATCAGCACTGATCAAAAATATCTATATGAAATGACAAACGCTATAATAAATGGAAATTGTCCTGAAGATTTAGCATTAAGAGCTCCAGGAAAGTTGTCAAATGCACGATGGCTGACAAAGGCGAATAGAATATTGCGTCTTTATGTAGCAACACAAAACCCGTCAGAAAACTTGATGATATTGGCAGAATTTATGATTAAAGTATACGCTCCTATTTGGTTTGAAATAAAAACTCTTTCAAAAGTAATTCATGGCTCCAAAAACTTTTGGAAACTAATTAAATACTCTCGATATCTTCCGATCCAATTAAAAACAATTATTGACCCAGTAATTCAACGTAACGCATTCTTTGCACATACAGAAAACGTTCTTTTGGCGATGTTATGCGACGATGAAAAAAAGTGAGAGATATCGCAGTCGAAAGGATTATTAAAGCTAGAAGTTCTACAGATAAAGGTAAGAATCCGCGTATATTTACTGTGCCTAAGATTAATTTCGATGCAGAAAATTATTATGACATCATTACTTGGGAGGATGTTGTTGCAGAGCCACCTGTTGTTCGACAAATTGTAAATGAAGAATTACACACGTTTATTCAAAGTCTAGAGAACAAGACGCCATATTTTATAGAACTGCCTTGTCATACGCAGGCCGTTGAACGAACAGTCAAACTGGTGACGGAAGTATCTTCAACGTTATGTGACAAAGAATCAAAAGATGGATTCATAAAAGCTACTTTAGCTTCAAGACAACTTATGCCAAAATTCGAAAGCAAAAAAGATTTTGTAGGAAAAATTTAAAAATGCATATTACTTTAACTTACATCTACATTCTCTAATATTTTATATGATAAAAACAATAAATTGGACACTCACATTTTTTTAAAATTATTAGAACTTTTATATGTGTTGCGCGGATTGAAGATTACATTATATTCAAGTAAAAATTCACCAAATGGGTTTTTTCGATTAAATACAACTTTTTATCACTATTCCAAAGGAAAATACGATAATTATTTTTACCCCATACAAATGCGACCCACCTTAATATACATGATATCAAACCGAACAATAAAACTAATTAAAAACTTGAAACTTAAAAAAAAACTAAAACAAATTAGTTTTTTTTTGGTTTAACGTCATTAATATACTGTGTTTTAATAGTGCGCGGTAGATAAAAATTATAGTTACACTGTATTTTTAATCTGGCCGGTTTCTGGCATTGAGTCATCATCATCAGTGATTATATTAAACATTGTAATAATTGTTATATTATAATTGATTAGAATGTGTCTATGAGCATTATTTAGGGCGGCCGTTTGGTTTGAACCTGCCTCTAGCTGACATACACTCTTACTTGCCCTTTTTGATCATGCGCTTCGATGCACTCACCTAATGTCAGGCCTACGAGCAGTATGGTTAAGAATCAGTTTTCATACCATACATTTTTAGATAATTTTTTTTATTTATAGTTCCAAGTTCCGCTATTCTCTCTCAGTTTCGTGATCACATCGTATGATGTGATGTACATTCATTCTTCACATTGCATCAAGAATGATAAAATGAAGATTACGCCTTGTACATGTTTTCCCGGTATATGAGGTAGTAGTTCCCTCGCAAGGGTTACGAAGTCTGTTTCATGTGTGAATATTATAATTTCTTGCGAAAAATTTATGCTTTATGTGATAGTAAACATGAAGTGTACAGAGGGCAAATGGAAGCAAAGCAACAATAAAAAAACAAGTCTAGAGAACTCGACCTACTCTACTCATGGGTTAACCAACTAAGTGAAGGTGGGCTAAGTAAGCCATCAAATTCATTAATGGAAACGCTGAAATCGTGTGATGCAATCATTTAAAAATTAAATGGCGAAAAATTGTTGCTTACAAGCGAATATTTGCAAAAACATTTGTTAGAAGCAAAGGAGATGTAGAATGTACTTGAGAATAAGGTTACTTAATGCCGAAATTGGCCAAAATATCAATAGACGAAAGAGGAAATTTAATGAAATAACAACGTAGTAACCTTATTTAAAGTACAGAACAATGGTCTTTTAAATTTTTTCAAATATTGTAAGAGCATTTTTATTTAGTGAACATAAAACAAATTAACAAATAAAAATTTTTTGCTAACAAATAATTTGAGGAGAAAAATAGGCAATTGTCCCACTGCACAGTGGTCAATTCCGGCCAAAAATCCATAATTTCTATATTTCTTTAAGTAAATACCTGAAATTTGGTATTCAAATTAAGAATATCATATTTGATTCGTCAGCTAAGTTTTGGACATGCACATAATTTTTATAACATACCTAATGAAAAATTAAACACATACGATTGATTTATTTGGAATTTTAAATTTTTATACATAAACAAATTTTGCGATTTTTTAATTAAATTAATTAATAAGTTCCAAGGCTTCATCTATCATGTCTTGTTCTTTCTTATAACATTTTAATATTATTTTACTAATCAATGGATCCGAAGATATTAAAAGGTAATGAATGACGTCTTCATTGTTCAGTTTTCTAGAAAATCCTCTGCTGTGACTCATCCAGGCCGATTTAAAAATTTTGTTGGATGCTTCCAGAGCCTACTCTGATAATGTGCCTATTGGTACTCCAATATATTGAATTATTTCAGCACCATGAATGAGATCTGGTTGACATCTGATTTGTAAGAATGTTAACGACTTTGCCTTCAACCATTGTACAAGAAGGGAATAGTTGATCACAAATGTACGTCTGTCATGGAATTCAAATTCTGATAGCAATAAATGTTTAATTTGTTCACAAATATTTTTGTACTCCTTTTCGACGATTTTTTTTAATTTCTTTAACAAATTCAAACTGTATTGGTAGACAGAAACGAACAGATGTCGGCCTTTCATTTTTCCAGATAATTTGTTTTGACTTTGTCGATATTAACTGAAAGGGAACTATGCAATCATAAAAATCGTCTTTTCATCAACATTTCGTAAATCTTCTTCAGTTTCCCACTTCCGATTCAATAGACAACAATATTCTCTTTGAAGTGTGATTTAAAAGTTCCTGTACCATTTTCATCTATGATTATACCTTTGGGTATCAATCCTTTTTACGTTCCAGCTCCTAACAACATCTCATTGTAAGATCTTAAATTTGCGTACTTTGACTTTGATAGCTCTAGATCCAGAAACATCGCTAGAGCTCCATTAAGTAAACTAACATCTTTATCTAAAGAACCATATTTTGTTTTGCTAAGCTTTTCAGACGCCTTATGAAGTAATGACGAGTCATATGTGGTACAAATTTCAGCAATTTTTCGTCTTTTGCTTCGATTGCGAATTAGTTAAAAAGCAAATAGAAGCTATACAAAACCAATTTTTGAAAGGCCAGAACAAATTAGAAGGGGCTAGTAGAGGTTAAAGGTGCTATTACACGAAGTGTTTTTTACATATGTACTGTTACTTTTTTATCCATATGAAATTCCTCCTGTCTGTCAAAATTGTCTTTTACATACGATTCATAATTTTTGCTATCACACGTGCATATGTATTTCCGTATGACATAACCTCTAAATGTAAACAACAGCTGATTTAATTTGTGAATTTACAAAAATTTATTGTTAAAAAAAGGTTATATATTTTTTATAATTGTTAATTAATACTAAACAATTTGTTTTTCTTTCAATATTAATCTTTAAAATTTACTATGTTTTTCTTTCGCCACAAGCAGTATTGTATTTTCATATGTTTGTCATGGCAAAATAGAACCTGTTCTAATTGAAAAATGTACATGTGACTTTCTTCATGTATTGTACATACATAAAAAATGTTTCATATGTATCACACGATGTGTACAACTTTTGTTGTGGGAAAATTTGACAGTACATATGTAAAAAACACATCGTGTAATAGCACCTTTAAAAAGTGTACAAAGCGTATGTCGGCAAAAGTTCACCAACTTTCAACTTTTGCACGCGTTGTAGTCTTTTGACAGCTAATCAGCTCTTGTTGCTTATTTGAACGTGAAAAACAACAAAAATAAAATAAATTTCTGAAAGTATGAATGGATTTTCATAGAAAAACACAAAAAAAATAAATTTGTGTATGAAAAAGAAAATATTGAGTGTAGGAGAAAAAAAAGGCCGAGAGAGAAAAAGAAAACAACGCGTGCTGTGTAACTTGCGCAAAAGTTTATATAAGCGCTGCCGTCGAAACGCGTGGTGTGTACCTTAAGAGTTTCTAATTTTTCAACTCTCATTTTCTCTAATGTTGCCATATTTTTCTCAAATTACTGTGATGAATATTGAGAAAAAAAATTATTTCGAAAATAAAACGTAAATTTATATTCAATATTATTCATTAAATTTCACTTGCGCCAAATATATATTAATGAAAAAAAGAGAATTTTATTTGTAAAATAATAATAATAAAATAATGAATAGTGCATCTGTTCGTAGTGCAGAAAATGTTGATAATAGTGGCAATGAACCATATGTTTTAAGTGATAACGACGCTCTTTTTGCGTCCGATAATGAATGAAAATTTTCAACATAACTTAACTTTTGAAAATGTGGTGGCTGGTGATAATATACCTACGCTGAGACCAAAGGCTAAATCTGACAACATTTCTGCAATGGAGATGGCTTATGAACAAAAATTTGACTTGGGATTCGGGCACTGGAAATGGGACAGTGCCTCTCATTGAAAACTCTACGAATATGCAACATAACCTCACTTTTGAAAATGAGACTTCGCTTTCGACTATTACAACTCATGTAAGTAATCAAAAGACTGATAATACAACATATAGTACAAATCGTCGGTATCCTGCAAAAACATCTCAAGTCCACTTTTTTGCCATATGGACTTAATGATGCAAAAGTGTCGCAAAAGTCACAGTCTATGCCCTGTAAAATAATCCAATGTCTATTTAAAGTAGTTTTGTAATTATTGTATCAAAACAATTTATTCTAAGTCCAAAACACTTAAATGTGTGGAGTAAAAAAGACCCAAGTCCACAAATCGCGTTTCTTTTTTTTTTTTTTTGCTGCAAAAAAGCTCAAGTCCTCAAATTCATAAAAAATACACACAACAAAAAAAAAAAAAAAAAAAACTATTTCATAGCCTACCTAAAAATTTATTATAATGGAATTTTAGAACACATTTGCTATGATTCGCTTTGAATTTACATTTAGGGAAATTATCATTATTGAAAAATTTTATTGACAAAAGGTTCAGCTTTAAAAAAATGAATTCCAATAAAAATTGTGATATAAATTTGTGCAATCCCAATACTTCAATAGCTTCAAAAGCAAATTCAACGGAATCAAATGGTACTTCTTGACTTATACAAATCATGATGTACATCTTAAATTTTATTTGTATTTTATGTTTAGATATTCAATAATCAATTGCTGGATGCAGTAAACAAAACATTGAAAGAGAATGGGATGGATCAAGCCTTCATCAAGATTTTTCAGACGATGACGATGACCTGGAATATTTTCCTGAAAACAACAAAAATCAAGCGATAATAATGATGAAGAAGTGGCCATGGTTTTGGAAGCACCACAATGATCTACCGCAGAAACACCCACACCAATCACTGAAAAGAAAAATGTAAGGTGGAGAAAAGCGTGTCCAGAACTATGGAAAGGAAATATAAAGCATATAAAGCATATTATACGAGGTAAGAATCCCAAGCACTCAAATTGTGAAAAATGTCGTTTCAAATGCAAGGACAAATTGACTGAAGAACAGCGATTGAAAATGTGCAAGGACTTTTGGAAGTTGCCATATCAATGCCAAAAGATTTAGTTTTAAAGTCGGTCATCGATACAAAAATACAAAGGTCCCGAGTAAGATCTTTAATCAAAAAAGTCAACCGTAACGTATCGAGGTCATACTTTTTAGAAAATGAAAACTCCAATGTACGGATCTGTCGCGACTTTTTTTGTGGAACGCTAAGTATTTCATATAGCACAGTTAAAACGGCATTTAAACATAAAGGACCAACTGGAGTTTTTTCTAAAGACGCCGAAAAGCTGCAAATAAAACATCGGATGAAAATATAACACGCATTAAGGACCTCATCGAAAGCTTCCCAACTGTAGTCTCACTACTGCCGCAAAGAGGATGTATTTAGATGCCAATCTGAGTGTATCAAAAATGTATTCCTTATTTTTAGACAAATACAAGAGTGACACGTCAACAAAGCTACCTTCATTGACCACCTTCAGGAAAGTTTTCGGTGAGTACTACAAATTATCGTTCTTCCATCAAAAAAAAAAAACCATGTCAAGCTCGCGAAAAAGGTAAAGAAACCCAAAATGAAGATTATCTGGCCCATTTAAAGAGAAAAGATGAATGTTCAGCTGCAAAATCCTTGGACAAAGAAAGGGCCATCAAGGAACCTAATTTCATGGCATGCACATTCGACTTACAACCTGTATTACATATTCCATCAAGCGCAATGTTCTACAGCCGAAAATTATGTGCATACAATTTAACCATGTACAACGCTGCTGCACCTAACGATGGTTTCTGCTATTTTTGGACAGAAACTGATGGCAAAAGAGGAAGTAATGAAATTGGTTCGTGCTTGTATCTTTTTTTTCTGATACTTGCGGTGGCCAAAATAGAAACAAAAATATTTCCTATTATTTCTCCATTTGATTCAAAGTTTAAATTTGGATGTAATTGAACACAAATTTCTTGAAAGTGGACACAGTTACATGGAAGTTGATAGCTTGCACAGTGCTATCGAAAAACAAAGGAAGAATGTTCCAGTATATACGATTCAAGACTGGCTAACTATATTCAGACTCGCACGGTCCAAGAGACTTAAAAGCAAAGGAAATCCTTACACGCTGTCTCGACTAGCTATAATTTATGACAATGTTCATGTTCAAGTCAGAGAAACAAAATGAGAGATAACGCGAAGTGGGCAAATTATGTTTAGACATTTCATTTCCAAAATGTCTTTGAATCGTAAACAACAAAAATGGGTTCTTGTACTCAATGCTTTAAAAGAGTTAATAAAAACTAAAAATACAAATTAAAGAAGAAAAAATGAAAGAAAAAGCACGAGATTTTGGCTGAATCTTTTTTTAGAATGACATTAATAATTTCGATTTTATTTAATTTAAGTTGCGCCATTTTAAAATACTTAAACGTCAAAATCGAATGAAACTTCAAATAAATGGCTGAGTTTATGACAGACTTTCTGTCATGGCAAAAAGTTGGATTTTTTAGTCATGACATGAACATTAGCGGTCTCCACTAGCCATTGACTTGAACATTGTCATCAATTATGGCTAGTCGAGACACCATGTTATAATATAACCCAAATGCGGTATACAGATTTTCTGGATTTATCAAACTTAACGGAGATTATATTAAACAAAAATTCGGACGAAAATGGAGATAAAGTGAACGGGTTGAAAGTAAAATCTGTTAGGTACCAAAAGATTAAACCTGGTGTGATGGAGTACAGGTATGACCACAATGAAATCTATAAAGAAATACGTGTTTTTGGTAAAGGTCGGCCCATAGATTTGAAAGAAGTAAACATCAAAAAGGTGTATGAAAGCAGTCTTACTATAAGTATCGAAAAGAAAAAAGATTTACTTAATAAAAACAACCAGAAATAAGGCCCCAGAACCCGATATATATGATGATTCGGAATCAGATCAAGATTAAGAAATTTAAAATGAAAATCACAAACAAGTTACTTTCACAAAAAAAAACCCATGTCCATAAAAAAATATTTTTTAATGAAAAAAAGGCCTATGTCCAAGATTCATTTTGTTTTGTATCAAAAAAAGTTGAATAAATTAAATTGAATAACATTTTTTGGTTTCTTCTTATTTATAAATGTTTTTACTATCATATTTGTATACCTATTTTCAAATTAAAACTACTTAATGATTTTTTCAGCAGCCATATACTTTAAATATTCAATAACTCAGAAACACAATTATGTGACTTGAGCTCTTTTTGCAGGATACCGACGAAATACTAATCGTGATAATGTGGACATAGTCTACTACCCGAATGATCATGTGGGTGATGTTTCGTTCTACTTGATACCTCGAGAGCTGAAATTGTTATGAACAGGAGAATAAAAAATGGTTTGTTTTTATGGGAGAAGATACGTGATTTTGGTATTCTAGGCATCAGTTCGATCAGGGCGATTGGTGTAACCTTATATAAAATTTATTTTGACTGTACTTGCCTCAGAAACGATAAATTGAAAGAGAAAAATATACGCGTTTTTGTACCTAAATCTTTTATGAAGACCTTCGGAGTCATCAGTGATGTGCCCCTCTATATAAGCGATCAATGTATGATGGATACCATAATTTCATCTCGCAAGATAGCAAAAAGACGCTCTTATGATGGCGAAAATTCTACTTTATAGCCTACATATTCGGTGAAAATTGGCTTTTTTCGCAATGAGCTCCCAGATGACATTATTCTCAATTTTACGAAACTTAAGGTGGATCATTTCTACCCGGCTGTGAGAATATGTAGAAGATGTGGACGACTGAGTCACACGGAAAATGGCTGTCGTGCTGGTAAAAGATGTCTTAAATGTGGAAAGCAGGGAATCTGCAGCCCTGAATGTAATATTTTGAAATGTATACTTTGTAACAGTGGTAAGCACAGTGCTAACCAGAAAGAAAAATGCAGCCGTTGGGAGGAGGAAATAAATATTAAGAAGATCATGACGATTAAGAAAATGTATCGTAAGGAAGTTTGTGAAACCTATAACTTTCAACGACATAATAAATATAGTATCCTTGATGGGTATATTTATTATGTCGAATGTCCATTTCCACTTATAAATCCTCAACGTGACGGGACCCCTCGCAGAAATAGGGATGCGGAGATGAATCAAATGTTAACCTTAAGATCGTGTAATCATGTAGTCCGAAGACCAAGTCCTAAAAGAAAAAATGAACCAATTTGACGGTATAACCCTCAAGATTATGTTTGGGAGGGTCCAATGGAGGGAAGGGTTCTTGATATACCTAATTTGAATAAGGAAAGGTAACATGAAGGATGTTTTTAATAAAGAGGGTAATATGCACGGGCTGAATGCTGTGTGCCATTTTGATGACAGATTGAAATAATTTTTTAGAGATATTGATCATGACATTATAAGTTCTACGATGAACACTCTTAATGATGAAAGTCCTACAATATAATTGTCAGTCATTACGATGTAACTGTAACAGTATAGAATATTTTTTAAATAATAGAGATTACGATATAGCCATTTTAAGATCTTTTCACACAACGATCAACAACAACCACACAGACTTTTAAATTTTAATATTGTTAAGATGATTTTGAAAGGGAAATTAAGAAACTTTTAAGCTTTCTTGAATCGTATGAAAATGTGTAGATATCTGGAAATTTCAATGCTCGAGCTATCCTTTGGGTTGGCAACAAGATCTGCCCAGGGGCAGGAAGATAAATGAACTCATCGATAAGACTAATTTTTGGTGTGTAAATGATGGATCACCTACCTTTAGAGTTAATCTTAGTGCTCGGGGTACGGTGCCTGACCTGACTTTTTTGAACTCGAGTACTCAGGTTGAGTGGTCTCCAATCCCATTCTTTCTGGGTGGTAGTCATCATTACCCTATTTCCATTAAATTAAATGCTGTTCTAATTATATCCCTAATCTCAGTTTTTCTCAAATTGATCAATGTTATGATAAAGGAACGTTTGACCGACTTTATGAACGAGAGAAAAATTTTACCTGATAGATCCTTTGCATATAGAAAATCAAAACCTGCATCCACGTGTTTAAATGGACTACTCCACAGCATTGCTACTTTGAAAAAGGAGGGCTTCAAGGTCATCATGACTGCTCTTGATATAAACAATGCCTATAACTGTGTCAACAATAAATCTTAAACGAAGATGCTGTTACAATTAAATCTCCCAACTTCGTATGTAAAGTGGATAAACAATTTCTTGTCAAGTAGAACCCTTAAATCGGGGAATGAATCAATTACTTTCTGTGATGGCCTTCCCCAGGGCAGCTGTCTATCACCTATGCTGTTCAATATTTATACTCGCTATCTGCATGAGATTCAAGATCAATCCAGTTTGGTCTTTTAATTTGCACACAATTTTTTTTTTTTTTTGGTAACAATAAATAAGGATTTTGATTTTGCTGTTGATAATATGAAAAGAAAAGTATCGAGTTTTATGAGAAAATGTGAGAATCTAAATCTTTCGTTTAACCCTGAAAAGACAAAATCGATCTACCTGGCTAAAGGTGGCAGGAAGGAGATTAAAATGATGATGAATAATATTGCGATCGAACAAGTTACAATGCTGAAATTTCTTGGGAGAACACTAAATACATCGTTAACGGTCCGAGAACATTATAAACGTGTGGAGAGCGAGACGAGAAGTAGTGGAAATCTTCTAAAATGTCTAACGACGGTTAAAAGTGGACTTCAGCCGAAAGTTGCAGTAAATCTTTTCAAAAGTTTTGTAACATCTAAAATTGAATATTCCCGCTCAACAACTGCCCATTCACCCAAAACGATAAACAACAAAATTGCCACTTTTCATCAAGTATTAGTTTCATTTTTGAAAAATTTTCAATGTTTTTAACAGAATAAATGTTGCATGCAATTTCTCAAGGTTTTGTGGTCTGCGAATACTCGTGAATATTCTACTTGGCGGCAAGGACAAAATCTCAAAGGAGCAAATCCAAGCCACATACAACAGTAAATTCCAGTCATATAAAAACAGTGGTTTTAAAATTTTCGCTACGGATGCCTCGTTATCTGAAAATTCTACGGGATGCGCAGTTGTGAATGTCATCGACAATGAAAATTATCAGTATAAGATTGAATTTAAATCATTGAGCATGTTTGGAGAGCTTTGGGCAATAAGAAAGGCAATCGACGTTGCTGTTAATGACGGCATCACCAAAATAGTGATTTTTACGGATAGTAAGCGGCCTGCAGGATTCTAAATGCAGATCACACTGAAAATTATTGTGTTGCATATATTCACAACAGATTGATGTCAGTTCGAATCTAATTCTCTTTACGAACGGTCGTGTAAATAATTAAAGCGCTTAGAGTACAACTATTTAAAATTAACAACAAGTGTATATTTTTGTTTTTGCAATTGCCTATTCTTGAACTCATTTGAACTCACGTGGTAGACAATCCAGCTTATAACAGGAATAAAAATTTAGCGATGGCCCGAGGGGCCAAATCTTCATCAAAAAGAAAGCTTGTGAACAAGAAGATGACAAAACTTCCTCCGGGTTTTGTTAACCCGAACATCGCGTCAACTTCCAGCAACAGATTTAGCCTGCTTGCTGGCCTCAATGATATGGACGTAACTCCTGCATCAAATATTAATGATATTAAACAACACAAACCTCCACCTATAGTTGTAGAAGCCAACGCCTCATTTGCAGAAATACGAAAACTACTTGGTAAAGATTGTATTTTCAAACGTACTTCAATTGGTACCAAAATATTTGCTCCAACTAAAGAATTGTACGAATGCTATAAGCAAATTCTTAAAGAGAGTAAAATGGAGTTTCATTCATATGGCTCCAAACATAATAGGTTATACACAACCTTTCTACACGGTTTACCCCGCATAAACTCTGAGGACATCACCGAAGAGTTAAAAAACTACAACCTATCCCCTTCTTCGGTGGCTGAAATAGTCACCTAATTCAGTTCGAACAACAATGCTGTTTACAAAGTTCAATTTGTTCGTAAAAATTTTAACCCAACTGCCTTAAAAAATGTAAGGACAATTTCCAATATCATAATTTCTTGGAAAAAATACAAATCTAGATCCAGAAACAAACCAACTCAATGCTGGAACTGCTTAATGTATGGCCATGGCGGTGAACATTGTCATCGTAGTGCTGCGTGTATGTTATGTGCAGAACAACATCATACAAGTGTGTGTCCGTTTAACACAAATGAAAAAAGACCAGCTGTTTTTACATGCTTTAATTGCAAAAAACATGGAAAAGAGAGAACTGATCACTCTGCAAACGACATCAACTGTCCGTTACGTTCTCTCTATTTGGAAACTAGAACAAGAGTAACTTCCAAAAGTCATAACAACAGCAGGCAACAACAAAATATTTCATTTCAATCAAAGGTTGATTTCCCAAATTTAAGTAACAACAACACAAATTGTAACAATAACATCAATAATAACAGCAAAGCTACATATGCTAACCAGCTGAAAACAAACAACGATTTATTTAGCATTGATGAGCTTTTTGATATTTTCACTACAGCTATGGATGATTTGCATAGGTGCACCTCAAACGTACAACAAATCAAAGTTGTAATGTCAATGGTAAAATACGCCCATGGATTATACTAATAATTTAAACGAATTCAAAATGCTTCACTTGAATGCTAATGGCATTTCAAACTTTTCTAAATTAAAACAATTTGAGATACTAATTGAACGAGAAAATATTAAAATAGCGTCTTTGAATGAAACATTTTTTTCAGAAAATCATAGACCCTATTTCAAAAATTATTATTTATATAGAAGTGACAGAACAGATGCAAGAGGAGGAGGAGGAGTAGCTCTGTTAATTCATAAATCTGTCGCTCATAAAAACCTCTTTATATCAAACACATCATCAATCGAAAACATCTCAATTGAAGTTATTATAAATAATAGACCTATTGTTGTATCTTCGTTATATTCACCAAGATATACTCATAACTTCTGTGCTGATATCTTGAACCTAACACCTTCCACCAAAGAATATATAGTTTTTGGTGACCTAAATGCCAAACATTGTTCATGGAATTGTCGTTCAAATAATACTGCAGGAATCGCACTTAACAACCTACAGCAATCAAGCAATTTTTTATTCACTATCCTAATAGTCCAACCCTATTCCCCCATCAACACAATCGCGAAGCATCCACAGTCGATATTATTTTAAGCAACTCCGCTTTAAATATAGACGTAAAAACAATGGATTACGAAATACCATCAGACCATCGCCCCATCATATGTACAATTAAGAGATCTACGGCCTTGCAGGTTGACCTCAATTACTATGATTATAGTGCAACCAACTGGAACATTTTTATGAATTTTTTAGACAATAAAATCACGTTATATTCGGATATATACAATACCAAGGTAGTTATTGATCAGGAAATCCAAAAATTTATAAATGTAGTTTTCGAAGCAAGGGATGTGTCCACACCTAAAATAACTCAACAAAATAATTACACATTACCAGAAAGTACTGTGAAATATATTAAACTAAGAAGAAGCTTTAAAAGAAAAAGCCAACGATCTTCAAATATAGCCGAGCAAACTTTTTATAATCAATGTACTAAGTTTCTAAGTAACATGATTGATAAAAGTATTAATTCGGAACGCAATAAGAAATGGTCTCAATTATTATCCAATTTAAAACCAGGTGATAAATCATTTTGGAAAATAAGCAGGAACTTGCGAGGAAAAGGAAAAAATCAAATCGCTCACTTTAAAGTTGGAAATACAGAAATAACATCTGATAAGGACAAGGCTGAAGTCCTGGCAAATACATTTGTCCAAGCAAATAACCTCACTTCGAACTATAACCACTCGGCAGATACACTAATAAATACAACAGTAAACAATTTTAAGAAGGAAAACCCCAGTTCTGAATCTGCAATTTATACATCTCTTGAAGAAGTAATGAATATTGTCTCATCAATAAAACCCTCAAAATCCCCTGGTTTTGACAATGTTCCCAACCTGCTCTTAAAGAAACTACCACTCAAAGCTCTAAAATTACTGGTTATAATATTTAACAGCTGCATCAAACTCAACTATTTCCCAAACCATTTCAAAAATGCTAAGGTTATAGCTATCAACAAACCTAGCAAGCCAAAAAATAACCCAAACAGCTACAGACCTATCAGTCTATTAAGTAACTTTGGTAAAATATTTGAAAAAATTCTACATTCTCGTCTTAGTGAATTTGTAACGACCAATTCTATTGTTGCTAAAGAACAATTTGGATTTAAAAAAGGACATAGCACTACTCACCAAATAAACAGAATTAAAAATCAAATAATCACCCATAAAAACAATAAACGTTCAACGGGTGTAATATTGTTAGATATTGAAAAAGCGTTTGACACCGTTTGGCATAATGGCCTCTTATTTAAACTTATTGATGCAAATATACCAAAATATCTATGTAAACTTATTTCAGATTTCATTCAAGACAGAAGCTTTAAAGTTCCGATTAATAATGAAACATCAACTCCAAAAACCATTAACTCAGGGTTACCTCAAGGATCAGTCTTGTCGCCATTGCTTTACTCGATATATACATCCGATTTTAAAGTCCCAAAATATATGAAAATTGCTTATTACGCAGATGATACTGCGTTAATTTCTTCAAACAAACTTACAAGTGCACTCTTGAAGAAAATGGAAAAAGGACTTGTAAATTGCAGTAAATATTTCCACAAATGGAAAATCAAAATTAATCCAAATAAGACCCAAGCAATAATTTTTCCATTCAACAAATCTCCCAAAAGACTGCCAAGACGTCATCTTCTTATTGGAAATAATACCATAAATGTACTTAACGATGTCAAATATCTCGGAGTTGTCTTGGACAAGAAGCTTACATTTAAACAACATATTATGGCTACGTGCCAAAAAGCTATAAAATCATTTAAAGCATTACGGCCACTACTAAATAGAAGGTCATTTCTAAACCACCAAAACAAAAATCTACTCTTCAAAAGTGTTATAAGGCCAATATTAACATACGCGAGTCCTATTTGGAGTGACGCTGCCAACTGCCACCTAAAACGCTTACAAATTATACAAAACAAATGTCTTAAAATGATAAATAAAAAGCCCTGGAGGTATCCTACAAATCTTCTTCATGAAGAAACAGGTTATGAAAAAATTATCGATTTCATAACAAGGATTAACAATAATTACTTTGCCAAAATTGAAAATTCCTCTTACCCACTGATAAGAGAATGTAGAGAAATAACGTAAAATTAAAAAGAAATCACCAAATTGAAAATTATATGCTTATAGAGGTCTATTATTTCTAATAAACCTTCTACAAGCATATAAATATTTTCAGATAGTATTTGAATTTATTAAATCATATAAAGGTTTTTTCCTCCCATTTTCCTTTAAAAATCATTAAAAATAATATAAAAACTATTTAATATCTCTAGATCCTATGTATTATTTGTTGCAATATCTATATGTAAAGATAAGATCTCATATGTAAATATCAAAATTTGTTAAAATATGTAAATAAAGGAAGAATATTTAATTGAAAAAAAAAAAAAAAAAAACAACAGATTGATGAACTCTACTGTAATTCAATGTCATCTAACCTGGACCCCGAGCCATGTGGGAATAACCTTTAATGAAGCTGCTGATTTGATTGCGAAAAATGCTACGACTGCTGGCACCCCCTAACGCAACACACCAGGCGAAGCTATCCGCATTATCCGGGAGGAACTTTACAATGACTGGAATAATGAATATATTCAGAAATCTCAAGAAAAATGTTTATTCTTTGCAAGCATATTTCCAACAAATCGTGCAGTTTGGAGCCAAAGGATGTCAAGATTTTAAACAGACTTATAACAGGGCATACTTTTGGCAAATGTTATCTACAGAAGATCAGAGTTGTCGAATCCAGCACATGTGATTTTTGCCTGGATGCTGAAACGGCTGATCACGTTATTTTTGGTTGCGGTCATTATGACTGCTTGAAATGTAAATACAAATTCTTCGGGAAGTACAACAATTTATGTGAGATTTTTCGTAAAGGAGACACTAAAGTTTATTCTGAGTTAATTGACTTTGTGAGAGACGCTAAAATTTAATTTTCACAACCTTCCTTTAAGTATATCCTATTAGTATGTGAATTTTTATTCCACCAACAGAGTACAAAGTTAAAAAAAATAATAAAAATGACGAATCTATAATAAAAAAATATTTAGTGATTGAAAAGTTATAATTTTCTATACTTATATGTGCCCATTCCAATATGCTTTTTAATAATTGTGGAAAATGCGTTTTTTTTTTTTTTTTTTTTTTTTTTTTTGTTCAAACAATGCATTAGCAAATCCTAATGTTTTTTTCAAATTTCTATTTCAGATTGTACTTTTTTCATTCTTAATGCATAATATAATAATAAATCCTGTTCCTTTTTGAATTTTACATATATCTATTTTCATATTGTTTTGTTTATTTTTTGGTATTTCTAGTTTATGTTTTATTCTAATCAGCTGTTTATTGTTGTAGAAACAAAATTTCACAAAATGTCAAAAAAGTTAGATGTAAACGGTATAGATTTTGAAATAGATTTCAACTAAATCTAAATACAATAGAAATGACACAAAAGTTCGCAGTGCCAGTAGTAATTTACGAGTCAACGAATAAACCTCGTTTTCGTCGCTTCTAGTATTTCCGGATAAGAGATAACAACTTGCGGTATTTATTTTTTGACCCTCGTGGTTCTGCTCAGCATGCAGTTAGGTTATATACTTAATTGCATACGTTCTGGTTATATGAAAAATGAGACACAGAAACAACAATAAATTTTATTTCAGTGTGGTAACGTTCTGCAAGCTTTTGTGTCTGTTTCATATTAAAATACCGCAACGGTTTGATTGTGTTTATATTCTAGTGGCTTACTAAAAAAACACAGAATAAACATACACGTTTAGTAGTTATTACACTGTTATTAAACGGTTATGCATACAAATTATTATTAAAAGTTTATAAAAACAATATCTGTTCACAAATCTATACATCAAAGAAAAAATTCTAACTTTTTATGAACAGGACCGTTAGCATAAAATTTTGTGGCTTATAGAAAATAATATTACTCAAATTTATAAACCATTGTGTACGAGGGGTTAGACATAATTAGTAGCCTGCCTATCGGAGTTGGCCAACAAAGTAATTTTTATCAAATTTTCATGATTTTTTAAGCTGGTAAACTCTTCAATCAAATTAATTTTTTTATGATTTCAAATATTTTTTCTCTGGCCTTGAAAAAACAAAATTCGAAAATAAAAATAAAATTTCAGTTTTTATAATTAACTATCAGATTCCAGCACTCGAAATTCGAGTGCAAATTCTAGGAAATTTTATTTTTTCATTTAATAAAGACCCTAAAGGTATGCTTCACAAATCAACTCATTTTAAATGAAGAAAACGAACTCAACACATTAACAAATTTAATAAACACACACATAGCATTGTATAATTTTATGTATGTGTTAGTAGCAACTTTAAACGATCATAAGTCCAAAAAAATATTCCAGACGATGACAATCTGTAAATCTGGGTAACAGCTAAAAAGAAATACCTTTCAAATGATAAATTTTTTGCCAAAATCGGGGTAAAACTGTGAAACTTACATCGGTAACAAAAAATCATCTAGCCTATTAATATTATAGATATTGAAGAGAATTTTATCAGCTTTCAAACAACAAAAATCGGATAAAAATTACTCACATAATTGTTTGATTTTGAGAAAAATTTTTTAAAAGCGTTACAAGCCAATTTTTATCTATCAAAATTGTCACCACGCCTGGGGGTCGATAACCTGTAATTTTAGTTGTTTTCAAAATTTCATTCTGAAATTTTAGTGCAATCTTTCTTCTGAATCTTACTATTGATTTGAGTAAAATGAAAATAAAAATCAATTTTCAGAAGGTTCTAAACCGGGTACTCCACTTAATCTTTAACTTACACTACAGCAGGACTAACTTGTCGATAGGCATATGCTCCACATGCTCCACAGTAGGTGTAACCAGCATGACTGCAAACAAATGAAAACAGATTAATGAATTATTGAATAATAATGGAATATAACACAACTTACGGAGCTATAATTGCTCTAGCTGGACCGTGCGAGAGAGCAGCAGCACCCAACCAATTATCTAGTTGACGAGATAGTTCAGAAGCTAAAACATAAAAGTTTTTTTGTGACACTCATTATTCATATTAAAAAAAAAAATAGAAAATTTATTTCACATTTAACATTAATGTTTAAGCTACAGCTATTAACAGATAAAGTGAAACAAAGATGAGATTGCAAAAATAATTGAAGAACAAATCAAAAGCTGGTATTTTTAGTTGACAAAACTATTGGCACACATTTAGTTATCCTTCTGAGAAAATAAATTATTACCGTGTTGATTAACCATTTTGTTTTACCACTTCCGTAAGTTTATTATGCATTGAATTTATTAATTTTCTGGTAATGGCCTCTCCTGTATTTCTCCATTCCGTCTAAATAATTTCTCCTTTCTAATTAATCCCACAAATGTTCAATGGGATTTAGGTCTGTTGAATGTAGAGGGGTAGCTAGAATGTGGGGGCATTGTAAATTATCCACATTTTTAAGTAGTTAGCCGCATGTTTAGGATCACTGTCCACTTTTGATACACTATTTTTAAAGTTTTCCAAACCCTTATTCGTCCATTGAATTGAAATTTATTAAATTAGCTTTCGTCCGAAAACACCACTTTGTCCTAAAAATCATGAACTCCAATCTCTTTTTGTTAACTCTACTTATGTACGGTTTTTGTCTTGCTTGAAATCCGGCACGTAAAAGAATACTACGCATAGTTCTTGGGCTGAAATCTTTTTTTTATTCGCTTTTACGTTCCGCATAATAGAAGATGATTCACTTTCTGTTAAAAGTTCTAGGATGATCCGATCTGTTTTAACATTCCAATGTTTTGCAATTTTTAAAACGATTTACAATACTTCTTACAGTAAAACGCCTTCTTCCAATTATATATCTAATTTTCGCTAAAGATTAGTCTTGAGAATGCAGATAATGATTTTTTTTCAGCAATGATAGTATCCTAAGTTTGGGTGTCATTTTCAATAAGTAAACGATTGAACAAGTTTATTAAAACTAAAGCAAATAAATTCCAATTTTGACATATTAAATTTTAAGCTATAACAAGTGTTAAATTCGGCTGTGCCGAATTTTTGATACCCTCCACCTGCGTCTTAAACTCTAAATTACACCCAATGTTGTAAACTGTTGCCGATACTGAAACAATAATTTCGAATACCAACATTCAAATGATTCTTGGCTAAAAATTATTATTATTAAAAATAAGCTAAGTTTAAAATATTTTTATCTGAATTATTTTTTATTTTTATCTGTACTACATTTAATACAAAAAAAAAAATACATAAAGATAACAGGCAAGAAACTAAATATAGTAATTTAAACTTTTAATATTTAATTTTTAATTCTTAGTTATTAATTTTTAATTTTTAAGTTTTAATTATTAATTTTTCTTTATTCATCTTTCATTACCCATATTTCATTTTTAATTTTCCATTTTTCAGTTTTCAATTTTAATTTTCCATTTTTCAATTTTCATTTTTCTTTTTTCATTTCCATTTTTCATTTTCCATTTTAAATTTTTAATTTTGAATTTTGAATTTTTAATTTTTAATTTTCAATTTTTAATTTTAAATCTTTAATTTATAATTTTTCAATTTTAATATTTCATTTTTCATTTTTTAATTTTCATTTTTAATTTTTAATTACTAATTTTTAATTTTCAATTTTTAATTTTTAATTTTTCAATTTTAAATTTGAAATTTTTAATTTTTAGTTTTTAATTTTTAATTTTTAATGTTTAATTTTTAATTTTTAATTTTTAATTTTTAATTTTTAATTTTTAATTTTTAATTATTAATTTTTAATTTTTAATTTTCAATTTTTAATTTTTAATTTTTCAATTTTAATATTTCATTTTTAATTTTTAAATTTTCATATTTCATTTTTCACTTTCCATTTTTAATTTTTCAATTTTCATTTTCCATTTTTCATTTTTCAATTTTCATTTTCCATTTTTCATTTTTCGATTTTCATTTTCCATGTTTCAATTTTCATTTTCCATTTGCCATTTTTAATTTTCCATTTTGCATTTTCAATTTTTAATTTTTCATTTTCCATTTTTCAATTTTCATTTTCCATTTTTCAATTTTCAATTTCCATTTTCCATTCTTCATTTTTCAATTTTCATTTTTCAATTTTCATTTTCCATTTTTCAATTTTCACTTTCCATTTTTTTTTGCCAATATTGGCGATATTTTATTATAACGTGATAAAAAAAATATGTGGCAATACTACTTACATAGCTCATGGTAGTTGTGTTTGTTGGTATGATTTCATTTTTTGTGGCTTTTTTGAACTGTGAATGTTGTTGTACAACTATTATGTACAACCACTAATATATTACAACAAACACATTGGGTTTTATGTTTTTTTTAGAGGTATCTACATATTTTTGCTCGTATTTAAGCTGGGAACTATGGCAAATGATATTATTGTAACCAAATCCAATTGTATGTTATATCGACTCGAGCTGTGATAAGGATCAATAATATATATACTTTATGGTGTCGGAAATTAGTTTTTCGATGCGTTACAAACGGAATGACAAACCTATATATACCCTCTGCCACTGACGTGTGGAGGGTATAAAACGGGGGTAACTAATTAAAAATAATTTAACTGTGCCAAAAGTTTAGCCCAGTTTAGTCAGGCTAAAAAAATATAGATTTATAACACTTTTTTTGTTAGGTAACAATGCGCGTTTTTGCACTGCATAATGCCTTGGTCTTCTATTTATCCAAACAGGTCAAAAACGTTTTTATTTTTTTTAATTATTTATAAAGCACTTTGTTCCATCTAAATATGGTCCGCACAAAAAAATATTTTGCTAGAATCATAATAAAACGTTTAATGAGTAGTGAAAATTTGGAACCGATCGGGTATCACATTAAAAAAAGTTTTAACCTTTTTAATTTTTTAGTGCTTGATTTTTTTCATTTCTGGAAACAAAAAATTATTGGTCGAATTGTATAAAAATGGCAACATCAATATTTTACTGAATCACAAATTTCAATTTTCTTTATCAAAAAAAAAAATCATAAACCGTAATAGTTATTTTTGTTTTTTTTTTTTTGTGTTTTAGATTCGTTGGAATATATAATATTAATTGGTATTAATATTGAATGCTAAAAAATTTTAAATTTATTTTTTTCACATTTTTAATATTTTCTCAAAAAATAAAAATCAAAAATAAATTTCATTCCTGCTCGAAAAAATAAAAATAAAAAAATAAAATTTGTTTCTGCAAAAAAAAAAAACCGAAAAATAACATTTATTTCTGTTCGCAACAAAAATATAAAAGGCAATACCAAAGAACAATAGAATTAAAATTATATACTAGTTCTCCGACATTTACTTTTATAAGCTTATTTTGTTTAAAAATTTCGGTCCCTGATAAAAATGATGTGATAATTTGTATGTATGTGTCAATATACAGGTACTTGACATACAGGTACGTTAGTATTCAAACTCTCGATCGCACCCCCTAGAAATATGCGAATAGCAAAAAAGTGAGAAATACAAAGTTTTAGGTCATTCAAAAAACATTGAAAATGCGATTGAAAATTTCAAGTGTGTTTATATGGGGAAAATATGACTTTTTTCAGATTTTACGAAAATTTCGTTCTATAGTTTATTTTTTCCGACAAATTGTTATATAATTCGGGATCAGTATTAAATTCTCTTTTTCAAAAAAGCTATAAAACTTAAAAATCTAATAAAAACTCGAAATAGCAAATGCCCCAGACCAATTTTGTACCAAAAAAAAAAATGGTCATGAAATTTGATGGCATTTTTTTCAACTTTAAGAAATTAATTAAAGCCAACATTTTGTTTTAGTCTCCATACTTTAAAATACTCAGATATGCAGTATTGTTTTATTACCACCTTGTTAACCTATTAAGCGTTGAGACCGAAAATGGAAAATTTTTTGATAAAATGTTGAAAACTCCTTTTTCAAGTTTTGAAACATTTTCTTAAACAAAATTAAAAAAAAATTCATTTAGCTCTTTAAAATCTTGTTAAATGCATGTTAGAGATTAACTGGGTGATTTTTTAGGTAAATCCCTATGCCAGAATTTTTTTTACAAGAATTTTATTTTTGCGGATTTCGAGAAAAATGGGATTTTTGTAAAATATTCTATAAATGTACTATTTCTAAATACTTTGTATCAAAAACTTGATCACTTTTCTACTTTTAAATGTTATATTTTATCTTAATAGCCTAGAGTATCGGAAAAAAATATTATGACCCCATTAACCCTTTTGGAATTGGGGTCACATATGACCCCAAGCTAATAAAAAACGATTTATTCAAAAAATTCAAATATTTTGTAAGTGCTATTGAATTTTTAGATGCGACGCTTAAAATATACCAAACAAATGTGTAGAACATCCGTTTCTAAAATTTGAGATAAATCCAAGAACGTTAACCCATTATTTGTTAAGGCCATCTTTGGATTTTAAGATATTTTTAAATAAAATTACCGAAAACGAGTTTTTCTATTAAACTCGATGAAACCACTATTTAGAATTTAAAAAAATAATTCGTTTAATTTTTATTTATTTAACCCTTCAGTGCTCCTGGGATCAAAATAATCTGTTGTGATATATCTTTGGTGCAATTACCTGCTTATTGCTCGCGAATATAAATAAAAACAACTTTTAACCAATTTTGTTATAAAATTATTTTATGTATAAAAACTATCTATATTTTTCTAAATAAAATAAGAAGACCCACATATGACCCAAAGCTAATAAAAGACATTTTATTCAAAAGAATATGAAATTGAAAAATGCCATCAAATTTCATGACCTAGTTTTTTGGCACAAAAGTGGTCTGGGGCATTTGCTATTTCTTAGCGAGTTTTTATTCGATTTTGAAGTTTTATAGCTTTTTGGAAAGTTAATTTAATACTGATCCCGAATGATATAACAATTTGTCGGAAAAATTAAACTATGGAACGAAATTTTTTGTAAAATCTGAAAGAAAGTCATATTTTCCCCATATAAAACACACTTGAAATTTTCAATCGCGTTGAGCCACCTCTAAATATATTTGATTGGCCCAAAACTTTGTATTTCTCAGTTTTTTTGCTATTCGCATATTTCTAGGGGGTGCGACCGAGAGTTTGAACACGTTTTTTTTCTCCATATAATGAAGGGCCACCCTAAGGTACATACATACATATGTACCATGGTTACAAGTTTTATATATCAAACAAAAATAAACACAAACTCTGTTTTAATTTTAAAAACACATTTTCCAAGATTTGTGAATTTTTATTTTGAATTTTAATTACCGATAAAAAATTTTATTTTAACCAGAAATTGTCTGTTTTCGTTGTTATTGAAAGCATAGTTTGCAGTAATATGAAACGTGATGATGATAATACTGATTTTCTATTGGAAACGATAAGAAAAGAATTGGTATCAATATTAGAGGAGGAACAGTAAGTTAGAAATGCAAAGATATGAACTAATATTGATTGTCTGTAATTGTCATAATTTTTTTAAAAGATCGGAAAATGTTGTAAATGGACCGAAGAAAAAAATTCAAGATGATAGTTGTTCCCAAAGTGGTAGTGATATGTTGCGACGACAAAAATGTTGGACAACATTGGGGGAAGATGAGAATATCGCATCCTCCTCTAGACGGAGTAGTGCTTTATTAAATGATCACAATACTCAATTGATTGACCAGGATTTACATCAAATGAGTTTAAATCTGAATGAGAGCTATGAATTGTTTCAATCTGTAGGAGATCGCTTCGAAAACATAAATTTTGGTTCTTTAAAGTCACGTATTAAGGACTTACGTTTGAATGAGCGTAGTAGTGAATCAATTAAAACAATAGTCAATGATTTAAAAAATTCTTTCGATGATAAATATATGGAAAATCGTCTTAATGAATTGACCAAAGAGGTGACAACAAAGTTTCGCAATCATCCGGGTGAATTCGGTGATATCCCAGAGTTGAGCGAGTTTTTTAGAACTTGTACACAATTACAACATGGTTTGGATAAGTTACAAAACCAACGCAATCAAGTGCAAGATTTAACAAACCGAATGACGCGGGTAGCAGAAGCTTCGTACGAGCGCATTACAGAAATACAAAATAAAATAAAAAAAGATCGCGATGAACCCACGAATATGGAAACTATTGGGGATACAGTTGTAAAGATTTAAAGTTGGAATCGAAAAAAAGTTTCAATCACCAAATTATTTGTTTAGTTTAGTTCATTCCATCTACCGCACATATTTTTGAAGTTCATTACACTGTATGTGACCATTATTTAAACATTAATATAAATTTATATATATTTTTAATTGATTTTAGTTTTCTTTTCTCAAAAGCCAATTCCTTCATCCAAAAGTTTACTGACCTGAGTCCGCATACCAACTGCCTGCATGTGATGCTTTTCGACTTGACATTTTTCTTTTTTATATTTTTAATAACTGCTAATTTGTGTACAATTTATATTTACAGATTTGCTTAAATATTTTTTATTTTGTCTATTTTATTCAAAATGCACTTTTCTAAGCAATGACAAAATTTTTAGATTGCAGAATTTTTAGATTAGAAAACAAAGTGAAAAATAAAAACAAAAAGGAACGTCTAGTATGAAACAATTAATGCTGCCAGATGTCAACCAAAAAAGCTACTCGCTCGACGCCAGAAGCGCGACTGCCGATTTTTACAACAAACACATACATTTATACATTTATCAAACGCTTGATATCAAGCTCGTGTGCTTGACGTTAGCATATACATTTGATGTACAACCTGTACAGCATTCATTTTTCATTTTACTTTGAAGTGTCAACAGCGGGAGAAACAAAATAGAAAAAAAATAAAAACTTTTAATTTTAATGTGATTTCAAACTTATTTGCTTTTTAATAAATAAAATAAATAAAATTTATTATATAGGTCAAGTTTCCTAACGTTTTATTCAGAAAAGAATTAATTAAAAAAACACTTTTATTTCCGACATTTTTAGCGTCCGTTCTGTTTGAAATCTCGCAGCATGCCAAAAATCTAAAATTTTTTATTTTTCATCCAGCATCATCGGTGTCACACATACTAACAAATTTTCACTAATACCATCATAATTCTGGATGGGAATTTGATTAGTGTATATTGCCCTGTGATAAACTGTGATAGTGCCCTTAACATGGTGTCTGGACTAGCCATAATTCATGGCAATGTTCAAGTCAATGGCTAGTGAAGACAGCTAACGTTCATGCCACGACAAAGTCTGACAAAAACTTAGCAATTAATTTGAAGTTTCATTCGATTGTGATGTTTAAGTATATTAAAATGGCGAAACTTAAATTAAATAAAAGCGAAATTATTAATTTCATTCTAAAAAAGGATTCACCCAAACTCTCGTGCTTTTTCCTTCATTTTTTCGTCTTCAATTTGTATTTTTAGTTTTTTTTTAACTCTTTTAATGCTTTGAATACAAGAACGCATTTTTGTTGTTTATGGTTTAAAGATATTTTGGAAATGAAATGTCTAAACACAATTTGCCCACTTCGCGTTTTGTCTCATTTTGTTTCTCTGACTTGAACTTGAATATTGCCATGAATTATAGCTAGTCGAGACACCGTTTAATAGTTTTTAGATTTCAAATCTCGAGATATTGCTCAAAACCTAGCTTAAAATCTATTTCCCTTTACATTTGAAATTACAATGTTTTGTTCTTTTCATGCAGGGTGAATCGTAGAAAAGTCATTGTAGAAAAATGACGTTTTCCGAAAGTGAGGATTTTTCACATATTTGGAGTTTTTCGTATTTTGGTCAGGTTATTTTAAAATATCAATTTATCCAATATATTTGCGATAAAAATCAACTCTGATTTATGTGGGTTACCAAATCTAAAAACAATTAAAATCCACTGAACACCCCCCAAAAAATTCAAATAAGCAACCCCAAAGAAAGTCACATCAAAACATGTACTAAAAGTAGTAGTACCAAATACATTCGTCGTTAGTTGCTTCTTGTTATCAGACATTTTTTATATCGTATTGACGCCGCACTTTATATTTACGCGTAATAAAAAAAGATTTTTCACCAAATTCATGGTAAATTTTTTTATATAAATTTAATGGTTTCTTGTAAATAATGTTTAATGATTTTAAAAATTCGTCAAATCTAAAGTTTTGAATGAAAAATGAAGATTCGTTGTTGAAAGTCGAAAAGAAAAGATGAGCAACATGACGAGTGCTAAATGTTGAAAGTGGCGAATTGGTTGCAATCGGCGTCATTAATGTACTAAAACACAAAAAGTTGCCGTGTTCGTTGATTTCTTTTCACATTTTCCGCCATTTTGAAAAGTACGAGTGTAAAGTTGGAATTTTTATGGACGCGTTGCTTAATTAAAAGTTTAAAAACTCGTGAGAATTAGTGAAATTTAAAGAAATTCAAGTGTTTTTCTAAAAAAGATTATGAGGAAGTGTTTTCCACATAGTGGATGATGAAAAAGTGTTATTTTTCGTGATTGTAAATGTAAAAAACATTTTTATATATTCTTACACTATTGTAGTTGGTTGCCGCCGCGCGACAAAGAAAAAAAAAACGATCCGAAAAGACACGCACCATTAAACACCTTATTTCTTGTGAAGTGATAAATACTAAATCAAAGATTTATAGATTTTTGATTATTTATTACATTTTATTTGTTAAATATTAAAAAAAAGTTAATACTTAATAAACACTGTGGAAGTTTTTTTTACGAAATAGTGTGGTGAGTGGCTAAAAAATAGCTGATAAAAAGTATAGCATTTTATAGTTTTACATATAAACAAAAAACTGCATAATTTATGGACTATCCATAAAATGTTTTTCCAATATAAAAATAAAATTATTTACTTTATACATAATTTTTCCTGTGCATTCACATATTTTTCAATGTTTTTTGCGTTTGGTGGCCAGTTCGCTATAATTATAGGGCGAATTGTTACTCGTTATTAAAATTTTGCACACACACATTCATGCAAGAACTTGAAGTTATTAAAAGCAACGAGTACCGAGCAAAAACAATTTTTTTTTGAATTCGCTGCATAATGTTTTCTTTTTGACATTCTCTACTTTTCTGCTGGTTGTTTCTTGGCTGGTGTTTTTTATGTTGACACATTGCAGTGCGCGGTTTTTTTTTAAGTAGTTTCTGTTCGACTCGAAACTTTCGTTAAATTTATGTTTTTTTTATATGGTGCAGGTCTCATTTTTATTATCTTGTAGATTAAAAGCACATGTTATTTTACATTCACTTTTTTCAATCAATTTTATTTTTTGTTATAACAAGATTTCCGCGTATTTATGCTACCTTGACTTGGTTTTCATTAAAAGAATTTTTTTTTTTACATAAAACAGAATTGTTTTAAATGATTAATTCTTTTTGTTGTTGCTGTTTTCTTTTAAAATATATCGTTGTCATCGTTGCGATTGTGTTGTATTTATTTTAGTAGCATTTTATTAATAGTCTGTTTCTTTTTGAAAAATAAATTGTATTGAAAGAGTTATTTATAGATTTTAGCTTTTTTGAGAATACTGTTGTGTCGGTTGGTCTATATGCTAAAATTTTAAATCTCAATGTTTTATAAAAAAGACATGAAAATTTCTTTTCTTTGAAATTATGAAATGAAATTTTTTAAATAAAATTAATTATTCAAATGAACAGGTGGTTCATTTTCGATAATTATTCGAAATTATTATTTAACAGAAATATTTTTTTTTTTGCAAATAGGAATCATTGTCCAACTGAGGCTAGGTATAAAGTTTATGATTGTATTGTATTGTATATATGTATTGTAAATAGTTTTATTTTCATAGACATATGTATGAGACCATTTTGCGCAGAATCATAATAGTGGAAGATATACATATATCTATGTATATAAACAGCAGCAAACAAATTAATTAAAAAATCGGGTTAAATTTGTCTACTGTAAATGAGCTATTAGATGCACAATTATGTAGTTGGATTGAATTTTATCCGATATATATGTATATATATTTATATATTTAATATCTATTGTCTAAATTTAAATGTGCAAAAAATGTGCTTAATCTCTGCTAAACAAAATCGTTTTAAAAACTAATATTTATTTAAGATTAGTTTTCCCATTTGATTCCTAAGCAGATGATATAAGACGTGGTAAGGTAACGGTATTTATGATCTCCTTTTTGTATGAGACAATATTTGGAGGGTAACGATGACATTAATCATAAGATTAATAATTTAAGAGTAACTTACAGAAGTTTTTATGTAAATATGTATATAATGAGGTCAGTGACTACCTTCCGAGTTTTTACTGACCTTTTTTACATGCTTTTATTTAATTATCTTTGTTTTTCGAGGGGGATTTTTGTAACAGAACTTTTCGACTTTTGTACCAACATCTCGTAAATTGGATGAATAGAAATTTTATAATAATTTTAATTTTTTAACCTTTATTCTCTTGAATTACTTGTACCTGTTTACAAATATATATGCTCAGCTTTGTGTAGAACAAAACATAACATAAAATTAGTTTTTTTTTCCGAAAATTCATTTCTTCAACGAATTTTATATGATATAAAAAGAATTCGAACCAGAAATTAGTTACAAGCTACAACTAAATTTATGTATTTTCTTCATTAACCAAAACAACTAAATTTATGGAGAACGTTACGTTATAAGCATTTAAAGTCAGAAAATTTGTACTACCCTGCTTCCCATATTCCTAAATTTTCGAACTCCTTAAAAGGAGCGACTTACGTTTTGCCATGATTAAAAACATATTTAGGCAAATATATCCAAATATTTTTAAACGTTTGATCCTGTGATTTAGCAAGGTCTATAGAAAATGTTGTCTTCGGCGGATAACAAGTGGATTGTTCGATGTCCACAGACTGAAAATCAAAAATTTGGCCTGGTTGAGATCAATCTCATGTTATAAGTTTTCAGCTCAGGGAGAGATTGAAGTGAAATAGTACTAAAATAGAGATAATACACCACGCACCCTCTCTTCAACGTCCACAGACCTGTACTTTATGTGCCCCATGGAGCTTCAAAACTTGAAAGAAAACGGAAAAAATTTTATTTCGTTTTTTCAATTCAATTAAATTTTTATTTATATTTTTACATAGGTGTTACATATAATATTTTAGCTTAAATATAGAGAGTTTAGATCTAATTAAATCTTTTCTACTCAAACATTATTTTTTTTTTTAGATAAAATTAATGAGGAACATTTAACGGTTAAGACCTCGAGGAAAATTAAAAAAAAAACCTCTAAATAAAAAAAAAGATTTTTTTTTAGTAAAAAACTTAAATTATAAAAAGAAAAATAAAAAAGATTAGTACACAGATGATACCACTATATTACTGATACCACTATACTTCTGGTTGAAAAGTACCAGGGACATATGACATTTCGCTATATTTGCCCAGAATTTTTTATTTCGAGCTTTGTCTGGATCCAATGCTTTTTTTATTTATTTGTTTTTTATTAGTATTTGAAATATTTTATGAATTCTAATTTTTATTATTATTATTAGAAATAAATCCACCCCTACATAGGTCCGCATATGCTAGAGATTACTCATCCCTTGTACGAACCACGGGATAAGCTCTGTTGCAGCATAAGCTGTATGAACTATGATTTTGGATTAATTTATTATTATTAGTAGTATTTAAATACTTTCAAATGACATTTCATATCAATTAACAAATATTATCATATACTCTGATTAAAAGTTAACATTTTTAATAAAATTTATAGTTTTCTTTCTAAAAAGGTTTATATTCATTTCGATTTCAGATTTAATCCTTTGTAAAAGAAAGATTTTTGTGTTGCTGTTGTATCTGCTATCTGTGGTCTAAAGTCTAAGGCATTCCTAAGATAATAAGGTTGAACATCTCCAACATACATACATACATATCTAATTTGTTCGATCACGTAATCTGGTGCTCTTCCCATTTTAATTTTTTGAATAAAGAATATTGTTGGATGTTTAGCCATTTCAGTGCGTCTAACATACATATATCTTATTGACGTAAACCGATTGCATTTTAAAATTGAGCGCATAGCCTTATTTTGTAGTTTATGCTGCCTGGTTATTTGTTGGTCTGAACAGCATGTAAATAATATAATTGACCCATACTCAAAATAAGTTTTTATCGTAGTGTTATAGATATTAGTTGGGTTAATATTGTTACCTTGTTTCTTAAACGTTTATAAAAACCCGATTTTCTTGCCAATTTTCTTACATATGTATTCGACATGATCTTTTAAGTTAAAATCTTTGTCAATCAAGAAACCCAGATATTTCATTCACTTTCTATTATTACATTATTTATTTTGAATGTTATGTTTGTGTTCATATTGATTTCCATGAATTTAGTTTTGTTTTCGTTAAGTTTTACTTTATTAATTTTTAGCCATTTATTAATATTATGTATATATTCTTTAAATTTTCATGACATATTTCCTTCATCGCTGCTTCTGTGAAAATCAAAGTATCGTCTGCATATAGTACGGCTTTGCATTTCTCTAATGTATTTTCAATATCGTTTATAAGTATATATAACAAATAGAAGAGCTCCTAAAATTAAAAATCAAAATCATTTCTATTGCATTGGATACTTCATTATTAACATATGTTAATTGTCTACGATTTGTTAAATATGACTGAAACCATTTTAGCTCTGTATCCTCAACACCGTATTTAGCTAATTTCTTCAATAGTATGTCCCTATCTATCAAAAGCTCTTAAAATCAAGAAAAATCGCTAATATTTTTTTCTCTTTTTACATTTCCATCTGTTTATGACATAATTTACTGTAGTTTCACATGAATAATTTCTTCTAAAGCCTGATTGATATTTTGATAATAACCTGTGTTGATCCATGTAGTTTCCCAATTGATTTTTTACTATTTTTCAATGACTTTTTCATATGTTTTTAAAGTGTTAATTAGTCGATATTCTTCACATTTTAATATTTTTTTTTTATTTTTTCAATAAGAAAAAGCATCGATTCTTTCAAATTATTTGGGAATACGGCAGTCTCTAGATGTCTGTGAAGTTGGCATCTCAAATTTTAGCATCTCTCTAAAAACATGCAAATTTACTTGCATCCAGCATAGTTCTATAGTTCCTGCAATAGTTCTTCAATAGTTCTATTGATTTGACCTTAAAATCGCGATTTAAAGATTTAAGGGTATGAGATGCCAACGTCGCAAAAAAACTCAGCATCTCATCAGATTTTGAATATATACCCTTAGAAAAGTTGCACCCAGCATAGTTCTATAGTCTCCGATGGTTTTAACAATAGTTCTGCCGATTCTGCCTTAAAATCGCGATTTGAAGGTATGTGATGCTAACTTCGCAAAAGATATATCAGCATCTCATCAGATTTTGAGTATATGACCTTAAAGAAGTTGCATCTAACATAGTTCTATAGTCTCCGATGGTTTTAACAATAGTTCTGCTGATTCTGCCTTAAAATCGCGATTTGAAGGTATCTGATGCTAACTTCGCAAAAGATATATCAGCATCTCATCAGATTTTGAGTATATGACCTTAAAGAAGTTGCATCCAACATAGTTCTATAGTCTCCGATGGTTTTAATAATAGTTCTGCTGATTCTGCCTTAAAATCGCGATTTGAAGCATCAGCATCTCCTCAGATTTTGAATATACACATGTGGACAGAAAAATAGGTGTGAACTTTTTTATTTGAAGTAGAGTATGGTTTTTATATTTTTTGTTATTTTTTTTCATTTTTTTTCATTTTTCAGATTAATTTATAAAGTACATATATTTCATGTATTTAAAAATTAGTTTAGAGTTAAGATAGCACTAAAAAAAAACTTAAAATAACGTAAATTCAAGAAAGTCGTCCATTTGTATGTGGACAGTAAAATAGGTGTATATGAAAAAACTTAAAAATAACATAACAATTTATACATGAAAGTTACTGTTTTGAATAAACATCAAACCAGGCAGTTAATATCCCGTATATCCACCATTATTTTTAAGGACAGCTTCAATCCTCTTAGGCATGGATGAAATTAACTTACGACAAGTTTCTACCGGGATGTTATACCATGCTTTTTGAATATTTTCCCATAATTGTTTTTTATTACTACAGGGAAGCTTAGAAAGCTGTCGCTTAAGTTCACCCCAAAGGTTCTCAATGGGATTGAGGTCGGGGGACTGACTTGGCCACTCAACAACGTTCAAGTTATGTTCCCGAAACCATTCACTCACTAACTTTGATGAGTGTTTCGGATCATTATCCTGTTGAAATCTCCATACTAGTGGCATATTTTCCTCTGCATATGGTAGCATAACTGTCTCCAACAAATCCCTGTACACAAATCTATCCATAACGTTTTCAATAAGATGTATCGGACCGACTCCCTCCCAAGAAAAACAGCCCCATACCATGACGTTTCCTCCCCCATGTTTCACAGTCTTTTTGGTAAATCTGATATGAAATTCTTTCCCTTTTGGACGACGAACATTTCTTTCTGCATCATTACCAAACAAATTGACTTTAGTTTCGTCGGTCCAAAGGATATTTCGCCACTTTTTTTCACCTTCTGGTCCGCACCATGTTTTATGAGCCAAAGCAAAGTTTAACCTCTTCTTCAAATTAGCTTGTCTGAGTAAAGGAACTTTCCGAGCTATTCTACCTGGTAGTTTTGCAGCCACCAATCTTCGTCGGACCGTTCGGGATGATACAACATTTCCAATTTCCTTAGAAATTGCTTTAGAGCTCTTGAAAGGATCTCGTTTAGCTAAAGTTACTATTCGATTATCCGTAACTGGAGAGGTTTTTTTAATTGCGCCGCGTCTCTCAATATTTTTTTTTTGGTTTTAAGGCATTTGTTATGAAGTTTTCAGACCGTCCTAACGATTTGGCAATAGATTTGTAGGTTTTTCCTTCCTTTCGAAGCTGCTGAACTAGTCGTCTTTCTTCTTCGCTGCAATGATGTCCACGACCCATCTAACATTGTTATAAATTAAATTTAAATTTACATTTATTCCCCATTAAGTTGATTTCACCTAAATACTTACTTTTGTTTATAAAATATCACAAAAAACTTGAGGTTTCACAACTTTAATCAAAGCGCACCTATTTCACTGTCCACGTCAGAAAGCAACTCAATCCAAAAAAATTCTTTGCATTTATTACTACAAGCGTTTTCATAAGTGTGATTCCCCATTTTCATTTTTAAACAGTGATGCCAAATTAAAAAGTTATTAATATTCTTTCTGGGAGTTATATTTTACAATTTCTGTTAAATTTAAAAAAAAAAAAACTTACACCTATTTTACTGTCCACATGTGTATGACCTTAGAGATGTTGCATACAAACAGGTACCCAGGGCCGTTTTTACCCCCCTTAATATCTGATTTCCAAAAGCTTTCCCCTTTAGTTAAAGTCATGCAGAGTCAGTCAATGGACTACTGCCTAGGACAGCGCAATGTTAAAATAGTCAGTTCGCTTCATTGAAAGTAATCCAAGTATCAACCACCACTAGTTGCGTAATAGTTAGATATAAGTGCATAAAAAGTTCGTTGAGTTGCCGGCAGGGTAGCAAGTGCATTCTAATACACACACACGGAATGAAAGCCTTCGCCACACCCTCGATTCGTTTGCGCAAACCGTAGAAATCGGGGATAAAGTCTATCGACTGGCTGGTCTCGCAAACTTTATTACAAATCACTATGTGGATTACGTAAAATCGGGTACGTTTTGGCTCGAGTTTGACGATCTAGCTAGATCTAGAGGAACGGTTAGGTCGAGTAAAGAAGTTTCGCCTCATTTGGTGGTGTACACGTACGCAGGTAATAAGGATTAATCCGATTTTACCATAACACAATATCATACATAATACAAAAAATCAAAAAAATACATATAACAAAAATTAAAAAAAAAAAAATACACAAAACAAAAAATCAAAAAAAAAAAAAAACAAAACAAAACAAAAATGAAAAAAAAATACATAAAACTAAAAATTAAAAAAAAAAAAAAAATAATATATATAATATATGTATATATATAATATATATTATTACAGAATAAAGCAATGCGATCAATTTTAAAATGTAACATTTATACACCTATAGAAAGTATGCTTAATGGGCTAAAATGGCTTAATATAATACAAAGAGTCGAAATGAACACACTTCACTTTATACAAAAAATGAAAACGGGAAACGCACCAGAATATCTAATAGAGCAACATCAACGGCGATGCAAGTATGTCTTTTTTTTACAAGAGATTACACCTTTACAACATGCTTCCCAGTAATATCAAATGTGAAAATAATACTAATGCGTTTAAAAGGGGAATGGTACATTTTATAAGGAAAAATAATATTCATCAGATATTTTGATAATAATAATTTTTTTAAAATAATAATTGTAAAGATTCTATTGTAAAGTATTTTAAATACTACTAAATTAAACTAATAAAAAAAAATTGTTTGTTATAATCAGGTCTTTTGTTAATGGTTTTACAAATAATCTTTAGTTCTTGTAAATGTATTGCACGAAATTTAAATTTAAAGTTTTTCACAGGTAAAGTTTGACAGGAATATCTGATTTCCTTAATACTAGTTACAAAATAATTATTACAATTTTTGGCAATTCGGAAATTGTCTTTATATTCTATTTGTTTATATATCACAGTTTTTATCACAGATTTAGGTTTTTAGGACTAGTTCTTTAATTTTACTCCACATAACTTTTTTTCATGTTCAATTTTTACTTTATAGATATTTCTTATTATTTTATAACTATTCCAAGCGTCATTTGTATTTACTTCAATTCCTTACAAAACTGTTTATACAGGGAGTCACTATGAAAATTATACACTCGAATTCTATTTCTTCTAAGCTGTAGATAACATTAAATAATTAAAGTTAATTAAAAATTGATATTTAAATTAAATTATTTGTACACTTAAATATAAATAATCTAACCCATAAAAACAAAGTTTTTATTAAAACTCTTTCTTTCATTATGCATATGAGTTTTGAATTTCTCCGTGACTGTGCGTAACTTTGCGTGATTACCTTAAAATTAATCTTTGGCCACAACAAGTCTATCGACCAAGTTTCAGATCGGTCGGATAAGGGTAAATGGGTTTTAAATCACTCCGTGACTGTGCGTGACTATGCGTGACTGTGAGTCATTATGTCGAAGTTAATCTTTCTTTGTAGCAAGTACATCGAGCAAGTTTCAGATTGATTGGATGAGGGGAAATCCGCTTTAAATCTCCGTGACTGTGCGCGATTAAGTCAAAGATACTCTTTTTTTCACAGCACGTTTATGGACCAAGTTTCAGATCGATCGAATGAGGGGAAATGACATTTAGATCACTCCGTGACTGTGCCTGACTTTGCGTGACTACCCCAAAATTAATCTGTAGTCATAACAAGACTATGGGTCAAGTTTCAGATCAATTGGATACGGTGGAATGGGGTTGACCCACGACAGATAGACAGACAGAGAGTATGAGTTAAAAGAAAGACTTTAAAAAGAAACATAAACATTACAATTAATTCATTTAAAAATACAAATTGCATTTCAGAATGAAAATAAATTTTTGTTTATATTTATTTAGTTTTTTTTTGATAATTTCAATATTTAATATTTTTAATAATTTTATAATTTTTTCAATTATATATTCTTCCTTTATTTACATATTTTAACAAATTTGATATTTACATATGAGATCTTATCTTTACATATAGATATTGCAACAAATAATATATAGGATCTAAAGACATTAAATAGTTTTGATTTTATTTTTTAATGATTTTTAAAGGAAAATGGGAGGAAAAAAACCTTTATATGATTTACTATATTCAAATACTATCTGAAAATGTTTATATGCTTATAGGAGGTTTATTAGAATTAATAGACCTCTATAAGCATATAATTTTCAATTTGGTGATTTCTTTTTAATTTTACGTTATTTCTCTACATTCTCTTATCAGTGGGTAAGAGGAATTTTCAATTTTGGCAAAGTAATTATTATTAATCCTTGTTATGAAATCGATAATTTTTTCATAACCTGTTTCTTCATGAAGAAGATTTGTAGGATACCTCCAGGGCTTTTTATTTATCATTTTAAGACATTTGTTTTGTATAATTTGTAAGCGTTTTAGGTGGCAGTTGGCAGCGTCACTCCAGATAGGACACGCGTATGTTAATATCGGCCTTATAACACTTTTGAAGAGTAGATTTTTGTTTTTGGGGTTTAGAAATGACCTTCTATTTAGTAGTGGCCATAATGCTTTACATGATTTTATAGCTTTTTAACACGTAGCCATAATATGTTGTTTAAAAGTAAGCTTTTTGTCCAAGACAACTCCGAGATATTTGACATGATTAAGTACATTTATGGTATTATTTCCAATATGAAGATGACGTCTTGGCAGTCTTTTGGGAGATTTGTTGAACGGAAAAATAATTGCTTGGGTCTTGTTTGGATTAATTTTAATTTTCCATTTGTGAAAATATTTACTGCAATTAACAAGTCCCTTTTCCATTTTCTTCAGGAGTGCACTTGTAAGTTTGTTTGAAGAAATTAACGCAGTATCATCTGCGTAGTAAGCAACTTTCATATATTTCGGAACTTTGAAATCGGATGTATATATCGAGTAAAGCAATGGCGACAAGACTGATCCTTGAGGTAACCCTGTGGTAATGGTTTTTGGAGATGATGTTTCATTATTAATCGCAACTTTAAAGCTTCTGCCGTGAATGAAATCTGAAATAAGTTTGCATAAATATTTTGGTATATTTGCATCAAGAAGTTTATATACTAGGCCATTATGCCAAACGGTGTCAAACGCTTTTTCGATATCCAACAATATTAGACCCGTTGAACGTTTATTGTTTTTATTGCTGATTATTTGATTTTTAATTCTGTTTATTTGGTGAGTAGTACTATGCCCTTTTTTAAATCCAAATTGTTCTTTAGCAACAATAGAATTGGTCGTTACAAATTCACTAAGACGAGAATGTAGTATTTTTTCAAATATTTTACCTAAGTTACTTAATAAACTAATAGGTCTGTAGCTGCTTGGGTTATTTTTTGGCTTGCTAGGTTTGTTAATAGCTATAACCTTAGCATTTTTGAAATGGTTAGGGAAATAGTTGAGTTTGATGCAGCTGTTAAATATTATAACCAGTAATTTTAGAGCTTTGAGTGGTAGTTTCTTTAAAAGCAGGTTGGGAACATTGTCAAAACCAGGAGATTTTGAGGGTTTTATTAATGAGACAATATTCATTACTTCTTCTAGAGATGTATAAATTGCTGACTCAGAACTGGGATTTTCCTTCTTAAAATTATTTACTGTTGTATTTATTTTTATATCCGCTGAGTGGTTGTAATTCGAAGTGAGGTTATTTGCTTTGACAAATGTATTTGCCAGGACTTCAGCCTTGTCCTTATCAGATGTTATCCTTGTATTTCCAACCTCAAGGTGAGAGATCTGATTTATTCCTTTTCCTCGCAAGTTCCTGCTTATTCTCCAAAATGATTTATCACCTGGTTTTAAATTGGATAATAATTGACACCATTTCTTATTGCGTTCCGAATTAATACTTTTATCAATCATGTTACTTGGAAACTTAGTACATTGATTATAAAAAGTTTGCTCGGCTATATTTGAAGATCGTTGGCTTTTTCTTTTAAAGCTTCGTCTTAGTTTAATATATTTCACAGTACTTTCTGGTAATGTGAAATTATTTTGTTGAGTTATTTTAGGTGTAGACGCATCCCTTGCTTCAAAAACTACATTTATAAATTTTTGTATTTCCTGATCAATTACTGCCTTGGTATTGTATATATCCGAATTTAACGTGATTTTATTTTCTAAAAAATTTATATAAATGTTCCAGTTGGTTGCACTATAATCATAATAGTTGAGGTCAACCTGCGAGGCCACTGATCTTTTAAGTGTACACATAATGGGGCGATGGTCTGATGGTATTTCGTAATCCATTGTCTTTACGTCTATATTTAAAGCGGTATTGCTTAAAATAATATCGACTGTGGATGCTTCGCGATTGTGTTGATGGGAGAATAGGGTTGGACTATTAGGATAGTGTATAAAAAAATTGCTTGATTGCTGTAGATTGTTCAGTACGATTCCTGCAGTATTATTTGAACGGCAATTCCAAGAGCAATGTTTGGCATTTAGGTCACCAAAAACTATGTATTCTTTGGTGGAAGGTGTTAGGTTTAAGATATCAGCGCAGAAGTTATGGGTATATCTTGGTGAATATAATGAAGATACAACAATAGGTCTATTATTTATAATAACTTCAATTGAGATGTTTTCGATTGATGAAGTGTTTGATATAAAGAGGTTTTTATGAGCGACAGATTTATGAATTAACAGAGCTACTCCTCCTCCTCTTGTATCTGTTCTGTCACTTCTATATAAATAATAATTTTTAAAATAGGGTCTATGATTTTCTGAAAAAAATGTTTCATTCAAAGACGCTATTTTAATATTTTCTCTTTCAATTAGTATTTCAAATTGTTTTAATTTAGAAAAGTTCGAAATGCCATTAGCATTCAAGTGAAGCATTTTGAATTCGTTTAAAATATTAGTATAATCCATGGGCGTATTTTACCATTGACATTACAACTTTGATTTGTTGTACTTTTGAAGTGCACCTATGCAAATCATCCATAGCTGTAGTGAAAATATCAAAAAGCTCATCAATGCTAAATAAATCGTTGTTTGTTTTCAGCTGATTAGCATATGTAGCTTTGCTGTTATTATTGATGTTATTGTTACAATTTGTGTTGTTGTTTCTTAAGTTAGGAAAATCTCCCACATTAAATTGAAATGGGTTATTTTGTTGTTGTCTGCTTTTATTCGGACTTTTAGAAGTTTCCAAATAGAGAGAACGTAACGGACAGTTGATATCGTTTGCAGAGTGATCAGTTCTTTCTTTTCCTTGTTTTTTGCAATTAAAGCATGTAAAAACAGCTGGTCTTTTTTCGTTTGTGTTAAACGGACACACACTTGTATGATGTTGTTCTGCACATATCATACACGCAGCACTTCGATGGCAATGTTCGCCGCCGTGACCATACATCAAGCAGTTCCAGCATTGAGTTGGTTTGTTCTTGGATTTCGATTTATATTTTTTCCAAGAAATTATAATATTAGAAATTGTTCGTACATTTTTTAAAGCAGTTGGATTAAAATTTTTACGAACAAATTGAACTTTATAAACTGCATTATTGTTTGAACTGAATTTGGTGGTTATTTCAGTTACGGAAGAGGGGGATAGGTTGTAGTTTTTTAGCTCCTTGGAGATTTCCTCAGAGCTTATGCGGGGTAAACCGTGTAAAAAGGTGGTGTATAACCTATTTTCTTTGGAGCCATAAGAATGAAACTCCATCTTATTCTCTTTAAGTATTTGCTTGTAGCATTCGTACATTTTATTACTAGGAGCAAAAATTTTGGTACCAATTGAAGTACGTTTGAAAATGCAATCCTTACCAAGCAGCTTTTGTATTTCTGTAAATGAAGCATTAGCTTCTACAACAATGGGTGGAGGTTTGTGTTCCTTAACATCGTTAATATTTGATACGGGAGTTACGTCCATATCATTGAGGCCAGCAAGCAGGCTAAATCTGTTGCTTGAAGTTGACGCCATGTTCGGGTTAACAAAACCCGGAGGAAGTTTTGTCATCTTCTTATTCACAAGCTTTCTTTTTGATGAAGATTTGGCCCCTCGGGCCATCGCAAAATTTTTATTCCTGTTTTAAAGCTGGATTGTCTACCACGTGAGTTCAAATGAGATCAAGAATAGGCAATTGCAAAAACAAAAATAAACACTTGTTTTTAATTTTAAATAGTTGTACTCTAAGCGCTTTGATTTTTTACACAACCGTTCGTAAAGAGAGTTAGATTCGAACTGTTAATAATTTTATAAAAATACATTATTTCTTAAAAATTTTACACATTTATTACTATAATTTTTTATATCATTTGGTATTAAGTTATATACTTTAAGTCCTTTGTAAAAATATGATAGCTTCATTGCTGTTGTGGCGACTCGTTGTATTCTTACCCCCGTATTCATAATGAAAAGTTAGCTGCTGCTTACATGTCGCGCTCAATGAGGTTCTTACTAGTCAACTGATTAGCCTTAGTTTTTAGTTAGCACATAGTTTATTCATAATCAATTTTTTGTTGTCATCTAATAGCTTTAAAAACAACTCTGAAATTTGTAATGCCACCATATTTTTTGCATTAATGCCACCTGATATAGTGAAAATCAACTCTGTTATTATTATTATTATTATTATTATTATTATTATTATTATTATGATGATTTCACTCCTTCATTTTCAGTTCGAATCTAATTCTCTTTACGAACGGTCGTGTAAATAATTAAAGCGCTTAGAGTACAACTATTTAAAATGAATAACAAGTGTATATTTTTGTTTTTGCAGTTGCCTATTCTTGATCTCATTTGAACTCACGTGATAGTCAATTCAGCCTAAAACAGGAATAAAAAATCTAGCGATGGCCCGAGGGGCCAAATCTTCATCGAAAAGAAAGCTCCTTGCCAACAAGAAGATGACAAAACTTCCTCCGGGTTTTAACCCAAATATCCCGTCAACTTCAAGCAACAGATTTAGCCTGCTTGCTGGCCTAAATGACATGGACGTAACTCCTGTATCAAATATTAACGAGGTTAAACAACACAAACCTCCACCTATTGTCGTTGAAGCTAACGCCTCATTTACTGAAATACAAAAACTACTTGGTAAAGATTGTATTTTCAAACGTACTTCAATTGGTACAAAAATTTTTGCTCCAAGTAAAGAAATGTTCGAATGCTACAAGCAAATTCTTAAAGAGAGTAAGTTGGAGTTTCACTCTTATGGCCACTTTTATACACCAGCTGTTTTTACATGCTTTAATTGCAAAAAACAAGGAAAAGAGAGAACTGATCACTCTGCAAACGATATCAACTGTCCGTTACGTTCTCTCTATTTGGAAACTAGAACAAGAGTTACTTCTAAAAGTCCGAATAAAAGCAGACAACAACAAAATAACTCATTTCAATTTAATGTGGGAGATTTCCCTAATTTAAGAAACAACAACACAAATTGTAACAATAACATCAATAATAACAGCAAAGCTACATATGCTAACCAGCTGAAAACAAACAACGATTTATTTAGCATTGATGAGCTTTTTGATATTTTTACTACAGCTATGGATGATTTGCATAGGTGCACTTCAAAAGTACAACAAATCAAAGTTGTAATGTCAATGGTAAAATACGCCCATGGATTATACTAATAATTTAAACGAATTCAAAATGCTTCACTTGAATGCTAATGGCATTTCAAACTTTTCTAAATTAAAACAATTTGAGATACTAATTGAACGAGAAAATATTAAAATAGCGTCTTTGAATGAAACATTTTTTTCAGAAAAAATCATATTTTAAAAATTATTATTTATATAGAAGTGACAGAACAGATGCAAGAGGAGGAGGGGTAGCTCTGTTAATTCATAAATCTGTCGCTCATAAAAACCTCTTTATATCAAACACATCATCAATCGAAAACATCTCAATTGAAGTTATTATAAATAATAGACCTATTGTTGTATCTTCGTTATATTCACCAAAATATACTCATAACTTCTGTGCTGATATCTTGAACCTAACACCTTCCACCAAAGAATATATAGTTTTTGGTGACCTAAATGCCAAACATTGTTCTTGGAATTGCCGTTCAAATAATACTGCAGGAATTGCACTCAACAACCTACAGCAATCAAGCAATTTTTTCATTCACTACCCTAATAGTCCAACCCTATTCCCCCATCAACAAAATCGCGAAGCATCCACAGTCGATATTATTTTAAGCAATTCCGCTTTAGATATAGACGTAAAAACAATGGATTACGAAATACCATCAGACCATCGCCCCATTATATGTACAATTAAAAGATCAACGGTCTCGCAGGTTGACCTCAATTATTACGATTATAGTTCAACCAACTGGAACATTTATATGAATTTTTTAGACAATAAAATCACGTTAAATTCGGATATATACAATACCAAGGTAATAATTGATCAGGAAATACAAAAATTTATAAATGTAGTTTTCGAAGCAAGGGATGCGTCTACACCTAAAATAACCCAACAAAATAATTACACATTACCAGAAAGTACTGTGAAATATATTAAACTAAGAAGAAGCTTTAAAAGAAAAAGCCAACGATCTTCAAATATAGCCGAGCAAACTTTTTATAATCAATGTACTAAGTTTCTAAGTAACATGATTGATAAAAGTATTAATTCGGAGCGCAATAAGAAATGGTCTCAATTATTATCCAATTTAAAACCAGGTGATAAATCATTTTGGAAAATAAGCAGGAACTTGCGAGGAAAAGGAAAAAATCAAATCGCTCACTTTAAAGTTGGAAATACAAAAATAACATCTGATAAGGACAAGGCTGAAGTCCTGGCAAATACATTTGTCCAAGCAAATAACCTCACTTCGAACTATAACCACTCGGCCGATACACTAATAAATACAACAGTAAATAATTTTAAGAAGGAAAACCCCAGTTCTGAATCTGCAATTTATACATCACTTGAAGAAGTAATCAATATTGTCTCATCAATAAAACCCTCAAAATCCCCTGGTTTTGACAATGTTCCCAACCTGCTCTTAAAGAAACTACCACTCAAAGCTCTAAAATTACTGGTTATAATATTTAACAGCTGCATCAAACTCAACTATTTCCCAAACCATTTCAAAAATGCTAAGGTTATAGCTATTAACAAACCTAGCAAGCCAAAAAATAACCCAAACAGCTACAGACCTATCAGTCTATTAAGTAACTTTGGTAAAATATTTGAAAAAATTCTACATTCTCGTCTTAGTGAATTTGTAACGACCAATTCTATTGTTGCTAAAGAACAATTTGGATTTAAAAAAGGACATAGCACTACTCACCAAATAAACAGAATTAAAAATCAAATAATCACCAATAAAAACAATAAACGTTCAACGGGTGTAATATTGTTAGATATTGAAAAAGCGTTTGACACCGTTTGGCATAATGGCCTCTTATTTAAACTTATTGATGCAAATATACCAAAATATCTATGTAAACTTATTTCAGATTTCATTCACGACAGAAGCTTTAAAGTTGCGATTAATAATGAAACATCAACTCCAAAAACTATTACCTCAGGGTTACCTCAAGGATCAGTCTTGTCGCCATTGCTTTACTCGATATAACATCCGATTTTAAAGTCCCAAAATATATGAAAATTGCTTATTACGCAGATGATACTGCGTTAATTTCTTCAAACAAACTTACAAGTGCACTCCTGAAGAAAATGGAAAAAGGACTTGTAAATTGCAGTAAATATTTCCACAAATGGAAAATCAAAATTAATCCAAATAAGACCCAAGCAATAATTTTTCCATTCAACAAATCTCCCAAAAGACTGCCAAGACGTCATCTTCTTATTGGAAATAATACCATAAATGTACTTAACGATGTAAAATATCTCGGAGTTGTCTTGGACAAGAAGCTTACATTTAAACAACATATTATGGCTACGTGCCAAAAAGCTATAAAATCATTTAAAGCATTATGGCCACTACTAAATAGAAGGTCATTTCTAAACCACCAAAACAAAAATCTACTCTTCAAAAGTGTTATAAGGCCAATATTAACATACGCGTGTCCTATTTGGAGTGACGCTGCCAACTGCCACCTAAAACGCTTACAAATTATACAAAACAAATGTCTTAAAATGATAAATAAAAAGCCCTGGAGGTATCCTACAAATCTTCTTCATGAAGAAACAGGTTATGAAAAAATTATCGATTTCATAACAAGGATTAATAATAATTACTTTGCCAAAATTGAAAATTCCTCTTACCCACTGATAAGAGAATGTAGAGAAATAACGTAAAATTAAAAAGAAATCACCAAATTGAAAATTATATGCTTATAGAGGTCTATTATTTCTAATAAACCTTCTATAAGCATATAAATATTTTCAGATAGTATTTGAATTTATTAAATCATATAAAGGTTTTTTCCTCCCATTTTCCTTTAAAAATCATTAAAAATAATATAAAAACTATTTAATATCTCTAGATCCTATGTATTATTTGTTGCAATATCTATATGTAAAGATAAGATCTCATATGTAAATATCAAAATTTGTTAAAATATGTAAATAAAGGAAGAATATTTAATTGAAAAATTGAAAAAAACTCCTTCATTTTTTAAAATTAATATTTACAAGTGTTAAGTTTACGACAAAATTATTTTAATTTGAAAATTATGTAAAAAAAAATGTTTAAAAGATCCGCAAAGAAAAAATATTTATTTGCACTTAAAAATAATTTATATATTTTGTTTTGGTTAGTTTGACACACATCAGCTGTTTTAACATACTTAGTCAGTGTTTGAAAGGTTGTTGATCTGAATTTAGCAAACGCAGCAGCAAGTGCATTATAAATAATACTCATTCTAGATATTGCATAACTTTTCATTATGAATACGGCCGTTAGTCTATACGGTTGTACATCTCCCACATAATTTAGTTGCTCGCTTAGATATACTGGCGCATTACCACATCTTATTTTTTGTATAAACATTAAAGTATTTAATTCCAATCTTTGCATTATATTTAACCATTTAAGCGTATTTAACATTAAAATTAAGGGGGGTGGTCTCAAAACAACCCGACCTGACGTATAGATAGCGGCAGTAGTTTGAAAAAAAAAAAAATATTTAAGTATATTTTTGGAGTCATCAAAAGTAAACCGTTACGTAATTCAATGCTGTTATTTGTAAACCGTTACGTAGTTCAATACTTTTATTTGAAAGGTCTCAGTCCAACCAATATTAAAAGCCGAGCTAGATTCTACTCTGGGGGAGTTTGGTCCTTCGTTTACGACTGGACCATATATTAAGATGGCCACGCCAGAAAATCTACAAAATGGTATTGAATGATCATCGGCTGAAAGTGCGTGGCTAGTTGAAATGATAGGCGTTTCAAAAAGGGCTATACATATCATATTAACCGAATATTTGGAGATATGAAAGCTGCCCGCAAGTTGGTTGCCGCGGTTGCTCACAATAGACCAAAAATAACTTCGTGTTTGGCAATGTTTCATCGCAATACACCCGAGATTTGCGTCGATTCGTGACCATGGATGAGAAATCACTTCACACCTGAGACAAAAGAACAGTCAAAAAGTGGACTGAAATGGGAGAATCGTGTCGAAAGAAGGCAAAAACAGTTCCATCTGCAGTCAAGGCTATGGCATTTGTTTTTTGAGATGCGCGTAGGATAATTTTTATTGATTATCTTCACGTACCTTATTCACTAGATTTAGCTGCATCGGATTATTTTCTATTTCTAAACTTGAAAAATGGCTCGGTGGTAAAAAGTTTGCCAACAATGAAAAGTTGGAGTTTGCGGTTGATGGCTACTTTAAGGAATTTTCAATTCCATTAAATATTCTTCCTTTATTTACATATTTTAACAAATTTTGATATTTACATATGAGATCTTATCTTTACATATAGATATTGCAACAAATAATACATAGGATCTAAAGACATTAAATAATTTTTACATTATTTTTTAATGATTTTTGAAGGAAAATGGGAGGAAAAAACCTTTATATCTTAATATATAAAAACGTTGGTGCGTATGTTGGTACTCTAATAACTGTTGAACCACTAATGCTAGCGACTTCGTATTCATACCATATGTTCCTTTGGTTCTCCGATTTGCATAATTTTTTTTGTACCCGATAGGTGGCGCTGGGGTCGAGATTTTCCCAAAAAATTTATTTACGGTCCAATTTAGCTCAAATTTGCAACATATATTATGTACATAAAACTAAAGTTGCTGACAAAGTTTTTCACCTGTAGGTGGCGCTGGTGTTAAAATATTCAAGAAAACGTATATTTTTTTTCAGTCATATTCATAATATTATTAAATCGTGCTTTACTTTTGCCCGACACTCGGTATTAAAATTTAGATGCAATATAAAATCCAGATGTTTTCTTCGGGCCAGCAACGCGGACCGGACTCAGCTAGTGATTTAATAAATTCAAATACTATCTGAAAATATTTATGTGCTTATTGGAGGTTTATTAGAAATAATAGACCTCTATAAGCATATAATTTTCAATTTGGTGATTTCTTTTTAATTTTACGTTATTTCTCTACATTCTCTTATCAGTGGGTAAGAGGAATTTTCAATTTTGGCAAAGTAATTATTGTTAATCCTTGTTATGAAATCGATAATTTTTTCATAACCTGTTTCTTCATGAAGAAAATTTGTAGGATACCTCCAGGGGTTTTTATTTATCATTTTAAGATATTTGTTTTGTATAATTTGTAAGCGTTTTAGGTGGCAGTTGGCAGCGTCACTCCAAATAGGACACGCGTATGTTAATATTGGCCTTATAACACTTTTGAAGAGTAGATTTTTGTTTTTGGGGTTTAGAAATGACCTTCTATTTAGTAGTGGCCATAATGCTTTAAATGATTTTATAGCTTTTTGACACGTAGCCATAATGTGATGTTTAAATGTAAACTTTTTGTCCAAGACAACTCCGAGATATTTGACCTCGTTAAGTACATTTATGGTATTATTTCCAATAAGAAGATGACGTCTTGGCAGTCTTTTGGGAGATTTGTTGAATGGAAAAATTATTGCTTGGGTCTTGTTTGGATTAATTTTGATTTTCCTTTGTGAAAATATTTACTGCAATTTACAAGTCCCTTTTCCATTTTCTTCAGGAGTGCGCTTGTAAGTTTGTTTGAAGAAATTAACGCAGTATCATCTGCGTAATAAGCAATTTTCATATATTTCGGGACTTTAAAATCGGATGTATATATCGAGTAAAGCAATGGCGACAAGACAGATCCTTGAGGTAACCCTGTGGTAATGGTTTTTGGAGATGATGTTTCATTATTAATCGCAACTTTAAAGTTTCTGCCGTGAATGAAATCTGAAATAAGTTTGCATAAATATTTTGGTATATTTGCATCAAGAAGTTTAAATACTAAGCCATTATGCCAAACGGTGTCAAACGCTTTTTCAATATCTAACAATATTAGACCCGTTGAACGTTTATTGTTTTTATTTGTGATTATTTGATTTTTAATTCTGTTTATTTGGTGCGTAGTGCTATGCCCTTTTTTAAATCCAAATTGTTCTTTGGCAACAATAGAATTGGTCGTTACAAATTCACTAAGACGAGAATGTAGTATTTTTTCAAATATTTTACCTAAGTTACTTAATAGACTGATAGGTCTGTAGCTGTTTGGGTTATTTTTTGGCTTGCTAGGTTTGTTAATAGCTATAACCTTAGCATTTTGAAATGGTTTGGGAAATAGTTGAGTTTGATGCAGCTGTTAAATATTATAACCAGTAATTTTAGAGTTTCTTTAAGAGCAGGTTCGGAACATTGTCAAAACCAGGGGATTTTGAGGGTTTTATTGATGAGACAATATTCATTACTTCTTCAAGAGATGTATAAATAGCTGATTCAGAACTAGGATTTTCCTTTTTAAAATTATTTACTGTTGTATTTATTAATGTATCCGCTGAGTTGTTGTAGTTCGAAGTGAGGTCATTTGCTTGGACAAATGTATTTGCCAGGATTTCAGCCTTGCCCTTATCAGATGATATTTTTGTATTTCCAATTTTAAAGTGAGAGATTTGATTTTTTCCCTTTCCTCGCAAGTTCCTGCTTAGTTTGCAGAATGATTTATCACCTGGTTTTAAATTGGATAATAATTGACACCATTTCTTATTGCGCTCCGAATTAATACTTTTTTATCAATTATGTTACTTAGAAACTTGGTACATTGATTATAAAAAGTTTGCTCGGCTATATTTGAAGATCGTTGGCTTTTTCTTTTAAAGCTTCTTCTTAGTTGTGTAGTGTAATTATTTTGTTTAGTTATTTTAGGTGTGGACACATCCCTTGCTTCGAAAACTACATTTATAAATTTTTGGATTTCCTACCTTGGTATTGTATATATCCGAATATAATCATAATAATTGAAGTCAACCTGCAAGGCCATTGATCTTTTAAGTGTACATGTAATGGGGCGATGGTCTGATGGTATTTCGTAATCCATTGTTTTTACGTCTATATTTAAAGCGGAATTGCTTAAAATAATATCGACTGTGGACGCTTCGCGATTGTGTTGATGGGGGAATAGGGTTGGACTATTAGGATAGTGTATGAAAAAATTGCTTGATTGCTGTAGGTTATTGAGTGCAATTCCTGCAGTATTATTTGAACGGCAATTCCAAGAACAATGTTTGGCATTTAGGTCACCAAAAACTATATATTCTTTGGTGGAAGGTGTTAGGTTGAAGATATCAGCACAGATATCAGCACGGGTATATCTTGGTGAATATAACGAAGATACAACAATAGGTCTATTATTTATAATAACTTCAATTGAGATGTTTTCGATTGATGAGGTGTTTGATATGAAGAGGTTTTTATGAGCGACAGATTTATGAATTAACAGAGCTACTCCTCCTCCTCTTGCATCTGTTCTGTCACTTCTATATAAATAATAATTTTTAAAATATGATTTTTTCTGAAAAAAATGTTTCATTCAAAGACGCTATTTTAATATTTTCTCGTTCAATTAGTATCTCAAATTGTTTTAATTTAGAAAAGTTTGAAATGCCATTAGCATTCAAGTGAAGCATTTTGAATTCGTTTAAATTATTAGTATAATCCATGGGCGTATTTTACCATTGACATTACAACTTTGATTTGAAGTGCACCTATGCAAATCATCCATAGCTGTAGTGAAAATATCAAAAAGCTCATCGATGCTAAATAAACCGTTTGTTCTCAGCTGGTTAGCATATGTGGCTTTGCTGTTATTTATTGTGTTATTATTGCTGTTATTATTACAATTTGAGTTGTTGTTTCTTAAATTAGGGAAATCTCCTACCTTTAATTGAAATGAGTTATTTTGTTGTTGTTGTCTGCTATTGTTCTGCCTTTTAGAAGTTACTCTTGTTCTAGTTTCCAAATAGAGAGATCGTAACGGACAATTGATGTCGTTTGCAGACTGATCAGTTCTCTCTTTTCCATGTTTTTTTTGCAATTAAAGCATGTAAAAACAGCTGGTCTTTTTTCATTTGTGTTAAACGGACACACACTTGTATGATGTTGTTCTGCACATATCATACACGCAGCACTACGATGACCAATGTTCACCGCCATGGCCATACATTAAGCAGTTCCAGCATTGAGTTGGTTTATTTCTGGATCTAGATTTGTATTTTTTCCAAGAAATTATATTTGAAATTGTTCTTACGTTTCTTAAGGCAGTTGGGTTAAAATTTTTACGTACAAATTGAACTTTGTAAACTGCATTGTTGTTCGAACTGAATTTTGTGACTATTTCAGCTACGGAAGAAGGGGACAGCTTGTAGTTTTTTAGCTCTTCGGTGATGTCCTCAGTTTTTATGCGGGGTAAACCGTGTAAAAAAGTGGTGTATAACCTATTATATTTGGAGCCATAAGAGTGAAACTCCAACTTACTCTCTTTAAGAATTTGCTTGTAACATTCGTACATTTCTTTACTTGGAGCAAAAATTTTAGTACCCATTGAAGTACGTTTGAAAACACAATCTTTACCAAGTAGTTTTTGTATTTCTGTAAATGAGGCGTTAGCTTCAACAACAATAGGTGGAGGTTTGTGTTGTTTAACCTCGTTAATATTTGATACAGGAGTTACGTCCATATCATTAAGGCCAGCAAGCAGGCTAAATCTGTTGCTTGAAGTTGACGCGATATTCGGGTTAAAACCCGGAGGAAGTTTTGTCATCTTCTTGTTGGCAAGGAGCTTTCTTTTTGATGAAGATTTGGAAGATTTTTTATTCCTGTTTTAAGCTGAATTGACTACCACGTGAGTTAAATAGTTGTACTCTAAGCGCTTTAATTATTTACACGACCGTTCGTAAAGAGAATTAGATTCGAACTGGCTACTTTAAGGAGCTAGATAATTCTATTGAAGCTATTGAATATAGCTTTTAAATGTGTATCGAGCTAAAAGGAGATTATGTTGAGAAATATAGAAAATTATTCCCAAAATTTGTTGTTTTGCTTGTCAGGTCGGGTTTTTTTAAGACGAAGCTCGTATTGGTGTACATATATCTGTTGCATTTTAGAAATGTTCGCATTGCTTTATTCTACAATTTTTGTAGTCTGCCTAATTGTGTTGTCTTACAACGTGTATAAATAATTGTTGAACCATAATTGTGGTTTAATTATCGTGTTGTATAATTGCTGTTATTGTTTAAACTTTATTTCAAATTATTTTGAAACAACAAATTTTTTTAAACATTTTTTTTTTTTTAGTTCTTTGTCAATTACGAAGCCAAGATATTTTATTAGTCTCACCTTTTCTAATTATTTAACATTTTATTTTAAATTTTGCGTGTCTAGTCGAATTTATTTCCATTATTTTTGTTTTCTGTTCATTTAGTTTAATTTATTAGTTTTTAACCATATATTAATATTATTTATATCCTGTGTCATATTGTTTATTTATTTATTTATTTATTTATTTATTGGAACTGACTAAAAGTCTTATTAATTTGGATCTTATTGCAATTTATGTCGATTTCATAGGGGTCATTTGTATGGGGACTAGGTCTGAACTTGGACCGATTTTCACCAGTAGCGTTCATCCTCAGGCCGAGAAAGGCTTATATACCAAATTTCATCAAAATATATTCATATATGCGACCTGTAGTTTAATTACAAGGTTTACATGGACACCAAGACGGACGGACGGACGGACGGACGGACATCGCTAAATCGACACTGAAAGTTATTCAGAAAGTTATTCTTAGTCGATCGGTATAATAAAAGATGGGTCTATGTGATATATTTTTGGTAGTTACAAACAGCAGCACAAAGTCATTATACCCAAACCACATAGTGGTATAGGGTATAATTAAGTTTTTTTTTTTTACTTAAACACAATTTAAGAAATATGTCCCTATTATTTTTCCATATAAATTTACTTGTTTTTTCTAACTTTTCTGTAAATAAGAATTAATTTAAAGAGAACAAAGTAAAAAAGTACACAGATAATGAAATCCTGTTATATTTGAAAGAATTTAACAGTGACTGCCAACAAAAATAGCTCAGTACGAAAAAGTTTAGAACATGTTGTTGAGGAAGGAGATATCATCCCTAATTTTTTTTTTCCAACACTATATACATATCGTCACCTTAAAGACGAAACAACCTATCAGCAGTTTTCAAAAGTTTACAGGAGAGAGAAAAAACGTTATAAAATTGGAACTATTTGCAATATTGAAACGAAAATTATATATTCTTAATTTGGTAATAGCTTGGTTATTTGTAATATTAGGCGTTCAAAATTTTGCATACATATGCGTTATGATATAGGGAATAATATTAAATAAAAAACTCAATTTTTAAATTTTTGCTGATAGGTTGTTTGGTCTTTAAGGTGACGATATATTACATATACTAAACTAGTTGATTGTGTGGCGCCTAGGCGCCCGTTTAAAAATTATGAATAAAACAGTTTAAATTTAAATACACGAAAAATTTATAATAAATTATATTTCTTTTAATATAGTAGTAAATTGAAAATTATATTGTTACATATGTACATGTGAAAAAAGATTGTGTCTGTAGAAATTATATACATAAGAATCAAAACAGATAAGAAATATTGGCAAAAAAAAAAGGTTTTCCATTTAGAATCTCTTGAAAAACTATATTTCGTGTGAAATATCGTTGGTCATTTAATAGTTTTCCTTGCTCTGGGATCGATTGAATACGTATCTTAACTTGGCTTGCAACTTTTGATCGTGACAAAGCCACATACACTTGGCCGTGTGAAAATACCGCGGTCTCCAAATTAATGCCAAATCAAATGACTGGCCTTGAGCGTTGTTTATGGTAATTGCGTATGCAGGAATTACTGGAAACTGGCGGCGTTGTAACATGAAAGGTAATGTGGTGTCGGTTGGGGCGAGATCAATCCTAGGAATTAGAACCGTATAATTTTGGTCAGCGTTACAGAATCAGTCAGTCTCTCAGTCAGTCAGTCAGTCAGTCAGTGAGTCAGGGATCAGCGTAAATATATTTAAGATAATACCCGGCCTTCACACGTTATATTTTTGGCTTTCAGGTTGTAATGCACTCACACTTTTTTACTCTTTTTTACTAAACAATCATACGTTTCAATTCTCTCTTTCAATTTTTCAATGGGACAGTTGCTTAACAATTTTTTGACTATTGAATGTGTGATCAATTTGACTTGAACATGGGAAGGCCGGGTAAAGTGAGGAGATTGGAGATTCCCAAAATTATTAAAATTTAATACAATGGAGTTCGGTTATAACGAACCCTGGTTGAAATAAATTTTTGTTTATAGCGAAGAATTTCTACGGTCCCAAAACTTTTAACCACATTTTTCATACAAATTGCATTCTTATAGCGAACAGTGGTTATATCAAACTTTTGACTTTAACAAACAAATTTTTTTTTCCATTTCAGAATTTTCGTATATTTTATATATATTAAGAAAAATTAATTTCAATTTAATTTAATTTTATTTTCATTTAATTTTAATACAAAACAAAAACTTCGATTTTCAAATGAAGTTTTGTAAAAGGTCCTTTTATGTATATTTTCGTAAAAGTTTGCCAGTAGCCATCCTTTGCTTTGTACTTTCTGCTTCTATAAAAAAAATATTTTATTTTGATAGAAACTCGGTAATTTTAGTCTTATTAACATGTATCTTTTAAGTAATTTAATTGTTTCATAACTTTTTAAAATGCCCCAAAATAAATAAACTTATTCAACTAAAAAAACTTTTTAAACCTTTCGGACAAATCAAAAAAATACTATCGTTATAACGAACTTAGTCTATAAGGAACTATTTGGCCGGTCCCGCCGAGTTCGCTATAACCTAACTCCATTTTATTGTAGAAAAATAGAATATCATAGAAAAAAAAAACGTTTTAGAGCAAGGTTCCTAAAAGTTTCTTAAGGGGGGGGGGTAAGGTTTTAAAAGTTAAAAAAGTAGTTTTTTCATAATTCTTTTTTGAAGATATGAATAATGTTGGATTATTTATTTCATATATACGTTATAGCATTATATTTGAAGAATCTTTGAAAAAAATTTCAATTAAAAATTTTAATAAATAAGTCCGTGACAGCGAATCTCCGGAGGCGTTGTTGTTTTGCGGTGAACATCATAACTCGTTACCGGATCATGTGAAATAAAAAAATCGAGACGCGTTTCAAAGGTGACATGTTTCCTGTGGCAGTGACGAAGAGTTTTTTAATTTTTTTTTGGGAATTTGTTGTTAAAAAATGTTGTTAAAAAATGATTTACTTAAAATTTTGATACAACACTCTCGATATGTTGTGCATTCAGAAAGAGAAATGCAAAAAAGGTTTTGAAACCTACCACCCCCTAAGGAAATGCAAATACCAATACACCTACAAAAAAGAGAAAAAAATATTTCATATGTCATCATAAATGTAAACTGTAAAAAGCGAACATTTTTTCCAATTATCTACAAATCGAAAAAAAAAATAAGGGCGTATTAGTTTTACTTAAAAAAAACTATTATTCCAAATCGCCTTTAATTCTTCTATGATAATTTCAATAAATTATTTAAATTAAAATCTTAAATATACCTATTTACGTAATTTATGTTTGTCAAAATTTGTTGGAAGTAAATTATGCAAAAATTAATATGAGTGAAAAAAAAATATTTTCCCACCTCTCTTCTGAAATTACAATGTAATTTAATTAAGCAAAGTCAGAATAATTTAAATTTTAAACTTAATATTGCACTATTTTTTCAAGTGCTTTTCAATACAGAGCTATAACGAAATCATACGTTGGACAACAACAAAATCCACATTGAAGATCTCTTTTTTCTCAAATATTTATCAAAAAAAGCATACTCTTTGGTAAGTGCTGGCCATCAGAGTGAAAGCACTCCTAACAATTCAAAACAATTTTGAGATGAAAAACAAAACAGACAAACGGTAAAGTTTAGTTTGATAAAAAAAGTATATATGTATGCATATCGGACGACGTTAAATGAGAAAAATAAAAATGTTTAAAATTTCCGTCATTACTTTTTTTTTGCAGAATTTTTTCATTGACCAACAATGGCAATTTAAAGAAGAATTTGAATAGATATTAGTTTTTTGATGCATTTTTTGCGTTCAACTTATTCCATATGTAACACGAAATCTGTATATGTAGTGCTATTGTCGTTAGCAGTGCTGCTAATTTTGACAACTTATTTTAATTTCGACGATTTTTCAATTTGTTAAAATGATTTGTTAAATTAGGTAAAATGATGATTGAAGATTTTAAATTTTCAGTAGTATAAAAATTAGGATTTCAAGGGTTAACAATTAATGGGTTGTAAATCGAAAATTGATAGTTTTAGTTCAGTGTAAATGTAAATTACAAAATATGTATAGATTTAATTCTGGGTCAAGTCGTTTCAAAACGGAAACACCTTGAATAGCATCTCCATTCAAGATTTAAGTTTTAATTAGTTGATTGCTGTGTTAAATTTTTTTCGTTGAAATTTCACCACTAATACATTATTATATATAGAAATAACCAATGCTGTAATAATATTCGTAATATGAATGATATAAATAAATTTTATTGCTTCCTTTTGTAATATTTTTTCGAGTTTTATAAGCGATAAAATTTTCTTGACAATTTCTTGTTTTAAAAATGACAAATTTGGCGATTTAGTTTCCAAAATTGTAGATTTTCAGAAGATTTTATTAGCAGCACTTGTCGGTAACAAAGAAGAGAGAAAATTGTGTGTGGGTTTGTATAAAATGAGAAAGATTAAATTTTGTTTGTGTATTTGCCATAGCTTTGTAGGGAGTGCTATGTGTGTGTATTATTTCAGCGTTACAGAATCAGTCAGTGAGTCTGGGATCAGCGTAAATATATATAAGATAATAACAAACCCAAAATTGATGCTTGTGAAACACACATTGTGTTTTCTTATATCTGTGGTTTTCTGGAATAACCGCGTATGACAATTTTAGTCAGTTTTGAGTTAACGATGCCAAATATATTAATTTTTAACACTCCTTAAATGTGTTCAATTTAAAAAAAAAATATATTGACCATTTTTGAGTTTTTTCTTTAAATAACGATGTAACTTAAATGTTTATTAAATTAATTTGCAGCACTAACGACGTAAGTATGTCAACCTACGTTTGATCGCTGACAAATTATTTTCTCAGAAAACGACACATAGCGACATACGTTGTTATTAATGAAAAAAATGCAAAATAATTTTGGATTAGTTTTCAGTTTATAACAACTTATAAAAACTTGTGTATTTATATCTGTTATTTTTTGTCACAATTATTCTTAATACGTTGTTATATGCTCATCCTAAGTCCCGTTAACTTTTTGTTGACGAACAAAAAAATTCATTTTTCAAGCAACAACAACTTATGTCTACATGGGTGGTTGCATTGGTAGTTTTCTTTTTCAAAGAAAACGATGTTTGTCGACATGAGTTGTTTTATCTGCACACACTTTAAGTGTAATTTACATATTGTTTTTTCGTCCTTCTCTAGGATCCATTCCTCTGAAGATTTTTGACCCAAAATTTTATATAAAGTATTTATTGCCCATATCTACAGGACTGTTAAATAAAAAGCTCTAAAATCTTTATATCGAGCCCATAATTTCAAATATAACGTTTTTTTTGGCTCCCCTCAACATTTTGATTTTATGACATACGCGGTTATTCTAGAAAACCACAGATATATGACACAAATTTTCAACGACATTCAAATCTGGATGGTATTTTAATTACCCTTGGAGTAACCATACTTTGAATCATTATCTTGAAGGAAATTAAATATCTTCATGATACCTAATTTTGTGGCACCCAGAATTAAAAATCGTTGTCATAGTCCATTTTAAATTTTTTTCGAAGACAAATATATATATGTATATACTCTATAACCGCTGGTCAGGGTACAAATATATTTTGATGCAATTCGGTATATAAAGTTTAAAGAACCATTTAAAGTCATAGTACCGATATAAAGCTAATTTCCGATTTTCACTGAAATATGTCAAAAGATGAAAATATTTTTTTTTGTTTTTGAGAAAAATATGTAACTTTGCATAATCGGTCCCTTTTTCGACCTAGTTCCCTTATAACAATGGCATTCGATATGGACTCTTACGAACATTCGTCCATTTTGTCTTTTTTTTTGGAAGACTCGGGGAACAGTTTTGTATTCTTTTCCAAATAATTTTCAGCTTCTGTTGATAAGTTTGGTGCACTTATTTACTTTTCGAAAAATCTACCATTCATCTGCATTATTACATATTTAACTTATTTTCAATTTTACATGACGTTAAAAAAATGCAGATAAAAAATTAAAAGCAACGGATTAAGATTTCGAGAATGAAAATAATGAAACAAATCAAACTCGTTCTCTTTTTGACAATCAATGTCGCATTTTATTCACACTTTTTCAAAAAGTGAATTTTTTATATATCTATATTAATATGCTAGGCGATTTCTTGTGACTGATGTTTTGTTCTACCGTTTTATCCCGATTTTGACCAAACGTATATTATATGAAAGGTATTTCTTTTTAGCCGATTTGCAGATTTACAGATTTTGAAATTTTTTCCTTTATTTTGAGTAAATTGCATTTCAAGTTGCTACTAACACATACATAAAATTATACAATCCCTGCCGGCAACTCAACTAACTTTTAATGCACTTATATCTAACTATTACGCAACTAGTGGTCGTTGATACTTGGATTACTTTCAATGAAGCAAACTGAATATTTTAACATTGCGATGTCCTAGGCGGTAGTCAATTGTCCGACTCTGCATGACTTTTCAACTAACTTAAAGTTAGCTAACTTATAGTTAGCTACAAACTAATTATATTTTATATATTATAGTTCGCTATAAGTTGACTTAATTAAAATCAAATAGTAGTTAGCTTATAATAAATAGTCTTTACTTTAGTCAAAAGTAGAACCCCCTAAAGAAATTTAAATGTAAAAATAACACAAAATTTAGTATTAAGCTTATAAAATTATTTACTTTTTCAAATATTTTGTTTACATTTGTTATAAATAATTAGTGAAACATGTTGAAACGTAAAACTAAGGTAGAGGGTATCAGAGGTTCGTCATAGCCGAATTTAAATTTTTTTTTTTATTTTTAACGCATTCAGCATGGATATGCCGTTTTTTAATGACTCTTAGAGCATCTCTGATGTCGTTTTCCACCTCATTAGAGCCAAGCGATCGACTGGCATCTGTTTAAAATATAAATGTCCTATATTATGTGAAATCAATATGTTTTTAATATATAGGTTACCCGTTAAAGCTTGGAAGAAAACTTTGAAGTCCCTTATTCTTTTCTTGCCATGGATTCCATCCATATTAATTTCTAGACAGATATTCATAGAAATTACCTCTGTTAAAGTTTTTGACAGGCGTCCTTTTAACAATGACTTCATCATATTAATCTGTACAAAGTACTAAATCGTGGAGTTATTTGAAATATATATTAATATCTATAAGTATAAAATTTGTGAAATAAAATTTTAGGGAGTTATTAAATTTCTGAAATAAAATTTTGAAAACCTACATAAAGTTCACGATTGTCATCACTAATTGTGTTGTTGAGCTCAGTCAAATCACCTATACTTTTTATAGGGAAAACTGTGCGCACATTATTGTTTGTTACTTCTTGGTGAAGAATCCTTTAAGTCAAAACTTACTGCTCAGCCAGGGACTTCATTATAACATCATTTTGCTTGACTATAATTTCTGTAATTAAATATGTTAAGGAATAAGCAAGGTGAAATTAGTAAGTAAAACTAGGAAAATGTGTTGCAAAAAGTAAGTTACCTTGTAGTTTTTTTCTCTCAATATAATGTCACATATTTCTGGAGTAATAATTGACTTGAAAACTTCGTTTTCTGAGAAAGAAATGCTCTTTGCTGACGGTCCACCTTTTTGGCGTAATATGTTACGAGATTTTGTTTGTAAACTTGCACGTCTCCCATCCAGTTCCCATCAAAATACAGCCTTCACTTTGCTTATCTTCAGTACTAACATCTGAGTCGTATTCGTTTTCGCTCTCTATGACAATTTCGTTTTCCGTCTCCCATCCAGTTCCCATCAAAATACAGCCTTCACTTTGCTTATCTTCAGTACTAACATCTGAGTCGTATTCGTTTTCGCTCTCTATGACAATTTCGTTTTCAATGTCTGAATCTTCATCAAATGTATCACCAATTTGTGGCAAATAGTTTTCATCATCCGACGCAACAAATATGTCTTCATCTTCTGAACATTCAATCATTTGCCTTATTTCATCGGAAGTAAATATAGTTACATAATTATTTACATTCCGTAATAATGAAATCGTACTTACCTACAAACACGATGACGACTTGTACTAGCTCTAGTTTCGGTACCACTCATAATGAATTAGTGAATTTATCACAATTTTATGTAATGGCTTGGTAAATTAATCACAATTTTATATATTTTTTTAAATTGCTTATCAAATCCACCTGTTTCAGCGCAATTAAACAATAAGTTGCACAACTTCACATACGATAAAATGTTTGTTTGTGTTTTTTTTTTTGCAACGACTGAAGATTTTTTGGGTATCCCCCTTTTTAGAAAGTGAGTTGTACATACAAAACACAACTTCTTTGTGTCACAGGTTTATTGTAGTGGTTCCGCGTTTTAACATTATGAGAAGTTGACGTTACTAAATTCAAATTTAAAAGTATTTCTAAAATGTGTGCTTAAAAAAATTTGATTATTAAAGTAAATTATGACTATTGTAGACAATTATCTGTATTTTCAATAAGTGCCGGTTTACACATGAAAGTTTTCTTGCTGAAAGTCTTGAGTTTATAGGTGAGACGGGAGAGAAGAATGGCAGGGGGTACATAATTTCATGTACTCTGAAATTCTCTTGTTTCTTGCTTCGTAATTATCAAAGTGAATTTATTTTACGTTTTCTATAATTTTTATGTTCGTTTGTATTACGAAAGATTATAAATTGAAATAAAGTTAATTTTAATGAAATAAAATGATATAATAAATAGATAAAATGATAAAGTAAATATGAACAAATCTTGAATTTCAATACAAAAATTTCAGTGTGTAGACACGGATGAAAGTTTAAAAGAGAATTTCAAAAAGTTTCAGAAAGAAAAATTTCATGTATAAACCGGGACTAATTAAGCATTTTTGTGTACAATGATTTAACTTATTAACCGTGAAAAGTCTAATTTATAGTGAATATTCTATGTAGGTACAATTGTACCTGTACCGCCTTTTAACGTTGTAAAATTCTTCCGTTCGACAAAGGTTAAATTGCTTATGGACCAGAAGGGGTTATATTATTAAATATTAAAGGTTCTAATTTTTTTAATAATGTACATACTAGCAGATTGCAGCCCTCGAAATTCGAGTGCATATTCTAGAAAATATTATTTTTTCGTTAAATAAAGACCCTAAAGGTATGCTGATCAATTATAGCCAATTCAAAAATCAACACCAAAAAACAAACTCATTTTTATTACCAACACATTAACAAATTTAAACACACACAGCATTGTATAATTTTATGTATGTATGTGTTAGTAGCAACTTTAAATGCAAATTAATCAAAATTAAGGAAAAAATTTAAAAATCTGTAAATCTGCAGAACGGTTAAAAAGAAATACCTTTCAAATAATATACGTTTGGTCAAAATCGGGATAAAACGGTAGAACAAAACATCGGTCACAAGAAATCGCCTAGCCTAAGAACTAGGCCAAATAAGTTGTACCATTGAAATATTAAATATTTTTTTAGGAATAAATTATGAAACGGTTTTTAACCATTTTTAACCATTCTGCATTTATATATTTTGTTGATAAATTAAAAAAAAAAATAATAAATTTCTATGATTCAAAACAAAAAAAAAAAAAAAAAAAAAAAATGATATCCGGCTGTGTTGATTTGTTAATATTATCCTTGAAATTGATTATTTCACGTTCTTGACTGTTTCAAAATATTAAAGATGATCTTTTGTCCGCTTCAATATTTACTATATGAAAAATGCTACATATAAACACATATTTCATTTCTTTAATCTCTACATTAAATAAATTACTCATTTCCTTAACATTTTGTAAAATACACATGCACACATTTAAATTTTATTTTTATTTATACATACATATATTTTTTGTTCAATGAATTCATTAAATTGTTAAGAATTGTTATACACATTCATTTAATGTGTTTTTCTTTTCCTTTTTTTATTTTTTGTTAAGTTTTGTTGTTTTTATTACTTTAAAGAAAGTAAGTTAAAAAAACCATTCAGCTTCAACAACACAAAAAAGTTACGAAGTAAAACTTTTTTAAACAAGTTCTTTCGCCCGTGCTAAACTCCCCCCTCCCTTTGTTCTTAAATCTTTCTAAAGTAGCAATGTACATACACATACATACTACCTATCTATACGTACATATATATTACGAACATTTAGTCAATGTACGTAAGTATGTTATGGATGTATGTATGTATGTATATCTGTATGTGCGCAGCTGTTTTGTCATTTAACGACGAAAACATTTTTATAATATAAAAGTTAAAGTAAGAAATGCGAAAAAACAGTTTTACTTTCTTATTTAGTCTTTCCATGTTGAAAAAAGTTTAAACAGAAAACATTTTAGTTTTTATTTTAACTTTTTTTAAGGTTGAAAAAGAAAACTACAAAAAGTTTGTATACATCAATGTTTTTATGAACGAACGAACATACATACATACATATAACAACTACACACAGTTTTTTTTTACTGTTAATGTTATTTTTTTATATTTGAATTTAAAAATTGTAATGTTAAGTTGCTTTATGTTTTTGATTTTTATTTTTCAACAAACAAATCGTCAGCTAAAATGCAAAAAGACGAAATGTCAACAAAATTAACACTAATACCCACCACCCACCCACCGCTGCCATTTTGCATTGTCAATTTTTAATAATTTACAATTGTTCGCAGTACAATTTTTAGGGGGTGAAAGATTCAAAGTCTAAATTTTTAAAAATTGTAAAAAGGTTTTCAAATAAAAAAGATGCATTAAAATTTTGCAGTGTGTCTTTTTAAAGTGAGTGATATATATTCAAAATCCCGTCTTAAAGTCTTGCCATCGGATTAAAGGATATACACTCCTTGTCACTTGAATAGGACACCCCCTAAGTGTGTTTGCGATCACCCACTGCTCCTAAACCAATGATAATAGACTTATTTTTTTTTTTAATTAAAGATCATTTAATATCTTTGTCTTAACCAGCAGGAATTCTTCATGGTAAAGCTTTAATCAGTAAAAAAAATTCTTAACTCAATCTGTCAAATTCAGGGGGCTCAAATTTTGCGTCAGTTGAATAGGACAGTTAAACAAAAAAAACATTTCAGAGATCTCAGATTATTTTTAACATAAAAATGACTTAAATATAGGGTAATAGGTTTAATTTAGAAGAAAAAAAAATTGTTTTAATAATGCGTCGAGCCACCTTGATGTTCCAAAACTTCAGTCATCCGTTTTGGAAGAGATTGATACAAGCCAGCCAAGTAATTTAATGAAATCGAGTCCCAAGCTAATTCGATTGCTGTAACTAGTTCGGCTTCACTCGAATATTGCTTTCCTGTGCCATATATTTCACTGTCAGCCATCCCCAAACATTTTCGATTAAATTTAAATCGGGTGAGTATGGCGGTCAGCTTAAGAGGTCCACATTTTGGCTCTGTATATAAGATTTTACGACCCGAGCTGTATGTATCGGCGCATTATCTTGTTGATATATCCATGGGAGAGGCCCGAAAAGGTTTTGAAAATATGGAAACGCCTCTTTTAATATTTCTTTGTAGCACAAAGCATTCATCGTTGATGACATAAATTTTAGTTTGCAGGTGCCATAGTAGGAAATGGCCCCCCACACCATAACACCTCCAGCTCGGCTATGCAGACGGTTCAAATGATGGGGTTCCTTGCGGAGATCATGGAAATAGTAACTATAACCATCTCGGCCTTCTAAATTAAACTTTTTTTCCTCTGAGAAGACCACTTTATGCCACTGAAAGGTCCAGGCCACATGTTTGCGACAAAAATTGAGGCGTTGCGCTTTTCTTGCCGGGTTAAGGGGAGGCTTCTTCTTTATTTTTAACCTCTTTAGGTGTTTAGCCTTCATAATAACGCGATGGACAGTGGATACACTAGCATTTACATCACATTTTGCACGAATTTTCGCCACAGAGTCGTGAGAATTTGACGCTTTTCTTAATATGAGGCGTCTTTCCGATTCGGTGAGCACACTGCACGTGCGGCCTTTCATATTTTTTCTATATTCAGACTCATTACTTAAGAATCCCGATATGACATGTCGGCTCCTGTTGGTTTTTTTTTTTTGGCTATTTTTGCAATTGATAGGCAAGGACTCTGGCCTTTATTTTTCCTTTTTCCTGTTCAGATAAGGCTTTTCCTCGACCCATTTGAACTTTATATTAAAGACAATAGCCGAAAATCACAAAAAAATTCGATCAGCGAAAACTCCGTGAGCACGTGCCAAAGTAGACGATCAAACAAAACGCATGTTCTATTCAGGTGACACAAAAATACTGACTCAATTTCAAGCGAATTCCAACATAAAACAAGAAAAAAGATATAACGGTTCTTTGCCACAACTTGCAGCTTGTTGCTGAGAGAGATAAATAATTGCACAAAAAGAACGTGCAAAAGTTAAGTTATTTTATCATTTCGCTTTTGAGTTGTCCTATTCAAGTGACATGGAGTGTAAGTGACCAAAATTATTTAACAGATTATTTTGACATTAAATCTATAATATTAATAGGCTAGGCGATTTCTTGTGATCGATGTTTTGTTCTACCATTTTATCCCGATTTTGCCCAAACGTGTATTATTTGAAAGGTATTTCTTTTTAGCGGTTTTCCAGATTTACAGATTTTTAAATTTTTTCCTTTATTTTGGGTAAATTGCATTTAAAGTTGCTACTAACATACATAAAATTCAATGCTATGTGTGGGTTTATTAATTTGTTAATGTGTTTGTAATAAAAATGAGTTTGTTTTTTGTGTTGATTTGTAAATTGGCTATAATTGACTAGCATACCTTTTTAGGGTCTATATTTAATGAAAAAATAAAATTTCCTAGAATTTGCACTCGAATTTCGAGGGCTGGAATCTGCTAGTAATATCTTATTTCCCTTTGTAAAAGGGAATTTATTTTTAATGACAAATTTTAGGAACAAAATAATATTCTAGGTGCTCAATAATTATTGAGTTTTAAATACATATTTTAATGAATTTTATTATTCATTTATGGATAATTTTTAATGCGTGCCTGAAATATTAGATTCAGTGAATGAAGGAAGTTTCGTTATTGGGACATGCCTTTGGCTCTGACCTTTTTAATGGTATTTTTAACGATGCTTTTCTTGAAATCAACCACTCCGAAAATCTTGATTTGTTTCTTTTTTGCAGTTAAATTTGTTTCACTAGAGAAAAAAAGGTGATATTAAGAACATTTTCATAACCTAGACTTAAATTTCAACCGAACCAACCATATAAGATAGAAAAAAACCGAAATAATAAAATTTACCTAATTTTGATCAATCAGCTGTGATATAAGTTTATAGAAGAGCATCTTAAGTCGACATTGCAAATAACACCTCGATTTGCGTGTTCGTAAAGTTGGTTCACATAATGTCTACCAATCACTGTTTGGTGGATAATAACAATATGAGAGGTATTGTTTCTGCAAAAATTTTTGAGAAACTGCTTTCGTAGTACAACGTCGTTTTATTTCTTGAACTATTTCAACTTAATAAGTCCATTAACGAAATGCCGCCTTCGTTGGTTATTGTTTAATTTTTTCATAGTATTAAAAGTATTAAGACCTAGAATTTGTAATGAGCAGTGATTACAATTAAGATCTTTTAGTACTACATTTAGCATTTTTTTATAACTCGTTCAGCACTGAGAAATGAATTTAGCTTTGCATTTTTTCGAAGCAATATGTTAGGGTATGGTAATTTTGATCCGCTATTCGAAGATTTTGAATTTGAAACTTTTTCTAAAATATTGAAAAATATAGGTGAACTTTAAAGAAGCAAAAAAGAATTTACTGCAGTTAGTTATTGAATTTATTAAATAATTAAAATCTTAAATTTTGGTATTGTGTTATTAGTATGTTAGTAGCTCTAAAATGTTATATTATAGAAAAAAATTTAAAATGTTGTAATTAGCCCCTGGGGAATCGTGCTCGAGTGAAATTTTGGTCGAACGTGTGAAATTTATGGTTTTTGTATTCGATAGAGTAAAATGGATCGCATTTTTCTCAACAACATTCGAAATTTTAGCCAATATAAGATAAGAAATTTTACTTAAAAAATGTACTAAAAACTGAGCTGAATTAATACTGTAAAAGACACTTATTTATTTATTTATTTATATTTTTTTTTTTAGCATTTTGTTTCAATAGGATTTAGAACTTTTTCTTCGCCAAGTTTGTTAAGGCTAGTTATAATGCAGATATGAATCAACTATTTCTAATAATGATGGTGATTTGACGACAATTTTGAAAGTTGTCATTGCGATTTATGGAAAGAAGTATATATTTTTTAATTTAATTTGTATTATTGTATTAATAGCTAATAATTTGTATTTTGTATAGTGGTGCTTTTAAGTATGACATTCAGGGCTAGGTTATAGTAATAAAAAAAAAGGATTGAATTGATGAAATGATATCAGTGTAACATTTAAAAATTATATTTTTTAAGTTGTTCATTAGAAGGCTAAAAGTCTAACAATGTTTTTTTTATGCTTCTGTATTAAAATTATAGTCCGTCTGCATTTCATTTGACGAAATACAGCTTAAACAAATTACAATTTCTTGTATGTACGCGGGTTGATTGCGAAGTTATAAAAGAAAAAAGGGTTCTTCTTTTGGGATTTTTCGACCAACTGTATGGATTATATTTATTGAATTTATTTATTTTAAAGATATTTTACAATGATTGAATTTAAATTTCATTTAATACATTGGCGAAGTTTAGAATGTATATTTATTGAATTTATTGATGTTTATTTTATGTTTTGATATTTATATAATACACTATGTTTCTACAATTTTATTGGACAGAAAATTATTACAATTGCAAATATATACATATACATATATGCTTAAAACATACATTTATTGTCTTCAAAAAGTTTGTGTTTTCACAACTACCAAAAAGTGCTAACATATGAATTTTCAACTCGATGAACATATCCATAAAATTTTTTAATTGGTCAAGTTAATCCGGTATAACAATTTAACATTATGAATCGATAAGCTATTCCAATAAGTCTGGATTGATATGTCAATTACTACGAATATTGGGTACACGACAAGCAATTGTATATTATAAGTACTACATATAGAGTATTATACTTGTATGTCAAATATAATGACGTTTTAATCGTCACATTCATTTGTGGGCTTGCAAATGTGTTTGTTAAGTATGATTCTATGGTTTCTTCGCTTGTTTGTAACATAAAGTTGTTATTAAAACATATTAATTTTTATTATATTTTCGGCAAATCTAATGGGCTTTACAAGTAAAGATTATGGATAAAGAATCTAACTTACTGCATATTTTCAAGACATTCAATTTTCAGGTTTAGCTTTTCAACAACTATATATAAATTTGCAATATTGGACGCAGCCATTCTTATAGATTTTGATGTCAATTGAGATGTAGTGTGATTTTATCAGTACTAGATACTGATAAATTTTAATGGAAGACACATTTTTGTTAAGCACCTGTTCTTCATTATACTGCATTAGGTATGGATTTCTTTAAGCTATTTTTGTAAGCATATTGAGTGGCATATTTTGGTGGAGTAAACATTTGTTGTGAGATATTTAAAAACACTAAAACCAAAAATACAGTATTATAATTTGCTATTTAATTCTATTGTATAATTTTAGGAATTTTATTACAATTACCTACCTTCTACAAAATATTTCCACAATTATATAATTATATATACATACACTTGATAACGTTTTAGATTATATAATTGTATTAATTTCAAAGATAGTATAATGTTCTATGCAATGTCTATTAACTCATGAATCGATAAATGGGTGATATTTATGTGATTTACGCAATTAAATTGATCCAGAGTTTAAAATTTAAAATTTTCTTGATTTTTTTTGTATCACATCACAAATTAATTTTGGAATTTTAATATTTATTTTATTGATAAGAAAGATCCGAATTTGATACGAAAAACTAGGATAAATTAAAATTTTTTTAAACGGGTTCTGTATTGAGTGTGAAAATAACAAGTTAAAAAATTAACTTAATTTACATTTGAAAATTTAGCAATATAGCATTTTTTTTATTCTTTTGATTCTGTCTTTTAAAAATGTTTAATAATATTAATTTAATATTTCAAACTAATATTAATTAAATATTTTAAAATATTAAAAACTTAAGTGTTTTCGCGAAAATTATATTACAAAAATTTTAAAATTGTTTGAAGTCTATTTTTAACAACTTACGACTACGACTACGAAACATACAAAAATATAAAATGCTCTAATATGCTGCCGCCAACCCACCATACACCAAACCAAATCATACAATACTATAAGGATGTTGTTGTTATTATTGTTTTGTATGTCTCGTGTACAATCCGGCAATACTCTAGTATATTATGGGCATAATATTTATTCGTTACATGTTTGTGTGCAGATATCTAACCACCAACCATTCGATTCTACTATTTGTAAAAAAAGAACTGGTTTGGTTTTATTTTGTTTCTTTTTTATTCATACTCGTTTATGTTTCATCCTACTGACTGCCAAAGCTTTGCCGGTTTATTTTCTTCTTTTGTGTTGCTGTTGTTGTTTTTGTTCTGTACTTTTATTTTGTTAATAGGTTTTTATTGTAATTTTTTTATTACAGTTTGCTTGTTTCTTAAATTTATTTTACATTGTTTAGCCTTTACTGCCCCCTTGTTTTTTCGTTGTCATTGGGTCTTGAACGAAAAAAAATTGTTAATTTTTTCCTCTCTTTGATATTAAACTTTTTCGCAATGTACAGTATTTCAAATTAAAGTTGTGTGCACTTTAAAAATTTAACCCAGCAATAAAATATTTTTTTTTTGTTACTGTGAGCGAGCGAAAATATTATTTGACCACAATTAGGGGGTTTTTTGCTGTGCTTTATAATTTATTTGTGTATATCAAATTCGTATGTACATACATATGTATTCTTTATACATGTACATATGTATTTATGTTTCCATGAGGCAGGCGCCACCTAAAATTGTTATTTTACTTTGCTTAAATGTTGCCAAAATAATATTGTTACACTCATAAAAGTGATTAATTATATTTTAATTTTAAACAGGTTTTTAAATTCAGGTCTCAGGTGATTAAATGTAACTTTTTTTTATTAATTTTTTTTTCATTTGTATGATTATGGCAAAAGTGTACTTAATATTAAATAAATCAAATTAAATAATTTTTATTTACTTGTATTTAACTTTATATATAATTATAAATATAAATAAGTACTATTAATTTTTGTTTACCATCTAAATTGTTTTTTGTATACATTATTGGAAAAAATTGCAAGAACGATGATTCTTATTTTAATGAATAGGTAGTAGACTCTATTTCAAAACCAAATTATGCAATTCGTAGATACTGTTAGATTATTGAAAATCTAACGGTTAATCATTATACAGCTGGTTTTTTACGAGTCCTTTATAAATTAAATTATAACGACATGCAATTATAACGACAACGAGAACAGTTAAAAAATAACAGAATCCAGTCGTGGTAAACATTGAACATCAATTAAAAAATAAATTAAATTATATTTCAGAAAGCAGCAATATCTTTGAATAATAGAAAGTGAAACACTATTTGATCAGAATTTGCACACAGCGCCTTCAACGTAAAATAAAAGTACCTTCGGTCGGAATAAAACAAAATTTACTTGTTTAATTCTGGTACACAAATGCTATGTGGATTAATAATTTGACACCAAAAATACAAAAAAGAGACTCAACATTTCGGAGAATTTCGGAAGAAATTGATGTTTTTCATTATCTGGTCAGTTCAATTTATTGGATCGATAAATTGTGTCCTGTGCATTATGGCCGAAAGTATTCATTCAAATTGGTAAAATCTCTTTCAAGAGAACAAATTATCAATTATGGGCTGGCCTATCAGCCTCAGAACTAAATATCATTTTAGATAATCCTATAAAAGTAAACAACTAATCTAAAAACAAAAATTATACGTGCGACAAAAGAGGCTTGGTACTTAGTATGTGCTTAATACGGAAGTATGTGCTTGTCTTTCTGGAGCCATGCATTGTAGATGTGCGAAAGTTTATAAAAATGAATGGAGCTACAACTAAGTATTAACAAGATATAACGCTAACTGATAAGAAATTCCAAATAAATTGTAATAATTGACATCTTTATATTTTCCGGGCTATGTTTTATAAATTCGAGTCTTTTGTTGTTATTGAACGAGTTTAGTATTATTTCTTGAGTTTTTTTTTGTCGTATCACACTGAAATTAAGGAAATCGAAATAAAAATTGTCTTTCTTTTTTTCAACACTGTATACACAGAAAATAGAACCTCAAATTTTGATATGTTACATAAGAAAAGTAAAAGTAACATTACTTAAAGACGGTAGAAATTTAATGCGGAATGGACGTATTTAAGTTAACAAGAATTAAAGCTTAATTAATTTACATTTAACTTTCAAAATATGACAAAGTGGTTTTTATTGACCCAACACAATAATATTTTGAAGTTGCATTTTTACAAAGATGAATTTGTTTTTATTTTGTGTCAGACCGAAACGGTTTTTTTTTTCTCGAAATCGTACCATTTAAGAATGGAAGGAAATAAACTGTTGGTTTCGAAATATTGGTACTATTCTTATGACTAGTAAATAATGTTTTAGGGAGGATATTTTTCGTACTCCTTAACCGACATTGACATTATAATCATATATATAGATATATATTTATATTCTGATTATAATGTCAACATATATGTATATACATATACACTAACGTTCGAAATTATTTGCCACCCCTTCTCCTTAAATTTTAAATGTCCATATCTCCTTTATTTTTCACTGCAAACTCTTCAAATTAAAAAAAAAATATATTCTTTATTAGTTACTTTAACAATTTTTTTTGAAACTACACTCTCTCTATTCTTTAACTTTAGATTCATCAATGTGACCGCCTCCATTTCATATAATTTTACGACATAGTCTTGTCATCCTTTGAATCAATTTTTTCAAAGTTTCTGGAGTGATCTGGTTCCATGCTTCCTACATTTTATTCCACAGGTCTTAGATGTAGAACAGGTAGTTCGAACCTTCCTGTCCAATTCATCCCGCATTTGAGGTCACTGCGGTGGCCATTCAATAGCTTTACAGGTTCTAGCTGCTTCCTGGGTCTCTAAATTCCGCTTACAAATTTTGTTCTATATTTTGGATAATCTTGCTCAAATTTGAAATTGTGACCCACAATTCTTCATCCGGTGACCATGGCACTATCTTTCAGGATAGTTCTACATGGGTTTTATCGAGTATTCCTTCGAATTTGAATAACTCGCAAAAATTTTCGGCAGAAATGCAACCTCAAACCATTACGGAATCTCCCTCATGTTTGACTGTTGGCACTAGGCATGCATCCGACGTACGTTCTCCAACTGAGCGCCTCACAAAAACTCGCCTCTTGGAGATGAACACTTCAATCTTCTATTCAACGAACCAAAGGACCTTGCACCAATCGTTATAAAAGCCCAGTTTTCATATTAAAAAATCTTTCTCTCATTTTGTGGGCGATTCTGCCGTTTTAGCCAGCCGCTATAAGGGGTCGTTTTACTGTACACTTACTGCATTCGTTCGGCTGCTGTTTAGGGGGGCGGCTATTTTTGATACTGTTTAGCGACAATTTCGCTTCCTTGTCCTTATTATTAATTATTAATCTGGGCCGACCGCTTCAATTTTTAGTCGCAATTGTACCATCCTCTTCGAATTTTTTCAGTTCGACTAGCACTTTGAGCTCCTTTTCAACTGCTTGATTCATTTTCCCAATTTTGTATAGGGAAATAATATGTGACGTTTATATTTTAAATCTCCGTAGTTTTTGTCATACTTAAATTTAATTCAATCACATTTTCACTTTCACGTGTTAGATCTTAGTTTCAACGTAATAACTCAGCCGTTTTTGTAATGTATTTCAATTTAACTTACTGGTAAAAAAATTAAAATACCTGCCACTACCTGTTGTTTTGTAAAAAGTCCATGCTAATCCTATCTTGACAATAACAGAAAATAATGCATTGAGACGCAGTTTTTATAGCCATTAATTGCTTTTCTCCGTACTACGTTGAGGATATATCTGTGGCCACAAGCGATAACCGCCTAAGTCGAGTTAAGAACGTTTTGAATTATGTATGCTATCATATTCTTCTAAAAACGCTTTATATTTACGTGCAATCCCCATTTTTTCTAACACTATTAAGTAAAAAGTTATTAATGAAAACATACTGACCTAAGTCAAGTCGTAGTGAAGCCCCATTACATTTATATAAAAAGTCATTTTTCTTGAAAGCATGGTATTCGACGATTTTGATTATCTTTCCTATCATGTTATGCTAAAAACGTTTTATATTTACGTGAAATACCCATTTCTCTAACACTGTTTATTAAAAAGTTATTAATAAAAACATTCTCACCTAAGTCGTAATGAAGCCCCATTACATTTACATATATAAAAAGTTATTTTTCTCAAAAGCATGATTTTCGACTTAGGCGGTTAATGCTTGTGACCACAGATATCAGAAAATTATTATTTTTATACCCTATACCACTATGTGGTTTGGGTATAATGACTTTGTGCTGCTGTTTGTAACAACCAAAAATATTTGACGTAGACCCATCTTTAATTATACCGATCGAATCAGAATCACTTTCTGAGTTGATTTAACAATGTCCGTCCGTCCGTCCGTCTGTGTGTCCATGTAAAGCCTGTAATCAAACTGCAGGTCGCAAATATGAATATATTTTGATGAAATTTGGTATATAAGCTTTTATCGGCCATGGGATGAACGCTATTGAAATTGGTGAGAATCGGTCCATGTTCAGACCTAGCCCCCATACAAATTACCCATATGAAATCGACATAAATTGCCATAAGATCCAAATTGTCATATAGATCTTACTCAAATTGGGTTTGTATGCGTTCATTACATCCACTAATGAGTAGTCCAAAAATGATCCCTTTGACCCCATATAGAGCTGCTTCCCGATCTTCACTTAAATCTATTAAAAAACAAAAATATTGCACTGATTCTTCTCAAATTTTGTTTGTACATATTTTTGCAAAATACAAGAGACTTTACCAAACATGATCAGGATCGGTCCATTTTTGGACCTAGTCCCTTTATAGATATAGCATCCGATATGAACTTTTTCATATCTGCAGCCAAAAAAATTAATAAAAATCCCACTCAAATTTGGTTTTTGCTTATTTTCAATGTCCAGTTAGTTGGGCCTAAGAGATAGGGTTTCTAAACGCATGGTATAGGGTATCGTATAGTCGGTCTAGACCGACTATAATTTTCTTACTTGTTTTAAATTAGAAAGCATAATTTTTTAATTATTCATTAAACGTGAATTACACCAAAAAAATATATCCAAAATTTTGTTCAATACCGATAATGGTCAGTTTTATAATTTTATAAATCGTTTTAATAAAAAAAAAAACAATATTCAATTTAAATACGAATTAAACAGATTTGATCATTGCGTAAAAATTATAGAATAAAATAAGCGGGAAATTTTAATTATATTCACTTTGTTGTTATGCATGAAAAAACCTCACCGCGACAACTCGAACTAAAACGAAGAATGTTTTGTAAAATATACTTGTAGCTATTTTTGAGAAAGACTTGTTTAAGGCTGACTATGACTGCACTCAATGGCACTTTCTCATTCGCATGCACTAAAAGTATACACTTTAAAGGTCTGACCGACCGACAAACACAGTAGTGTTGTTTTAACATCAACCATCAACATTAAGTATACTGTATACAATAAAATGTAATAAACATAGATTCATGTACTTTGTTCTTTATTCTTCTTCCTCAATATCCTTCACCTTACTTATGTGGAGTAATATTCTATACATAAACAGCAATGGTAATATTACATTTGTTACAGATATACGAGTAGAGAGAAGTTTTATATCATTAAATTTTTATTCTTCACATTCACAAAAAATCTATATATTTTTAAACAGTTAATTTACCTAGTTCTTCTTCAATTTCTTTTGTTATTTGTCTGAAACTGTTGGGAGGCATTGCTTTGAACATTCTATTAAATCTATCAAAAAACAAAAATATTGCACAGATTTTTCTCAGATTTGGTTTGTATATTTTTTTGAAGAAACTAAGTGACCTTACCAAATATAGTCAGGATCAGTCCATTTTTCGACCTAGTCCCCATAAAATATAGCATCCGATATGCACTTTTTAATATCCGAAGGTAAAAAAGTTAGTAACAATGCCACTCAAATTTGATTCATGCCTACTTTCTATATATAGTTCATTGGATCTAAGAGATAGGGTCTCTAAACGCATGTTATAGGGTATCGTATAGTCGGCCTATTTGTTATTCTTAACAATACATTCACAAAAAAATCTATATTTTTTTAAACATATTAACATATTAACTTATGGTTCTTTTATTGTAATTTCTCATAACGTTGCCAGATTAATAAAATTATCCCTGAGGATGTTGGGAATCTCCAACGAAACGTCGGATGAATAATGAATAAATAGTCTTTTATTTATTTTGAAAACAAATGACCTTGGAAGCCCACTTTAGACAATTCTAAAAATCTTAACAAATGTTTACCAAAAAAAATGATAAAACATATAATCAGTTAATTTTTCTAGTTCTTTAATTTCTTTTGTTGTTTGTCTGAAACTGTTTGGGAAAATGCTTTGGACATTAATGATTTTTAAAATCATATATAAATAATCATATCTAATGAATTCATTCTTTTAAATTTTGTTATATACAAGGTGCATTTTACAATATTTATATATGAATTACAATTGTTGCATTCTTGTGCGATATAATTCTATTCTGGTTGGTTGGTTGTCTGTCTGGTCGATCTGTCGGTCAGTCAATTGGGGTATATTTGTTAGTATTAAGCTATAGCTACGTAACTTGACGCATGCCTAATACTCTTCTACCACCATCAATATTTATATCAACATCGTCGTCATCTTCAATACAAAAATAAAAATAAATTAAAGTATACAAACAAGTTATGCATTGTATAAATATATTTTATGATGCTTCTTTTATAAATTTTAATGTACATCCGTCTGTTTTAAATGTAGATATGTATATACGAGAGTGTATTCACATTTGTTTGTCAGTTTTGTTTATTTTTTTTTTGCCAGTCGGTCGGTGTACTTGCTGGTTGGTTTGATTTGCCTGCCTTTTAAACATTTATTTTTTCTTTCTCTTTTTAGATTTCTACTTGCTACATACATGTGTGTATATTAGGGGGCTTCACAAAAAACGTTTTTATTTGCTTGCAACTCTTACAACCCAGAAGATATCTAAAAAAATTTTCAGTTTTTTAAATGTTGGTAAGGCTATGAAACATATTTTTTGTATTTTTTCTCTGGTGCTTCAATTTCACAAAACCACCTACTAAAATTATTCGCGGTAAAAATGATTAGTCTAAGGGGACTTGAACTTAAATGTAAAAATTTAATATATCCCAAGTTCAAACCTCAATAACTCGTGAAATAAAGCGTAAAATTAAATCTATTAAATAGATCTTCGAAATACCATTCGTTTGAAGTCACATTTGATTTTTATGAAATTAATTAAATTGGTAAAATCTCATTGAAATGGTAAAAAGCCATTTTTTTAATGTTTCTCGGAAATTGAACTTGAGAAATAAAAAAATTTTATTTTTAACTCCGTCTTAAAAGTAATTATTTTTACAGCAGATAATTTTTTTTATTTGGCTGTTGGTAAAAAGCCATTTTTTTAAATGTTTCTCGGAAATCGAACTTGGGAAATAAAAAATTTTTATTTTTAACTCCGTCTTAAAAGTAATTATTTTTACAGCAGATAGTTTTTTTTATTTGGCTGTTACTCTTCTGGTTTTGTGAAAATTTATCACAAGAGAAAAAACTAAAAAATAAATATGTTTCATAATCCTTTTTATGCCCTCCATACCACTGTGCAGTTTGCCATTTCGTTTGTAACGCATCGAAAAATTCGTTTGCGACCCTATAAAATATATATATTCTTCATCCTTATGAAACTCGAGTCGATATAGCGATGTCTGTCTGTCCGTCCGTCCGTCTGTCCGTTGAAATCATTCTCATTCACAAAATAAACTATTTACCTTGGTATTGAATATGGAGTAAATTGGGCATCATTGTGCCAAGATATGTTCAAAAATATAAAGACACTTCTGAACAATTTTAAAAATTCAGTGTGCTTGTTGTAATAATTTCGTATTAAGTTTATTAAATTTGTTTACTTTTTAAAACATTAAATAAGACCAGATATTAACGTGAACATAAAACCCATATGGAGGGTATCAAAGATTCGGCACAGCCGAATTTATTGGTAAAATCGATTTTAACGACCGCGTAAAGAGCTTCAAAACAACTATAAAATTTCAAAAATAAAATAGGTCTAAATAGGACATCAAAATCTAACAAATTATTAAAAATTCACTTCAGAGCAACATCTCTAATATATGTATGCTAAAAGTACAATATGTGGAATGTACAAACCATACATCACATATAGCAACTCTTACGAAATTGAGATTAGTGGAAATTGGAATGCATAAATATTCAAAAAAAATTCAAAAATAACGATTGTCTGAACAGAGTTGTATCTTCTGAGATTAATAATGTATGAAAACTGATTCTTAACCACATTGCTCGAAGGCCTGACTTTAGGTGAGTGTGTTAAAGCTCATGACCAAAAAGTGCAAGTACGAGTGTATGTGATATAGACACAGGTTCAATCCTCACGGCCGCCCTAAGTAGAAAAATTTCATATAGAAACAATCTATTCAATTACAACATAACAATTATTACAATGTTTAATAAATCGCTGATGAAGGCTGAAATTCCAGAAACCGGTCCGATTAAGAATACAGTGTAGTTATGAATTTTTAGAAATATATGCGTTTTTCTGCTCTACCGCGCACCATTCAAAACAAAATCAAAAAAATTGCATATTAATTGCAATATGTCTAAATAGGACGTTAAAATCTAACAAACTATAAAAAATATTTTTTTGTGTGAAACACCCTAATGTACATTCTACTTTCATTAATACGTGTTTTTCTTTTATTACACAATTTTTTATCAATATATTAAAATTGTACGACGACAAAATGTAAAGACAGATATGTATAATTATACGAGTTTCCATTCGAATTTCAGTACAAGTATATATTTAAATATACATATGTAGGTACATATGGTTAACTAAAAAGATGACAGACTGATATTAAATTATTTTTATTTTTAAAATTTAAAATACTCTAATTTGTCAAGTGACCCGAGTGCAGATTGGGGATCTGGTTGAGTATCCTAGCATTCTCCTATTTTTAAGTTATTGTCAAAAAAACATTTTTTCTTTACTTCTCACACTTACATTTTATTAACATCGTGAATTTTCAAACGATTTAAAGTTGTCGAATAAGGATGCTAAACAGGATCGATTATGTATAATCCCGGAACTCGGGATCAATATATTTTGGGATTTCTGTCCTCTTCGGGATTTAAATTTATATATAGACTTAAAAAATAAAAAAAACTAGAACCAATATTTGCCAAGTAGAAAATTCAATAAAAATGTTTTAGATCCTGTGACCAGATTATACTTTTCTTAAGGTCTTTGGCGCTACAGTTATTTATTAGTATTATGGGAGAATTGAGATAATATTAAAAAAAAAACCTAATATAAATATATAAAATAATCTGTTTATAAAGTCCTCAATTAGACAAAAAAACTGTAATATAGATTTAGATAATAAAATAATATATCTTAATATCTGTAAAAAATACGATGCCAATAACATAATTGTCGATCAAATTGGCCTAAATTTGGCATGAATTAACTTGTATGTATTACGGCACTTCAAAATTATATGTATATGAAAATAAGTTTAAATTTATTGAGTCTTTTTTTCTACAATATAATGATACAGCAACAGATAACTTAAGGACTATAGTGTAATATCTTAAATACAGTATTTGTGGAATTACAGCCATGCTTACAATATAGTGTGAAAATTGTTTAACAAACTATTTTAATTTCAACGCCCTTGCTCCTGGGGCTTACATAGCAGGAGAGTGTTGCTCGTAAAATAAACTTAAAACTAACTTAAACCTAACATTACATACCAATTAAAAAAAAAAACGCAAAACTAAACATAAATTTAGAAAAGGTAAATTCAACCCCCAGGAGTACTTTTGCTATAAAAATTGGGACATAAAGAAACAGACAAATCAGAGTGAATACATTCTTCATTCCTGTAACCAATAGGAGACAAATAAATAATGTTTATCCAGTTAGTCTTGTTGAGAATAAAAAATATTTGTAACATATTTGTTTGCATGATTAGATATTCTTAGTATAAACCTCTTTAATATTTGATTCATTATAAATTAAAAAAATCGAAAAACGTTTGGAGAATGATTCAAAATATTTCCCAATACAGCACCTTATATGAAAATAAAACAAGGCATGGAATTTTTGTAAGATCATTTTAATAATCAATTTTAGCTTTGACAACATACTTTTCCCATCTACTATTTATATACATCAAGGATAATAAGATCGAATCATGTTCAGAACTATCTTTTTGCCGAACTTAGCTTATATACAAACTTGAATTGAAACGTCTTTCCATTTGACATTTAGGAAACATTTTAATACAAAAAAAAAAGGATGACATTTTGTACTGGCAGAACATTTAATGCAAAAACTTGCACATGGTTTGTTTCAGATCTTTACCAGTATGTATGTATATTATTTTTGTACAGTTGGTAATTTATATTTACAAAATACTGGTTGGTTGACCACTAATAGCAATGTTTGGCAAAGCCACTGACTTTTATTGATTCCAATGATTTGTCAGCCACTACACTTATTTCTATACTGTTGCCATTTTCCGATTGGGAAGTTGTGATAACTCTGTATGCATTTAATTTCTTAAATTGTAGTTTTTAACCTCACAAATATTAATAGAATAATATAAACAGAATAATGTATATTATTTTGTCCAATTAATATATTTTTAATGAACTGTATATGGTTTTTTCGTTTGTACATATGTATTCTGTTTTCTCATTCCAAATTTATTTAGAATAGTTCTCCTCTACATGTTGTGCATATTGGTGTTCAGGTATTTTTAGGAATAAAATACAAGTTGGTTGACTGACTAGTCTGTGAGCTATGTACATATGTATAAAATATTTTTTGTCTGTACCAACAACACCAACCACACTTTATATTTTTATATACATATCAGTATGTGTTTTTTTTTTCTTTGTACAAAAAAGGCCAAAGGCACATATGAATTTATTACCTTTTTTCTAGTTTTTATTGTGTACATAATAAAAAGTAAAGCCTCAAAAAGTACACCTTTTTTACATTAACCGTTTTTGTACCCTATACCACTCTGTGCTCAGGGTATAATGAGTTTGGGCCTTTTATTATACCGATCGACTCAAAACCACTCTGAATAACTCTCAGAGTCGAGTTTGCAATGTCCGTCCGTCCGTATGTTTGTCTGTGTGTTCATATAGACCTTGTAATCAAACTACAGGCCACAACCATGAATATATTTGATGAAATTTAGCATATAAGTTTTTACCGACAGTATCATAAACGCTATTGAAATTGGTAAAAATCGGTACATGTTCAGACCTGGTCCCCATATAAATAACCCATATGTGTTCGAATTAAATTGGCTTTAGATCCCAATTATGATATAGACCTCGGCCAACTTATGATCATGTGTGTATCACACCCATTAATAAGTGCTCTAAATATAAACCCCGTAGTAACATTTAAAGTCATAGTCTATATAAAGCTGAATCCCGATCATCACTTAAAACTATATAAAAAATATGCACAGATTTTTCTCAAATTTTGTTTGTTTTGTGAAAAGTGACTATTATCAAATATGGCCCATATATAAAAAGCATCCGATATGAACATTTTCATATCAAATGCATAACAATGCCACTCAAATTTGATTTATGATTATTTTCAATACCCAATTAATTGTATCGTATAGTCGGTCTAGACCGATTATAATTTTCTTACTTGTTTAGGATTATTTAAGTGCTAATAACTGGTTTTTATTATTTTGGTAATTTGTTTGTTAAGCCGTGTGTTTTTGAATTAAAAAAAAATAAATTATCGTACTAGATATCCACAAAAATGTCTTGGTTACAGAGCTTCTAAGAATGAATTCATTTTTTAAATAATTTAAATCCAAACCAAAATCCTTTTAATTTTATTTTGTTTGAAATAAAACTCATTAAAATTTAGAATTAATATATTCTATTTAGTACAAGTTATTGTTAATTGTTTTATCACATTTCTACAATTTTAATAATCTGTGAATAACTGTGGAGATGTGGTTTAGGTAGAATTTACGTTTATTTTTCAGCGTAATGCGCTTTCTTGTATTTAACTCTGTATTTAACAAGCACAGTATTTAATAATTTTTATACCCTATACCACTTTGTGGTCAGGGTATAATGAGTTTGTGCTGATGTTTGCAACTACCAAAAATATTTGGCCTGCGCCCATCTTTTATTATACCGATATACTCAGAACCACTTTCTGAGTCGATTTAGCGATGTCCGTCCGTCCGTCCATATCCGTATATAGTGCTGATCATAACAAATTGCAGCTGGGACCCTGTTTTAGTAAATCCTTTGTTTTTTCATAAAAAAAAGTGTTCAAAGTTAGCCTAAAAGCAGTTTTTAGTTAAGCTGAACATTTGTTATTTATTTCTCAAAAAAAAAAAAAAAATTAATTCTTGGGGTCACAACAACAAAATATGCATAAAAAACAAAATTCACGAGATCATAACCAGAGAGGACAAAAAAATCACAAAAATTTGTGTTTATATAAAAAAAAAAAAACGTGAAAAAAGCACTTTTAAACCCAAAAAAGTGGCAAAAAAAACATATTTTTAAATTGTTTTTATTAACTTTTATTTCAAAACATAAAAATTGTTGCAATAGATAATCATATGTGCTTTTATATTATTAAATGTTAAATTTCTTCTTCTATCTGTTAGAAGAGCATTATATTTTGAAAAACTTCTTTCAACATTTTATTTGATGATGGGGTTTTTACATATTCATCATTTGAATTTACACCTATTTCCAAAATATTATTTATTTCTATAGTTGATATCCTGGATTTCTTCGAAATACAGCATAAATTTTTTTTTTTACATATTTTTGGTCTTTAAGTTTATGTAGTTTTTCTCTTACATTCGCCACTATATTTAAGCTTTCATTTATAGTTAAATCAACTGTTTGTGGCTTATTTAAAGAATGAACAATCAACGAAAAGTTATTTTTAATAAACGCGAGTTGGGAATTCAGTTCTTTTATACCATATACTTTCTTGGCTTGTACAATTGATTTCGAATCTTCGCTATTTAACTCCGTAATGACAGCCTTCACTTCTTCCAGGTGCTCTGCGTAATCATGCATACTTCTAACCAGGTTTCCCAACGAGTAGGGCATGGAGTCGGTGGAAAATTCAAATTCGGATTCATTTTTGGAAACAACTGTTTTCTTCGGGGTGCCTATAATATAATATGTACGAATTTAGAAAATAAAATTTTTGAATTTTTATGGTAAAAATACTTTAACAAATACTGCCTTGGTACAGGATATTAATTTATTTACATGCTCAAAATCTAATCGTATGAAGTCTGCCACACGATTAAGACCATGAGCAAAACATGTCAAATGCACCATTTTAGGATACATAAACTTGAGAGAGGAAATTCCACTTAGCATGTACGCGGCTGCAGCTGTGACCGCTAGAAGTACTTTGTCATATCCAATGCCTTAAATAAAATGTAAAATATAACAATTAAATCAAAAATATAAATCAACTATTTACCTACCATCTGGCCATAGAACCACTATTTGCGTTTTCGAGTACACCCATATTCAACAAAAATGATTTGTTCCCCACTTCGAAATCTAAAATTCCAAATATAAAATTGGCAACATATCTCTTCTCTGTTCGCTGTCTGTAGTATCATCAACAGAAATCCATATATGTTTTCCCTTTGCTTTTTCACGCATTTGTTCTATAGTTTCTTTATAGATTTGAGGTATGTACTTAGTTCGAAGATAAGTTTCACTAGGGGTTTTTAATTTATATTTCTTAAAAAAGTTTTTAAAGCTGGGATGGCTTACTTTTTTTTTTATTGGAATATTGGTTTCTAAAAGAAACTTGCAAAGATCTTCCTGGAATGTATTGGCATTTTTAGTAACAGAAAATTCTGTAATTAGCTTTTGTGGAAGATCTTGTTTCTGAGAAGCAGCTAATTTGTGTTTTTGTGTATCGATATGTTGCTCTACATTATATTTTTTTTTACTGTTTATTTGACAAGAGCAAACATTACAAAACAGCCAATCCTTTTCTATTCTAAAAACACCTGGATATGATTGTACCATTTTTAATAAAAAAATTTTATTTGATTTTACTTTCGGCATATTGTTTTCTAGTTTTAGATGTTGGTGAAAAAAGTACTTTTCTGTTAACAACGGCCTACTTGTATTAAGAGCTGTATGCAGCTTGCTAAGGAATCAAAAACTTCATATCAAAAACGCTTCAGAAATGCTTAAGGAATTTTTCTGTCTAAAAATTTCTGTTGTTAGTCTGCAGCTTTTTAAAAAAGTAGTATTGTTAAAAAAAAAAAAATAAAATAAAATCGCTGTTGAAAAAATTCCAAATATCATTATCGTACTTAAAACAAATGCCAAAGCAGAAAGATGTTATTGGAAGGTAGCTAAAAATATCTGAAGAAAAGTTAAAAAGTTCATATTATCTTACCAAATCCATTTCAAACGTCCGAATGATAGCAATTTTAATGAAAAATTTGATGTATCCAGTGAAAGAGAATCTCTTTCTGAACAAGAACTCGCCCAAAATATAAATTCTGATGATCAGTGTTGCCATAATTTGAAATTGTAAAGATGCGAAAAAAAAGATGCTACAAAAAAAAAAAGATGCTAATTTTTTTTTTTTTTTTTACAAATTTCATTACCTATATATTGAAAAATTAAATACTTATTAATAAATTCTTTGGTTTTTAAATCGATAAATTAATATAAAACATAAGTTTCGATTTATATTTTTTAAATTTTAATTAAAATTATTTTGGATTTCATCTGTAATTTTTTTAACATCAAATTGAGTTTTTTTTTTTAATGTAAAATTAAATATTTTTAATTTTAGAGGGATTTTTTTTTTAATTTCAAATATAACAGAATTTACATTATCAAAAGATGCGATTATATTACAATAATTGGTTTATGTAATCTAATTTTTCTGTGATGTCTTCATCTTCAAGATCTTCTTGGCTCTGATATTTTTCTGACGATCGACTTTTATCAACGACATCGCTCGGTATATTGTAAGTGTAACAGCACCCATTTTTCAATTGCAAACCTTCTTTTATACGTTACAGAACATAACAACTCGGATTTTATTCTGTTCAAAGTTTGCTTTTAACTAAAGCCATTAAACTAAACAAACGTTCAACTTCGGCTTTTGGAAAAGACAAAACTAATAAAGACAATACAAATATTGATAACTCTTTAAATGGATTTTCGCCAATAGAATTTTTGTTAACTTCAATCCATAAAGAGGTTGTTTTCAGTGTTGTATCCCAATATTGGTTTGTGATATAACTCCATTGGATTTGAATTTTTTCTGTTTCGGATGATCTAAATTTAAACCCTTCTAATATATTGGTTATCGGTTCTTTTACCCATTTTAATGTGTTTTGTATTGAAAATTTTGACATTTTTTTAATACAATAATATTTTTTGGCAATCGACTTTTTAATTTATTAAAAACTGTTGTTGGTGTTTACATTCTTCTATTTCAAAATGTTTTGTTATATTTGTTGAAATAAACGAGCGGAGTGGTAAAAAGAGTAGTACACAAAATTCTCGTATTACACTTTGAGAAATAAAAACATACCAATATCATTAAAATTAAAATTGTATAATCAAAAATAATGAAAAAAAAAAAAAAAAAACTTTTTATTAATAAGTTAGCATGCTAACTTAGCATCTAAACGACAAAAAAAGTTGCTAAATCTAGCAACTAAAATACGAAAATGCCAACACTGCTGATGATTCTGATATATCGTCAATATCTGGCAAACAAAATCAACTTAAATTGTCGTTAAATCCAGCTGTAACTTTGGTCAACAATGTTAACGTGAGCACCGAAAAAGCAGCTAAGATTTGGAAGCAATTGGCTCGGTTTGGAATAAACATTGCCAACCCCACACAAGCAGGCATATACAAAGCTGTGATGAGATCCGCTAAAGAAGATTGATGCCATTGTTAGTCTGGGTTCACACAAGGCAATTTTTGTTGCGCAACTTTTTTTCAATTCTCTTTTAAAGTTGCCTTAATGTTCACACAGAGAAATTTATTGCCGCAACTTTTCGTTTTCTTTTGCTTTCAAATTCTTACATTTTTGACAGTTCACTTTATTAGCTTGTGTGAAAAGAATTTATAATTGGTCGAAAGTGAAAAATCTATTTGTGTGAAAAAATGGAAGTCAAAGAAAAAATGAAATAATAAAAAAATTAATAAAATAAATGAAATAATAATAATTATTCACAGCGAAGCAAAGAATAAAAAGAAATGTCAAATAATAAGCTGCAGCTAACTTCGTGCTTATAATTACGAATTGCACAACAAAATGAGTTGCCGAGTACAAGCAACTCCGTACCAAATACCGCTCTTCTTTCCCCTCTCTCCTACAAACTCAAGAATTGCGCAACAAAAGTAGCCTTGTGTGAATTCGGACTTAGACTGCTGTTTGATCTTCGGTGTGTTGTAGTCGATCAATGTTTCATTCAAACGGCACAAAAACCATTCATGTTGCGGTTGAACAACGTCAAACACTTCTTTAAATTTATCACACGATTTCTTTGATGTTCAAATATGAACAAACGTGGCATTCATCTGGCGGACTGTTTTTTCGACAATTTCAGGCGTAGTGTCCTCAATTGACATTATACTTTTAAGAGTCCGACGAAATATATCGTTTATGTAAATAAAACTAATTTCGGTAGGATGCTAATAGAAATTTAGAATGAATTTTATAGTGTTAAGTAATGCATTCATTCAAACATGTGTATACAAAATCGTTTTTATTTTGTAATCAAATTTATAGCTTCTTGTGTTTTTGCCTGTTAATCTTTTATTTTTTTTTTCCTTTTTTATTTCTACCAATATTGGTATTAATTTTTTAAGATATTCGATTGAGAGCAAAAAATAGTAGTTTAACTGGAAAGATATTTATCAATAAATATTAATGCAGGTTTTGTTATTATAACGAACAGAACAACATCAAGTCAAGTTACAAACAAAATGTTGGGAAAAAAGTCAGTCTGTTTGCCAATAACATACATACCTACATACATACTTACATATATACAAAATTTTGTGTAATAATATTTTCTCTATTATATTTTGTCATTTAAGGGTGTGTTATTGTGTTATTATATGTATTATTAAAACCAATATCAAGGTTTTAAACAATATTGGTGTTTAAAGTCTGCATGAAAAAATTCAGGGAATAAATATTTTTTTTTAAGAAATAGAAAGTTGGGTACTTGATTAAAGTTTTGAAATTGAAGGGTGCTAAAAGGTTTCAAAAATCTGTAAATCTGGTGGACAGCTAAAAAGAAATACCTTTCAAATGAGGGATGTTTGGTCAAAATAGGATTAAAACTGACACACTAATCGGTAACAAGAAATCGCCTTGCCTATTAATATTATAGATATAGTTACAGTTGTGTGCAAAATAATAAGGACATAGATGAGAAAATAAGTAAAATGAGAGAATTGGAGGTAAGGAAATTCAGTTTCTCATTGAAAATTAAAACAACAAATTCCGTTATAAAATTGCCAAATAAAACAATGGTAGAAAATACTGTTAAATGGGAACCGAAGAAGAAGGAAACACGCGATAGAAAACCAAAAACTAAACCTACAGTGAAAAGAAGTATTATGCACTGTGTAAAAAAATCCGTTTACTTCTTTCAAACAGGTAGGAAATAACTTAAAAATTTTTCGTGAAAAATACTTTTTCGTGAAAACCACATGTTGTCTAAGAAGAAAGTACAACAAAGAATAAAATTTGATGAAATGCATGTCACTGGCCTAAAAAAAAAAAAAAAAAAAGAATCGTAATATTCTTTGGTCTGACGAAACCAAAAATAATTTGTTTAACTCAGATCGAGGTGTTCATCTCGTAAGAAAAACTGCTAACACAGCGTCAACCCCAAGCTTACTGTTAAAACAACTAAACAAGGTGCAGATAACATCATGGTATGGGAAGCATTTTCATACAATGCACTATGGCCGAAATTGCGATTTTAGCGGCAAAAAGTCAATTTTTCAACTTTAAATTTCTACAATTTTTTTGATGGTGTCCAATACCCAACATATTGATAAGAAAAAACTAAAAAAAATGTTTACTGTTGGCAACCCTGTTTACGTACAAACAGCTGTTAATGTTTACATATTTTTTAGTACGTGTTAATACAAGTGAAGCAGCAAAATTTTTATAAAATTAAAAACTGCTTTTTTAATAATATATTCTTGTAAAAAAAACTTTGTAAATATGAGTTCTAATACTCGAGGTGAGTATTTTTACTATATACAAATATAGTTTGCTAAATGTTTGTATTTCGTACTTATTTTGGTGGTTTTTTGTGTGTAATTTTTTGTGAAATTCTGAAGAGTTTTATCGTTTTTCGTGGAGTAAAACTAAAAATGTCATGAAGCGTCATTGGAACTATTTACATGGATTGTTTGTAGAAAACTCAAGTTTTATGTCATGGTAAAAGTGTATGCATTTGACTGCTAAATGAATGAATTTTTAATATTTTTGTAGAAACACTCAGGTTCAAAAATTCTGAAATAATTGAGTTTTGGTTGAGAAACGACAGGAATGTTTCGAATTACATAAAAGGAAAGATTCCATAAGAAATTGACAGTGAATGAAGTAAATTAATATGTACTAAAGCTCGGAACTTATCTAATTTTATTAAACTAAATGTAGACCGGATGAAATCAAAGCGAATGAAAGCTCTGACAAAGTATCGTTGCAAAATTTGGTAGACCACACTGCTAAAAGAATTCTTGCATATCAAGATGAAGTATTGTGTGCAATCGATGTTGAAGAATCGATCCTAATTTTGAGCTACGGCTTTGATGGTTCTACCGGTCACAGCTTGTTTAAACAAAAATTTGTGGAAAATACTTCGGAAAGTTTCGATCAGTTCCTTTTTGTGCCATCAGTCAGTCATTCCAATAAAAATAATTTCATCAGCAAGTGATAATATTTGGGTAAACCGTACACCTCAGCCAGTACGTTTTGTAGACCTTTAAAAGTGGAGTTTGTTAAAGAAACAAAAGAGCACATTTTAACTGAAAACCCCAACATAAATAAACAGATTAAGAAGTTGGAACCACTACAATACACACTAAGTAATGGAAAAAAATTAAAGTAAAATATAATTTATGTGTTGACAGAAACTTAAAGTGTACAGCAATGCCCCATCTGCCGGTCCAAAGCAATTTCGAACTATAAGAAATTTTGATTCTTCTAATTTTAAAGCGAAGGCCGATGCTTTGAATAAGCCCTTTGCATACGTGGAGTCGTAGTTTCGAGTTTGTTTTAAAACTTTCATACAAGCTAGATTTTAAAAATTGCAAGTTGGTGGAACAGAAGAGAAGAGAATCCTGGCAGAAATGAAACAAAAAATTCAAAAAGAGTTTTTGCTTAAAATGGGGCTGCATGTCGATAAGCCGAAAGCAAATGGCAGCGGCAACACCAACGATGGCAACACAGCTAGAAGAGCATTTTCTCGCACGGACCTTTTAGCATCTATTACTGGTGTAAATATTGATTTTTTGAAACATTTACACATAATCTTATTTGCTCTCTCCTCTGAATTTGAAATTGATGCTCAAAGGTTTCGTGCTCATTGCATTAAAACCAGTGAAATATGTTACCGAAACTACGAATGATACTCGATGTCTGCCATAATACACAAAATATTAGTGCATTCGTCACAAATAAAGGCTTCAGTAGTACCCGTAGGTTGCCTTGCAGAAAATGCATCTGAGGCGCGAAACAAATATTATAAAAAAGATCGAACTGGTCACGGTCGAAATGATTCAAGAGTGCACAACATATTTGACATGTATCATAGAGCTATGGATAGCTCTGGCCCATATATTTCAAGTTTATGTTTGCAAGAACGTACAAGTAGTTCAAAAAAAAAAACTTTCGTTTACTCGTCATTGATCTTTTTAAAATGCCTGAATTACCAGCAGAACTGTTATTACCTTCAACATCTCAAGAAGCCTCCAGCTGCAATTATAGTTTTGATTCTGATGTTAGCTTAGAGTCGTTAAATAAGTATTCATTGGAATTAGAAGCGGATGAAAACTAAGGAACAGACCATGATTAATTAAGCCCTATCTATATCTTTTGAGAATATGTATCCATTATTTTGTTATTTTCAGATTAATCCATAAGCATTTACAACTTCTTTAAAATGATAAATTTATGTATTAAAAAATAAATAAATTTCTTGGTAGCATTCAATATTTTTTTAATAGTGGGCGTGGACCGCCCATTTTTTCTCAAGTTTTATTTTGTCAGTAGAAGTCCGTATAAAAAATTTGATGAAGCTAGCTTTTTGGTAAGTATTCTTGCCGGCAATTTGGGTTTTGGGTATAGGAAAAGGGGGCGTGGACCGCTCATTTTTTTCTCAAGTTGCTTTTTTTTATCATTAGAAGTCTACACAACAAATTTGGTGAAGCTAGCTTGTCGGGAAGTATTTTTTGCCGCTAAAATCACGATTTCGGCCACAGTGCAATGGTGTGGGGCTACTACATCGTATAAGAAGGCAATAGATTATGCTGAAATTCTGGAAAATAACTTGCTACCGTAGGAAGTGTCCTTATTTTTTTTTTTGACATGAAAAATATATATGTTCTATATAAAGTAATAAACAATTCATAATGACTTCTCAATGTGGGTAAAATCTGACAGTTATTTGTGTGTTTTTGTTTTTTGTGTAGATTATAAGCAAATTTTTATTTCTGTTAACCCCCCGTCAAGCACATATTTTGAAACCTTCGGACAAACACTTGGGCCTGGCCAGACCCCCCCTATACGTTTACATGCGTTTGTATGGTAAAAAGGGTACCATACCTGTGAATTTTTAAATCATACAGGTATATTGTTGTGGTTTTGAATTTTTTTTTTGTTGATATATTTAGCTGAATGCGAAAAAATTTTTCTGATAAAGTTTTTGGATTAAAAAAAAAAAAAAACAATTTTGTGTTATTTTTCATTTATTGTAGGTAAAACAATGTTGTAGAGATACCGCAAATTACATATGTAGACATGATTTTTATTATAAAATGAAATATAAATTTACATTATTCATTTTGCGGAAGGCAGGAAAAACAAGTATAATCCACTTTTGAGTGCTGTTGGCATACAGGATTGGAGCATTTGATGCAGTGCTCGGACTATTTGGTGCAAAAAGAAAGTCCAAAAACAGAGCAGGTGCTAAAAGAAAGTCCAAAAACAGAGCAGATTTTTGGAGCTAATGCTCGAAGAAGTGTCGAAGATAAGTTTAAGACCCAAAAGCAGGCGAAATTAAAAAGAAAAAAGCTCCCGGTATGGCAATTAATATGCAGTTTCGGCAAGAGAATTAAGTCATTTGTTAAACGGGCTTTATAACTACCGAAGTTTGTATTAAGAAAGCTCTTGAGTGGAAGAACAATAACTTAGTTTTTGTACCAAGAGATGCAAATCCTCCAAACTGTGAAGCTTAGGCCAATGGAGTGTTGTTGGGCTCTTACGAAAACGAAATTGAAGAGCTCAAAATGTTGAAGATTTTAAATGGAGATGGACTGACTAACTGCTCCAAACAGCAACCACTATAAAATTCCTAATGGAGGGGTATCCGAAAAGGTCCAAGGATGGAATCCGAAAATGAGTCCTTAGATTGGTATAATTAAAGATGGGCGGGGAGTATGTTATTCTTGAAAGCGCAGATTTTCTGTTGTTTAAACCCACTCTAATTAAGAAAAAATATTTTAATACCGCGTTGAAAGCGAAACAGTTTTTGCATTTAAAATTTTAGAATTTAAAATGTTCTTAAAAAAGAAAACAGCATTGTTAAAATAATTTTAGAATACTGTACAATATGCATATTATACATACAAACATACAATATTTTTATGAACGCATGTATTTAGTAAGCAGTAAGTATTATCTTTATATATCAACAACTAATAAAAAATATAAAAACCTCTGGCATAATAATATTTTTTGTTCTATTTAACAAAAAAGATAATACCAAACTGCGTTCGAACGAAAACGTTCCGTACTGATAAGATTTGGAAATGTCGCGATATATCTCTCAAATAAATGTCAAATCAGCAAAGACAACAAATAAACATATTATAACCCTCCCAATTATCATAAACATGGTATGGTATACAAATAGATTATAAGGTATTGGGAGATGCAAACAGTATTTTGTTTAAATTAACTGTCCGCGGATTTTTTAAAAAATCGAATGAAAATCGGAATAACGGCCGAACTCAGCTTAAGGAAATTTCATGGCATAATCAATATATAAGTAGGGAAAAATTTTAGGAATTCAATGCCTCCGAGGATAATAGAAGTCGGTTACTGAAAATATATTGTATCACGAAATATGTATAGTTTTAAAAAAAATATATATTGTTCGAATTCTTATCGGTTTTGATGGTTCGTTTCGAGCACTTCTGATATTTTTTTTTTAACTCGAGAGAATTAGTTGGCGTGACATCTCCCATAAATAGTGTTTGTTCTTTATTTATAAATGGGCAGAATCGAACAAGACGGCGTTGTACCATATAATAGTAAATATTTATCATCACAACATATCATATCGAAAATTTTTTGTGAGTATATTAGTTATAAATAATAACTAGATTAAGTATTCACGAAAAATACTTAAAACTCCTAGTCGGAACATAGTGCGAAAAAAACAAAATCAATCCATCATCGCCCGTCTTGAGCATAATGTCTTCAGCATAAATATACATCTCCCACGTACTGTTGGGCCTTCCTTATATTGCGGCAATCCCGTATGTAGTTCTTAGATATATATATTGGGTATATTGGAATACTTGTTACATACGTTCGTGACTTTCCTGGTGTTGTTAATTTTTTTTTCGTTATGATATTTTACGATTTGACTAATATTCTTGTAATTTGTAGTATAAATTGGGTGTGGCCATTCGTATAGAAAGTATTTATTCAAAATCATTTATCTGGAAATCATATATTACTAAGTTCATGGCGAAAATATGGTTGGTTATCTAAATGATTTATCGATTTGAGAAAATATTTTTCAACTTGTTAGCACTGCTTTTGAGATCTGTGCAAATTTCATTTCAATATCTTTATTGGTTCAATTTTGATGCTCTATTTTGTAAAGTGAAATTAAAAAAGTTAAGCATGTTGCAGAAGGACTAGTCTATGTCGAAAAAATATGTTAACAAGTGCTACAAACAAATCCAATAAATTATAGAAAGTGTTGGAGACAATACATTGGACGAAACATACATCAACTGATAAACTACAAGTCAAGGATATCAGAGATTTGGTGCCGAAAAATCGTAGATTGAAAATAGAGATCTTGTTGATACTTTTGATATTTAAAAGAATCAACCAACGCCGTTTTCAAAGACATCAAATGCACCAAATCTCGATTGGCTTTGAATTTCACAATATTTGAGATTTTTTTAATTCAAAGAATGATAAATAAAACAACGACTGTGACGCATGGGAGCTAGTTTTACAAAACAACGAAATTTATATTTATAATTTTTCTTTTTTTTTTTTTTTCGTAGATATAAAAAAATCCGCCAACATTATACAGAGTACATCATTTAGTCAGTGGTTAATTTTCTTATTATTTTGGTGTAAAAATTTTATATATTAAATTTTCTATATGTATTAAAGTGGTTGAAATTTGGTTGTTCTCCCCACTCCATTTAAGGAAATATTTGGATCAATGAATATAACTTTTCTGATCAAACAATCTGACCTAATGATTAAAAAAAAAAAAAAAAAAAAAAAAAAAAAAAAAAAAAATATGATAAAAAACAAAAAAGTTACGTTTCCAAAATTTAAAACATTACAAAAATTTTTTGAAAAGGAAGAATTAGCGATCAAATAATTGCAAGATGAAAATTTTCTTCCGTTGGAAGTTCTGTATACGAAATATAATTGACGATTGCAACAAAGAACAAAGTCTTTTTGAGGGATCAGTTTCTTTTTCGATATGAAATTAAATATTTGTTTCTGAGTGGAGTAACACTGCGCATTTGGGTTTCGGCCGGAGAAAGTTACACGACTTTTAACCCTTTACAGAAATTTAATTGCCGAAAATTTAAGCCCAAATGATATGATAATTGGGGTCCTGGAATAGTAGTCGAACTTGACGACTCCAAGTTCGGTAAGAGAAAATATCGCCGGCGACATCGAGTAGAATGCGTTAGAGTGGTTGGTGGTATCGAAAGACCATATGAAAGAATAATATTTTGGAGCTGGTCGGCGCTCAAACTTAATAATAATGAGACGTGTTTTGAACGGCGTATCGACGCATCAATAACGTCAACTCGAGTGGTAAATCACTCAGCCCAATTCTAAACAAATATTATGAATAAAAATTCCTTCGAAAAAAAAAGTTCGATGGGAAAAAAGTAGTTATTCTCGATGCACTTGCAATTTCACTTGCAAAACAGACGAAAGTCTACATAAAAATGTAAGTAGTATTTTGATAAAACAAAATTTAAATTAAAAAAAATACATAAATATTTTGTTCTTCTTGTAGGTCGAAGACCACAAATAAATTTAAATTTAATGAACGCCAATTCAGGCATTGATTTCGGTTTCCATAGATTCAGCCCGCAATTATCTTCTAGCAATCCTTCGGCTTTTTCGTTGCTTCCAATTTCCTCCACAAGTGCTCGCATCATAGCTAAGTTATTCATTTTTTATTTAAATTTTTTTAAAATAAATTTATTTCCGTTTGCACACGCAAAAAAAAAATATAAAATTAATTGTCAATAAGCAAAACAACTGGCTTCCAAATTCGATGATGCTACTTATTCCTTTTTTTTGTTCACGTAGAATTTATAATTGGAAAATTTTTTTTTCGAGAAAACTATTTTCCGTGAGAAAGAAATTCCTTGAGAATATTCGTAATTGGGCTGACTATGTCAGATTAGTCACAGTTGGTCAGCGATTAAAGGGAAACGGCCCATACATATATCGCCAGTTCTTTTTGAGTTTATACGGCATCGAATCAATAGTGCTAAATTGTTGGATGCTTTTTTAGAAACTTTCTTAAATTATTTGTGTGATGGTTCATTTATTAATTTTAAAATTTTTGTATTTTTTTTTATTGATTTCCGTATCTTGATTATTTGTTCATAAGTCATATTTATTTATCAAAACATTTCCCCATTTGAAGTGGGGGGAACAACCGAAAATGCCCCATTAAAGTTTTATATATTAAATTAAAAGTAGAATTGGGAGTTTAATATAAAAAAAAAAAAAAACTCTTTCTTTCCTTATGCATATGAGTTTTAATCTTTGACGACAACAAGTCTATGGACAAAGATTCAGATCGATCGGATGAGGGGAAGTGAGGTTTTAATCTCGCCGTGACAAAGAGTTTAATAAAATGTTTTATTAATAATAATAATTTAGTTTAAACAAAAATAAATTTTAGCTATTCTTTTTTTTTTTTGCTGGTAAAAAATATAGGGCGCGATTTAGACCCTTGGCCTAGGGCGTCACAAATGCTCGGGACGGCGCTGACACGGCATTGGTTTTTTGAAACCATTTCGCATAATATACGACTCATATCGTGGTTCGAGAATTAGAAAAAGAGTTGACATAAGTTTATTGTATCAGAGGGGGATTACTTTGAAGGCGATGACATGATTTGAAAGATGTTTCTCTTTATAACAAATTCAACTTTTACAGTAGTATGTTTTGATATATTAGCAAAAAATTAAAAATTCTTAGTAAACTGTAATTTAAATTAAAAAATTAAGTATAATAATAATTCCACACACACACACACACACACACACACACACAAAAAAAACGCAATAATCCGTAAACAGGTTTTAAAACCCGGTAAAATAGAAAATCCAATTTTTCCAATAATTCAAAAATCGACATTTGACAACTACACATTTCAGCAAATGATTTTGTAGTGTCATCCAATACTTAGATTTTTTGTTTTAAAGCACATTTGAGTGATAAGCTAATAAATAGAACTATTGTTGTTGGTGATAGAATATTTATTTTTTAACACTCAGTACGTGAAATATTCATACCGACATTAAATCAGTTGGTATGTGCCTGGGGGCAATGCTCATTTTAACAATTAACATTTTGTTGTTGTTCTTCTAATATAGTCGTATTTTACATAAAGTATACACAACTAATGTTACATATATTTGTTTATAAATTTCACTAGAAATTTTCAAAAAGAATAGAATTTCATAAGCAGCTGTTGGTGCCGTATTGGGTTTTTATTTAATTTTAGTTTTGTTATTGTAAAAAGTCACACAGTTTAGTTTTTTTTTAAACCTGGATTTAAATTACCATGTTTTTTTTTCTGTCCACCTTTGCTTCTCCATACTCCACACTCCATAACCACATTATACAATAACGCTTGTAGTTTTTTTAGTGTATTACTTTTGTCGGTTATTTGCTTATTGTTGTGGCCTCTAGGTATGTACGTAAATATGTGTGTTTTTACATAAATGGGTATATATTTGTTTTATATTTCAGTTTCAATTATATTGCTATTTCACACATTATTCCAGCGCCAGTTGGCTAGCCAGCTCTTACTAATAATCATTGTTATTTGCTGTTGCTGCGAATTTATTTTTTTTTTATTCCGTTTTTCCTTAGTATTATTGCAACGTATTTGATTTTATTGCTGATTTGAGAATTTGCTGATTAAACAAATTAAATATCTCCCATACATAGAACAGTATTATCTACAATGGAATGTTTGATAAATATTGAGTTAGACTACTTTGAGGCTTTAAAACACCCAGGCGATATTTTTCAACATAATCTACATATGTATACCAGCGCTTTTAAAGTGTTTATATGAACGTTTTGGGGATTAATTTCTTTTGCAACGAGTTCAATGTTTTGGTAACTAAAATTTTATATCGTAGCTCTAGCATAATCCGACGGCCAGGTCGCTTATTCATTTCTTTACTTATCACCATTTGTATAATCTTTCTTTTATATAAATGTTTATTTCCTTCGGATATTTCCTTATTAGAAAACTCAAAATAATATTTTTTTGACTACCACTCGTTGCCTTTCACGTTAAAATTGGACTCATATCCATTAAATATTTGTCGTAATCTGGAGCCGACTTTATCTTCTTTTTTATAATTTTCATTGTTGTCACATTTATATTCTTACTCTCGAAATGATTTTGCACAGCGGCTTTAAGATTCGGCTCTTAATATAGACCTAACTTTGGAGTCTTGTCATGTACACTGATTTATTGTTCTTAAGTTTATTGCAATATAAATAAACATTTTTTAAATCCCATCTCTTTAAAATTGTGAAAATTTTCACTTTTAATTTTACTTGAATTTTCTGCACAAAATTTAAAACTATTTGCGGCAGTTCATAGGCATTTTGATGACTAATTGATAATTTAGCAATATGATTTTATTATTAATTATTTTTTCCTTTATTGCTTTAGAAAAACTCTACACATGAAAAATTTCTTTGATTTTTTTTTTTTTTTTTTTTTTTTTTGAAGATTAACAATGCCATAAGATTATAATGACTGATGGGAAAAATCATGTTTTCAAAAGATTTCGACGCAATGAAACACATTAAAATTAAGAAAACACAATTTCGCTGAATAAAGATGTTTCTGGAATAACAAACATTTTGATGTACATATATGTCGGTTATTGTTGTTAGGGCTCAAAACTTTACCAGACAGCCTATATAGGTACAAATGTACAATATGTTTGTAGGAAAATAAAAACTCGAAAGAATACGAAACGAATACAACGACCGACCTGCCGCGTGTTCTTATCACATTGCTTGTATTGTTTTCTTGCTAATAAATGTTTAACAATGTATAATACATTCTGCAAATGGGAAAATGAATTTAAGTTTATTTAAATAAAATTGAACTTTACGATTAGTTGAGATCCCTGAAATAAAATCATCATACAAGAATTATTTAATAACAACTGATAGAGATTAAAGTTGTAAGTGTTATAATAGCAAAGCATTTCAAAGTTTTGTGTAATTTTAAAAGCACACGTACCGATAGTAGTATGACAAACATCGTCAAAAAATCAGTGTTACAATTGTAAGACTCTAATATGTACATTTCTTTTGTTGTAAGTCTTACATCGCTTTCCTGATATGTAGAAACGAAATGACAAAATTTCATGTACTCTACATATGGTAGTGGTTATTTCAACATTATTAATTTATAAAACCCAAACATTTACCAAACTTTAAATATATATCTATTTTATAGATTGTAATTTAAATTTATGTTTTTTTTTATTTGTAGATTACAGAAAATCATCATAATTACATCGTGATGATGATCTGATATGTTGTTTTATAATGATGGAGGAGCAAACAACAAGAGGGAGTTGTTGAAGCGCCAAAAAATTAAATATGAAAAAAAATTGTATACAGCAACAGCAGAAACAACAAGAACTACACAAATAATTAAAGCAAAAGAAGTACATACGTAAATACGACGAGTCATTCAAGCTATAAGAAGAAACACTTAACCTAAACAAATAAGGAAACAACAACAAAATATAGTACGACAGAGAAAAATTTTAAATTGCGAAATAGCAAAATATTATTTAAATTGAACTTGAATTTCAAATTCAACATACACCACAAAAAAAGAGGAAAAAAGAATTCAACAATTCAACTAAAAATTGCAAAATCATCACATACATTTGTTTGTTTTAAGATTGTCGTGAATATATATTTTTTTTCTTTTAAAATTTTTTAAATATTTTTATTATTACACGAATTTAAGTTGAAAGTGTTTAAAAGCACATTAAAAAAAGATAAACAACAAAACAACAACAAATAGTAGAAATAGATATTTATAACTGGAAAGCAGAGTGATAAGAGAGCGCGAAGATTCAAAAACACGAAACTGAATAAAAGTTTCAAGATAAAATTGCAAAAAATTCTGAAATAAGTACACAACTAAAGGCAGCATAAAAAACACACACACACACAACATAAAATAGATAAACAACAACTAACAGAGAGCTACATCATGGATAAAAATATGATGTTGCCCAAACGTTCACGTTTGGATGTTAAAGGTCCATTTGCCAATGGTCCCATGCAGGCCAGGCCGTTGGTAGCTTTATTAGATGGACGAGATTGTTCTATTGAAATGCCCATATTAAAAGATGTTGCCACTGTAGCATTTTGTGATGCCCAGAGTACATCGGAAATACATGAAAAGGTAAGCGCATTTATTTATTTTATTTGGTTTTCCTGCACAACAAGACTAAGTCCTATAATTGACAGTACAGGATCAGTAAAATTTACTATTTAATAAATGAACAACATTTAATGAAAAAATAATATTATTTACAATTTTTATAAAAATAAGACAACAGAAATAATTTTGACATATATAAACAATATTTATATATTATTGAAAAATTGGAAAACGTGTCCTAAAATGACCAGTGTTGCTAAAATATTGTATAGTTGGCGGTAGCAAGTGCCAAAGACGAATGTATTGTATATAAAACTGTCATTTGGAGACCAAAAAATGTTATTTATGCCTTATTCCAATTATAGAATTATTTTTTCTTTAATTTGGAAAGTATATCCAATTAAAAAGATATGCAGGCTCGCGTGTAAAATTAATCTTATGCACCAGTATGAATGATCATATCTTCAAGAGATCCCAAAAACTCACACCGTAAAGTTTTCGTTCTTACGGAGATATTTTTAAATTAAAGATGTATCTTAATATAACATACAATTGAACGTGGTTGTTAATTTACTAGAGTTAATAGAATCAGAACTAGCAAATAGTTCACATCCATAGAATAAAGTTGGAATTAAATAGGTTTTTGCAATTAGAATTCGTACATGGACCCGTGTAAAGGTGCGTTTCCGCAAACACCGTAATCGGCGCCGAAAACGAAATTCCATACATTTGCGTCGAAAAAAAGTTCGTCCCAGAAATCGGCGACGAAAATTAGGAACGTAACGGCGCCGATCAGCAACGAAAAACTAGCTATTTGGCAACGGAACGAAAACAACATCGAGTAGGTTGTTTTCTTTGCTGTAGCAACGAAATGTGATATTTTTGTTTGTTGAGTTTCAATAACTTTGTATTTTCATAGTTTTCATTTGTTTTAATGTTTTTTTTAATTTTGAATACATATTAAATCAAACACCGTACATTATTTATTAAAATAGTTTTTTTATTCTAAATTAAAAAAAAATAATAATTTAATAACTGACAGCTCTGAAATGAATAGAAAGAATAAATTTTCTTGTAGTGATTGTTGTCTTGGATAAGGTTTCATTAAGTTTATGTGCTAGGCAAATGCTTCATCACCAAGTATTACATTCGGCAAAACAGTTTCAGTGCATGGTAGAGCTTTCGGTGGTGGAATATTAATTATTGCTCACTGTTGATTTTTTGGCCTATTCCGCTTTTCAAATAAATGCCTGCATCGCCTTCTCGGCCATATGAGCCAACGTCTACCGCTGTAAACTTGTAGTTTGCATCGACCACCGCCAAAAGTACAATTTCACTTCACAATGATAACTAAACAATATAATAGCAAAATAGAACGCAATAATTCCGTTTCAGTTTCTGTTTTATGCTGCAACGCTCCCAACTGAAACGAAAACTATTCAGAAACGAGACGGTGACGAACAGCAACGTTTTTCAGTTTCAGTTTTCGTTTTCGTCGCCGATTACGGTGTATGCGGAAACGCAGCTTTAGTTATCAAAGCACTGAATATATTTTTTTTATATGATCAGACCAGATAAGAGTTTTAATGAAAATAATTCCACGATTTTAGGGTTTTTGTGTAATTTCGATAATCTGGCGGTTAAGAATAATATCTGGAATGGCAGGTGGAATGGCACAGATCTTCGGGTAATAATGATGAATTTAGACTTTGATGGATTGCGACACAATCCATTTGCCGTAGCCCATAAATGAATTCGTGCAAGAGATTCACATTGAGGTTTACAACACAAACGTAAAGTTGTACACCGTCAGCTACATTTAAATTTATAATACGAAAGTTGTCTTAGCAAATCATTTATGTGGGACACTCTTTTGTACTGGAAGCAAATTTGACATTTTAATATCAGCTTAAACGCATTGTTGTCGATGTGCTAAATAAGACGATGTAAGGCGAGTTGCAGGAGGAGAAAAACAAAAAAAAAATTCTTAGCTTCATGCAGAGTATATCATGATTCAAGGTATCGAATGCTTTTAAATTATCTAAAAGGAAAAAAAATGTAATATCAATATACCCACAAATCTCTTCAGGCACATCAATAAGTACAGTTAAACACCAGTGTTTAGGATGAAAGCCTGGTTGTCTGTCTGAGAGTATACCATTTTCCTTGATGTATTTTCCAATTTGCTGATGCAAATTTAGGCAAGTACTTTAGGCAAGTATGGTAGGATAGCAATGGGATGGATGATATTCTTTATTTGATTATAATAGTGTTAAAAACATGGGTAATTTGGGGTAACAGTTGAGGAATAATTTCTTTTAAAAATCTGGGATGCATATTATCAGACCCAGTTGGTTTACGCATTGCAAATAAAAAATGAGAATTATGCGTATAAAATCCTTCGTTTATGGGGATGCTTAAGATAGTTGTAAAACATTCGTTAAGCAAATCAATATTTATTTCAGAATTAACTTCCTTAGATTTACCATCATCAATTTCTCTTATAATTTTCGATTTTTTTTTCGAAGCCTGTAGCAGAAATAAATAGGCTATCTTTATAGTTCTTATAAATTATCTGTTTTAAACTGCAACATTTAAAGGTTTTATCCCTTTCACAGGTTTTATCCTTAAGTCCCAGTCGATTTTAGATAATTCAAATGACATCGCGTTTCGAACCATTTGTTTAAAATCATAATAATTGACAACATCATCCATCCACTGCTTGCATTTGAAAGTTAAAATGCAGGATAATATCATGCTTAAAAAAACAAGGAGCTGATCGTTGAATAGGACTTTCTTTTTACTACTGACAAAGAATATAGCAAGTAACGAATTAATAATTGATGTTTTCATAATTGATATAGTTTCAAAAACATTTTGAAAAACATCAAGTTCTATTCTTTTATTTTGGTCTATAAACACATCCAACAAGCAGTTGTTTTCTACGGGATGAAACTTCGATAAACAGCTGTTCAACCTTTTCATCCGTAATGTCTTTTGTGACAAAATTAGATGCAACATCAAGACGAGTACTTCTATCAAAGCGAAAAAACTTTAAATCCGACTAATCCAATAATTTTATCATAAATTTTTTCGTTGAACTATGTCTTCGAAACAAATACATCCACATCTGAGTTCTCAAAGATAAACCTTATTATTAAGACTCTGATGCATGAAACACATAGAAGACAGCGGCTACACGAACACACGACTACTAATGCTGCTGGCTGCAAAGGTAGTCGTGTAGTCAGCTACTTATTTTTTTTTTTTTTGAAAACGACAGCAACATATAACAACAATATAAACAGCTGTTTTTATAAAAATGCATTTTTATTTCAGCAGTGCCCATTATATTTTTTGTACTTTATTAAAATAGAAAAACATGCATGATTCTATATAAACTTGACTTAAATATACAGTTATTTATAATGCATTATTATAACGTAAACATAAATAAATAAATTTACTTAACCCCTTTTGATTATTAATGGAATTATTATAGCATTTCATTTTGCGATTAATTTTTTTAACAAAATAAAATATTTCATAGCACTAATATCTTTTACATATTTTGTTATATTGTCAACACTATTTTTGTTTTGTAGCCAACAATTTCAGATTTAAAATTATTTTTATTTAATTTAATCCAGCCATTTCTAAATCTATGAAATAGTGTGACACTTGGGCCAGAAGACTTTTGCATTTTTTCATCAAAAACGCTCCGTAAAAGTATTTCGAATATGTTATGACGGCACGGAAAATATATGAGATCTTTATCTAATCTTTGCTCTAAAAGTACGCATGCGCCTTTTATTCGTCCTAAGTTGGATGCTGTGGTATCGCTGCCAAGAGCTTCTACCTTTTGTTCTAGATCCCATTCTTTCAGTAAATTACAGACGGCAATGGCCTGTTCCCCTCCCGTGCCCGCACTAATTGCTGGATTCCCAAGTAACTGTTCAGTTCCATTAAAAGATATAACTACAGGCAGACGATCAACGTGTTCTTTACCCATCAACGATGGCAAAATTTTACCAACCCAATGAACAGTTATTGCTGGGATTTCTGTGTTTTTAAATGCATCTTGAATTTGTTTACCTGTTTCATATCGAAAATGTGTACGACATCGGCGTATTGAAGTTGCGTTTATCACAAAATCGCTTACGTCGCAGTTGCTATAAGGATTCGGACTGCGTCGCGATCAGTTATTTTACATTTATCTAATACTGATACAAGTTTTGGTGTAATAAAATTATGACGACCTCGCTTTTTTGTTAAACTGCTTGGTCTTGGTTCATCTTTGGGATTTTCAATTCTATCTAGATCAAGATGTTCAAAGACTTCCTCATAACTTGATCCGGAGTCCAAATTTTCGAACTCTTCTGAAATTTTTTAGAAAATATCTCAATTCAACAATTTTCTGTATAATCATATTATTATTTTACATAAAATTTTAAGAAAAATATCTGTTAAAATCTTTGTAGTATTCCAGCGAAACTTTATAATATCTTGTAACGATATAGAAATTGAAAGTTGTAACTATTTATTTTCAAATATTTACTTAACTAATTACTTTAACACGTGGAGGTGATTATTGGTAATGATAAATCATTACTAGAAATTATATAAGTTATGGCTTGTTTGCCAAAGTTATGCTGGGATACTCATAACTCATTATAATTCTTTTACATACCTTTCAAACCGGCTTCATATTTCTCACGAAAACGCTGTTTTTTTTCTTGTCGAAGGGCTCTTCTTCTATTTTTGCTAAGAAACAGTCACTACCTATCATTGAACCAGGTCTTCCTTTTTTTCTTTGATTTATCAAAAATAACTTGTCCTTCTATATTCATCATATCTAGGGCATTGGCATGAGTGATATCAAACAAATCATCAAATTTTTCTGAGAAATCCCTCTCACGTTTTCCTGCAATAATGTTCGACGCTTGGAGTTTTACTGTAACTTCTTCCATTCAAGGTATAAACTCTTAACTTTTAAAACGCATTTGTCAACAGCTCTAGTTGGAATTCGTGCTTTATTCCATAACACATCTATTTCTTTTACGACAAGGGAAGCACTTGGTCGCAGTTCTAGGTTGACTTTGTGCATATTGTAAAATAATACACGCAAAACTTGCGCATTGGATGGTAATTTAGCACCGATAATTTGGCTTACATCATAATCAAGAAGAAATAACTTTTCTTGTCCTCTTGTCTTCTTGTATTCATATTTTTTTTTTTTAACTTATTTATATTCACTATATTATTACAAATTTTAAATTTATTCTGATATTTGTTTCAATTTTTCACTTTAATATTCACAGACTAGACTAGACTCATCCGCAAGTGTTATAACTAACCTGTGTAATAACTAACAATGAATGTTATATAATCAAAAAGATTTCATTCTTATTTGGGGATTTCCCGTTTTATATAGTAAAGAGTTTGTGTTGTTAAAAAAAAAATGGTTTTAATTGTAACTTTTTCGAAAAATTTGTTAACGTAATAGAGTTGCCAGACTTTGATTGTAAACGTTTTAGTTTTTAATTCACTTTTTTTTTAACTTATTGACAATTTATTTTCCATAAAAAATGGTTTATGTTGTTTTTAATAAAAAAAAATGGTTTGAGTAGTTACTTTTTCAAAAGTAATTTTATTTCTATAAAATATCACAAAAAATGCATTTTTGCATGAAAAATGGCATAATTAAAAAAGCTGATGTGTTGAGATAATTTAATTTACATATTCGGATTCAGAACACTAGTTTCACCTTAAAATAGTTCAGTTTGTTGCATAGGCTTACCCCATAATTAACATTTATGCAAATTTTATATGAATTTTTTTGATTTTAAAAACTTTAGGGCGGATGAGCCACGCCTTCCCGATATCCGATCGAACTTATTTTTTGCACACTGCATTTTTTTTTACTAACGAGAACATTTCCAGGGGGAGTTACGGTACAATTTCGCAAGTTGAAAAATAAGGCGCAACCTAATGAGCATTGATATCGCATATATTTATACCTGATCTGTATTTGCATAAATTTATATTCTTATATATATTAGTAACGTTTTATATCTTTTTTCCAGGTTTTAAATGAAGCTGTCGGTGCCCTTATGTGGCATACTATTATTTTAACAAAAGAAGATTTGGAAAAATTTAAAGCACTGCGTATTATTGTCAGAATTGGCAGTGGTACTGATAATATCGATGTTAAGGCAGCTGGTGAACTGGGGATTGCAGTTTGCAATGTCCCCGGCTATGGTGTAGAAGAAGTAGCCGATACAACCATGTGTTTGATATTAAATTTATACCGAAGAACTTATTGGCTGGCGAATATGGTGCGTGAAGGCAAAAAATTTACTGGACCCGAACAAGTTCGAGAAGCAGCACATGTTAGTAATATCTTAAAATTTATTTGATTATCCACTAAACTCTAAAATAAAGGAAATCTTGAGAAAAAAAAAAAAAAAAAACTGATTTTGTTCAACACTTTTTTTTTTGAACACTTTCAGAACTGAAAACTTTTTTCTACAAAAAATATAAACTAAAAAAATATCGATTTTTTTCACGACCAAAATTCAGATTCAGGTATCATTTTCCTAAGATTCTGAAAAAACAATGTATTGAAAAGAGCTTTTTAGTTTTATAGCATGTATTCGTTTCTAACAAATGTTTTTGGTTTCATCTTTCAGGGTTGTGCTAGAATTCGTGGCGATACATTAGGATTAGTGGGATTGGGACGCATTGGCAGTGCTGTTGCATTGAGAGCAAAAGCTTTTGGCTTTAATGTTATATTTTATGATCCTTATCTACCGGATGGTATCGACAAGTCACTGGGTCTAACACGCGTCTATACTCTGCAAGATTTACTATTCCAATCAGATTGTGTATCACTGCATTGTACACTCAATGAACACAATCATCATTTAATTAATGAATTCACAATTAAACAGGTGAGTCGTGAAATGGAAACGCAGCAACGCGTTAAGAAACGATTATATAATCGTATCGTATATGGTATTCATATTCTAGATGAGACCTGGAGCATTTTTAGTAAATACGGCACGAGGCGGTTTGGTGGATGACGAGACATTGGCGCTTGCCTTAAAACAAGGTAGAATAAGAGCTGCTGCATTGGATGTACACGAAAACGAGCCATATAATGTATTCCAAGTAAGATTGTGACTCGCAAATCATTGTTTTTATTATCGTGTTTTTTCTCTTGTCTGTTTGTTTTAGGGCGCCCTTAAAGACGCTCCCAACCTAATATGTACACCACATGCCGCCTTCTTTAGTGATGCATCTGCTACAGAACTGCGTGAAATGGCCGCTACGGAGATACGGCGAGCCATTGTCGGTAATATACCCGATGTTTTAAGGAATTGTGTTAATAAGGAATATTTCATGCGAACACCAGCTTCAGCCGTGGCTGCCGCTGCTGCTGCGTCCGTTTATTCAGAAGGTAAAATACCACCCATATTATCAAATCAAGAAAAGTGAAAACAGAAACAAAAATTACAAATACAATTATTACGTTTACAATTACGATTACAACTACTACTACTATAACAACAAAAACAAGTGAAAAGAAATTTACAAATTTAAAAAACAAAGAAATAAAAATAAGAAAACTTTTGAATTTTACCATAAGAAAATGCATACACAAACACCTAAAATCTATATAAATACTGCTACTCCATTCTCACTACCCCTTCTCCCATACTCACAGAAACAATAAAAAATTAGGCATAACATAAATTATGATACAAACAAACAAACATTAAAGAAAACACAAATTTTTACTATAATACATAATATACATACATCTATAGATAACGTTTATATATACATATATATATATCTGTGGTCACATGGAAGAGTAGCTTAAGTCGAAAATTGAAGTTTTGAGATATCACCAATTTTGTGTAATTTTTATTTTAATTGATTTTTGCGAATAATCTATAAACTAACATATTGGTAACACGTTTATTAGAAAGGAAAAGTACAAATTTTAAAAAACTATAAAGGGCGAATAAAGAAGATTTGACACCTTTTCTACTTAAGGGCTTTTTCGATACTGAAATTTGCGTTTTACTGGACCTTAAGTAACTTAAGCGCTTCTATTGAAATAATAAGTATGTATTGTGTAGTTTTAAGTAAACATAAGACGTTTTATTCAAATTTATTTGAAGAAATTAAAGTAGATAAGGTTATTGCTTACATGACAATATTTTTGTTCTTAACGAAAAATTATAAATAAAATCTAGAATTAATAATAATAATATGATATTGTTGAATATGAAATTTTATATTCATTCAAAAATCTCATCAGCTTCAGTTAAATCCGGGTGGAAGTCCAACATGTCTGCAGTATTTAAGTTCAAATAAAAATCTTTATACATTTCGTCAATAAGTGGCAACATGTCAATTAAATCTTGTTTCTTCTTTTGATTAATTTCAATCGGTGAAAAATAGCATTTTTTTAATTTTTTTTTGTTAATAGAGGTTATGCCTCTTTTCTTTAAATTAATTTTTCTGAAAGGCTCATTTTCATCTAAGGAAGTTTTAAAGAAAACGGTTCCAAATTCTTTGGTAAATCGTAACCACTTTATATCACCCCAACAGTATTTCTGCCCATCGCCATCCACCTTTCTTCATAAAAATAATTCCTTAGCAGCACTCGCAAAATCAATAAATTGGTTTCTATTCATTTCACTCACGCGAAACTTATTTTTCACTCCAACAGTCCTAATATATTGATACCAGTCTCGAGGTTGGTGAATTTGTACTGATGTTTTTTTTTTTCCTTTCAATCAAAGAATGACCACTATCACATTCCATATGTGTGTGGCCAGGAACCAAAAACTTATGATAATTATACTTATTGATCCTGGTGTGTCGGTAAATTGCATGAATAAGGCAAACATTGTTACAACAAAAGAATCACTATAATTAAAAATTACATGTTTGACAGAGGGTTGTAGGCTTTGTAAGTGTTAGAATAAACATGACGCTACCTCGTTGCCACCCGTTTAGCCAAAGCTTCGTGCCACATATAGCAGAATGGTTCATTTGTTGAGCAATCATGCACAGTTAGATTGAAAGTCCACAATGGCCTTTTATAAAACGATACTGACGATCGTAAAAATGGAGTAGGAAGACATTGTTGCAAATCAAAGCAAAATACTTTTAAATTTTCATCAGCACTTGCCTTTTGCTTATCATTTCGTTTTGATTCATGATTGTTCTGCTTGGTGGTGGTGAGCTGCTTGCTCGGATTTAAAGGCGTCAAGTAATTCTGCTTCTGTAACTGCTATTTTGGACTGGAATTTGTCACATTTGTGACAAGTGTCTAGTTTCGGTTTTTTGAATTTTAAATTTAATGTATGAATAATCTGACAAAATTTTGTAACTGATATTGAGTGATCATGATTTTCGCAATAAAGCCTGTAAAGCTCAACAACAGACAAATCGCCGGGCAAATATCTCCTGGATGTGTCACGTCGCGATGTCCTTCAATTTTTTTTACTACAGTTTTAAAAAACTGATGGCTTTCGCATAAAGTCCGTTTAAAACATTTCTGACACACCAAAACTCGTTGACCGCATATTTCCAAAAAGTATTTATATGTATTCATCCGGTTCCTTGGATTAGTTTCACTTTTATCTTTGCGCATAGTTTTAGGTGTATGTATTTCAATTAAGCCTGCTGCAAACGCTTGTCGCAATTGGTACGATCCCAGCTGCCAGTATAGTTCATGAACTTGTTGTTGCTGTTCTGGTGTAATTTTATCTTTGCATTTATTTCGGCAAGGCTGTAACACTTGAATCGCGCGGCAAGGCATAATTTTGAAACTACTTGAAATGTAAGATTTACCTTCGTTGCGTTGTTTCTTCTGCACATTTTTGGATGTTGACCGATCCGTATTTGCTTTTGCTTCCAACTTGCTTTCGTAAATTACAAAATTTTGTATTGTATTATCACTTTTTGCACCATAACTTATTACTTACATCATAATTTTCATCTGCAGAATCTGTATTGCTTGCATCTAATTCATTAAAATTAATATTCGGATCTAAAACAGAATTATCGCTGTCAAATCCGTATAATTCTTCTTTAGAAAATTCCATTTTATCTTCGTACGATGCAACGTGCACAACAATTATTTTACGAATGCCGCTTATATGCAAGCTGACGCAATAATTCGCAGAACAAACACTTAAGTAAACATACAGTACCGTTAGTTTTTAGCGTCGCTTCATAAGAATAGCTTATGTTTACATAAGCTGCTCTGAAATATTTGTTTTTTGTTTATTTCGACGAATGACATTTCGTCGTAAGAACTTACATTCACTTAAGATAAATGTATACAAAAATAATATTTCATTAAAAAAAACTCACGTAAAGTAAACATAAGCTGTTAGAAAAATTTTTGTTTTGTTTTTAAGGTGAACATTTATACAGCTTAAGTCAAGTTAAGTGATACAGTTATAATGATAAATGGAAGATAGGAATATGTAAACAAAACTATGTGCACATAAGTTGTTTTGATGAATTTTGAATTTGTTGATTCAAAAGACTTAAGCTAAAAAGTAAACGCACATAATATTGTTAAAAATCAGAATTTTTTAAAACGAATTAAACACATTTAAGCGTCTTTACTTCTATAAAGCTCCCAATGCAATACCTCAATTCTCGCTTAAGTCGACTTAAGCTACTCTTCCATATGGCCACAGATATATATATATATAACGTAAGAAAATAATCGAAATAGCAAAGCACCACTGATACCCCGACTGGAGACAGTTATGGTCCAATCAACCCAATGTCCTGCAATATACGTTATAAACACTCCTTTATTAACTTTTAAGACTTTGCAAATAATTTTTTTCTTTTTTACTTACATTACTGACAGACAAATTGTTTTAAATCAAAAAAAAAAATTTTTTTTTATATTCTTTTAATTAAAAAATTTTTTTTTTCTTATTTTATATTCTTTTAATAAAAAAAAAAAAAAAAAAAAAAAAACAGTTTTTGTGAAACATGAGCTTTTTGTGTATTAGCACATAAAATAGTACTGTACTACTGTATAATATCAAATATTTCAAAAATACTAAGACACAGATCCATTGGTTAAATCATGGTTATTTATGTTAAATAACAAAACCGCTTATTTTTATAAAATTAGTTGGAAAATTACATTTCCACCTTAAAGCAAAACTTTTCATATTCTCATTTATTTGAAAGCATAAATTTAATATTTGTTTTAAAAAATGCTCTCAAGATAATAACAACGCTAACCACTTTCGGCAGCAAACACTCCTAGCACTTCTTTCTTGTAGCACAAATTGCATTGCAATGCTCGACTTCCACTATCTGCAAGATGTACTGTGAATACGGTTTTTAAAGTATGTTTTGCAGCCAATTGATTTGTATCCTTCAACCTTTGATTCTTGTTTATATTAGCCCTTGTAGCAACAATATTTACATGCGAAACTTATTTTTGCAGACATACAAGTAAACAATAGAGAATATAAATAAAAATCATATTTAAAAATATCACAGTTAAATTAAAGTTTAGACTAAAAAAAAAATAATTTGTAAGTCCTTAGACACAACCTCACACTTGAACACTTATACATAACACATACATACACTTAAACGTTATTGAATGTTTATACAGAGGTAGATCCACAAAATATTGATTAACAAATAAAAGAACAATGCCGAAAAACAAAAAAAAAGTTTTGACAACGTAGAGAAACCTGTTGTGTATTATTTTTGGGTTTTATATAAATGTTTATGATGTTTTTAAACAATTAAGTACATTAGTTGAAAATGAATGTTGAAATGAAGTACATTAGTTGAATTGAAAATTTCAACATTCAGAAATATACGGTAGGCAAATCACTTCAAATGATAATTTAGTGCTGGCAATGCAACCGACTAGTGCTAGTTTCTGCCCTAGATCCGAAATACTAACATTAAAATCAAGCAAGTTGATTTTAAAGCAGCGAGGAAACAAAAAGTAAATAGCTTTATTAACACCCAAATGATAATATTGATAAACGCTTGATCCAGTTGTTTTAAAATTGGTTTCATTAAAAAAAGCAATACTTTAACAGCGATTTAGTTTAGTACATTTTATTTTATAATTTATTTATTTTTTTCGAATTTAAGAGTTAAAAGTATCATGTTACACGCTGAGGCATCATTAGGTAGACGCTGTTCTAGTTTGGTTGCAAAAGAATTATATATGAAATTCTTGATAGACTTGTATACTTAAAATAAAGCAATGTCACTCTCTATTTTTTAAATATTTTAAGTGCCACTTCCGCAATTCGAATTCATTATCAATTCAAATAAAATATATATCTATTGGCATTAATAATAAAAATGAAATATAATGAAAATGTATTCTTAAAAAAAATTTCTCCTTTTCAAAATATATATCTTTTTTGTTGGTATTTCATGAGATGTTTTAAAAACAATTTGAGAATATTACTAAAATATTCTATGAATATAATTTCAACACAAAAAATGTATGAACCAATTCTTTTTTGAATAAATATTTTTGAATTTGGTAAAGCAATTCAAAATCAAACACTGAGATAATGTCTCAAATTAAAGCTTCGTCAGTTTAATTTTTTGTGGCATTGGCAAACAGTTCATTTTTATCATAACAGTTTATATAAATTTATATTTTTAACATGTTTAGATTTATTCAATGAGCTTCTAATTATTGTCATTTCTCTATGTCAACAAAACCAATATATTAAGTTTCTTCGCCACTGTTCTTTATTTAAACAAAATATATATATATATCAACATCAACTGAGTTTAGGGTTTATTTTTATGCAACATATTTATTCTATTTTGTTTATTACATAGATCTTTTTTTTTATAAATGCTCTTAATAGATAATAGTAACCCAATCATGAAATTCCTGTTCTTTGTACGTTTTTATTATTATTTTTTTAATGTAATTTTTAAATCATAGACTTAATTTCCTTGTTTCTTAAATGTTTTTTTTTTTTAAATATATTTTGTAAGACTTTCGATGATTTTTAAAGTTTTTTTTATTATTTAAATTGTTAATATGAATCAGTATCTTTCTTTTTGTTAATAATTTTGCCAACCAACAACCGATCAACAACAATACATACATATTTTGGTTTCCAAAATTCAAATATTGTAAGAGTTTTCTCGTTTGAATTTCAAATAATTATAAATTATAATAATTTAATGTTATATGCTATGTATAAAAAATTATCAGTTTCAAACAACAACAAAATAAGGTGAAAGTAACCACTTTTGATGGTTATCTATCTATGGTTTCGAAATTTCATGTTTTGATTATTTTTTTTATATATTGTGAATCAGTTTTTTTTATGAAAATCATTTATTTGTTTATGTGTTGAAATGCTATTTTCTTTATTATCATTCCTTGTCAGTATTTTCTATGTGTCAGTTAATTTAAAAACAAAATTTCAGTAAGAATTTTTCTAGATCTACATATGTATATTATTTTATTGTGTTTATTTGAATAATATTCTAATGCAATTGAAAATATATAATTCTGAAATGAAATCATCAGTGTGTTGTTGGTAAATTTGTATGTACCCATTATAGATAGGCAAGTTTATATAAAAATACAAACTTTTTCCAAAAATGATCTTTATGTTCATAGCACATCATACTTTCATATCTAGTTCTGTAACTAAATGTTTAAACCTCCTACATATATCAATAATATAATGCTGCTTTCTACAACAGTCGAGAAGTAGATCAATATAATTTCATATACCATGTGATGGCTCACAGCCAACATTAAGGGTTTTCACTCTTGGTAGTAAAGTACCCTTGAAAATGTTGTAGATATAGTAAAAGCACTATTATTTACAACACCGCAACAACAAAATGTATGAAATGGAAATTTACTACATTGTAGTAAAAGTACAAGTATAGTAAAAGGTATAGTACATTAACAAGACTAAACATTTACAAGACTAAAACAGCTGTTCGTTGAGCTGTCAAAACAATTGTTTAATTTTATTTTTCATTTTGAGATCACTATTAAAATAAATAATAAAAAAATGGATCAAAATAATAAATAAATAAATAATAAAGATGGACCAATACCATTTTCGGTATTTTTCTAACCTTCAAATTCTTTTGATATTTTTAGTTTTCAAAATGATGGAAAACAAAACAAAAATCAGCTGATTCATTAATTTACAATACACAATACAATATACACGAAAAAAACGTTCACGCTTTGCAGTATAAAATCGTTGTAAATATATCAGGGTTGTAAATATAACACCAAGAGTGGAACCCCTTATTATTTGGAGATAAATTTGTAGTACATAAATATACCTGTTAATTCTTAATGACCATACCCTAAGTTTAGTTTTTAATAGCCTAAAGGTAATCAGTGAAAACTTAGATTTTCTTACTTAAAGTTTTCTAGTAATGGCACCGCGAATGCTGGAATCTAAGCAAGAAATATTTTTACAAATATTTATTTGATTGGGGCGATATAGCAATTTACTTAATTTTACTTCGGCTCTAATTGGGATCTATAATTTATTTTTATGTAAAAGTAATACATTTAAACTTGCAGGACGATCGGAGTTCATCTTCAGAGTCCCTGCAGCCACCAAACATTTTTAATTTTAAACTATTTTTTAATTGTCAATTTTTTTTTTTATTAAATTTATTATTTTTAACTGGGGCCAAATCACCACATTCGTTATCGGAATTTTTTTATCGAAATTATTTTTTTTATTTTCCAAAAGAATTTTGGCTCCTAATTAAGAGTAAAAGTGAAGCGAGGTCTGATGTTTGTCCGTCTTCTTTAAATAGTAAACCAAAATATGGAACTTCGATTGATTTTACTCGATATCGAATGCGGTGATTTGGCCCATGGTTGTTTGCTACTTTATCAACTGGATAGTTATAAAATACTTTTTTGTTGGAATATCGCTAACAACTTTTTATCTTCAAATTTGTATAAACATCAAATTCGCAATAATAGTAATTTTTTAAAGAAAATTGGGTACAATGCAATTTTTATACTACATAAATGATGGACTAGTGATTGCAATGTAAAAAATCTTATCTTTTCTGTACTATTTCGGTAAATTTTGAAAATTTTCTTTGACAAAATTTTAAATTATTCCAATTTTTATATTATAAAAATTATAGTATATATAGGTAAGCGATATCCTGACAAATAAATATTTTATAACTGTATACGTATGATCAGTAGAATGCAATGTGTTAAAAAAAGTTGATGTTATAAACATTTGAAATTTTGAAATTTTTATTTAATTTATACCATTTCTCCAAATGATCAGTGGCTGCCGGGATCCTTGATGATCTTCTATCGTCATAAAGTGTCCGATACAGTACATATATTTTAACAGATACATACCACTTGCAGGCGTCACTTCACCCTATATATATATTTTTTTTTATGAATCGATTTTAATAAAAAAAAATCGATTTATAAATTATAATTTTAATAAATATATTAATTATAATTTGAAAAGATTTATCATAATTTTGATTAATACATTAATCAAACTCAATTGAAGTTATTAAAATAACCAAAATAAAGACAATTTATTAATTAAAATGTTTATACAACCAGATTCGCATTATAAACATTTATAAATAATTTATAAAAATAATTTAATCAAAGTCATAATTAATTTTTATTTATTTGTCTTAGTTCCCATTTACCAAATTATTATAAATTTTGATAAACTTAATTAAAAATAATAGCATTTAAATTTATAAACTACAAAATGCAAAATCATACAATGCTTTAAAAAGCATTATATTTTTTAAACAAATTTATGTTAACTTTAGTTTTTTATGCGCATTTAAATTGCCATAATGTTCACAACTACCAAAAAAAGAAATTTGAAACTGTAAAGAAAAATAATATAAAAATCATAGAACTTTTATGTGAAATTATAATATAAAAATTAAAAAAAAAAAAATCCAACTCAATTACTGACTTTCCTTGAAAGAAACGCACATACACACACAAACCCACACACCCACACAAACAAAAAGATGACCAATAGTTTACTAAATACAAATTTATAATTACAACAAAATTATTGAAATATTTGTTTTAAAAAAATATAACAAAACAAATTTAAAAATTAAATTAAAATAAACTAACATTTTGCTCTGTATTTTTAAATGATCTCATCATCCGTGATTATTTTCGCCTTCTAAAAAAAAAAAAAAAAAAAAAAAGGGACTTTTTTAAATAAGTTCAATATTCGTTTTTGAATACATGGAAAACCATAACATGCTTATAATTTTAAAAGAAAGAAAAAAATTAAAAATAGTTTTAGCTCGAACATTTAGTATATAAAAATGTACATTAAACAAAAAAAAAAAAAAAAAATTAAAAAAGAAATATATTAAATATAAAAAGAAGTATATATAGGTATATGTCTAAAAACAAATGAAATATATTAAAAACAATAAAAAAAGTGCAACAAGAGATTAATTGAAAGAAAAATTAAAACATTTTTAATTTTAGAACAAAAAACTTAATTTTTCTTTATAATAATAATAATAAAAAATTTGCACAAATTGAAGGTTTTAAGGAACTTTTTTTCTTGGATTATAATATTGTATTTGATTCAATATTTTATTTCTTCTTTAAAAAACAAACATTGATTAAATCTTGACACACAATTCTCCCCAGTATACTAACGAAAAAAAAAATATAAATATTAAAAATAATGCACACATTTATACAAACTCTACTCATTTATACTTTTTTTTTTTTATTTGTAACAGAAAAAAAAAATTAAAAACCTTTTTTATTTTTGTTTTTCTTTAATTATGATATACTTAAAATGTCGCATTGAAATCAAACACAAAAATATATTTCAGTAAAAAAAATCTAACGTTTAATTAAAAATTCATATGATTGATGAAAAAATTAAAGTAAAAAAAATGTTATTTTGTAATGTATAAAAATATTTTTTAATAACTGTGAAAGCTAAATAAAATTAAAAATTCCACAAAAAAAAAAAAAAAAAAAAAAGTAAGAAAGAAATAAAAAAGTTATTAAAAACAAACAAAACAAACGCGTAAATTATTTAAAAAAAATCAGAATTTCGTTATTTTTGGTAAGATTTTCAATTTTTGAAATAATTTTTGGGATGATGGAATCATTTATACAAAGAGCAAACAAATATATATTTATTTCTTATATATTAATCAATAACAACAACAAACATATTTCAATGATGAAAAATATCACTTTAAGTTTAGGTTTAGTTTATTTAGTTATCTAAGAAAGTCAGTAATTGAAAAAAAAAAAATTTTTTTTTGTTTACATTCATTTCACAACATTAAGAGGAAAGACCAACAAAAAATGGCATAAGTGTTTATTGCATATTTTTAATTGTTTCCATCATTCCCATTTATTTCGAAAAAGTCATTTTTATATTTGCAGCTCAATTTTTTTTTTTTTTTTTTTGGTTGCTACACTACAATGCAAAATGTTCCATTTATATATATACATGTATATATCTCGTCTACATATTATTATGCCGTTCTAAATTAATGTCAAAACGATAAGTATTTTTTAGTACTATTTCAAAATCTCCAATTTTACTTTTCCAACTTAAATATCCTTAAATTTGACCTTTGACCTTAAAGGGGGACAACTTATAGTGTTCAAATTTAACCTTAATTTACAGGATTGCGAACTTATATCAAGTAGTATAATAATTTGACAAACGATATTTGAAATATGAAAACAGCAAAAAGTTGTAGTCTAACAGTTGAAAAAGTATGAAAAATCACATTTTTCTTCAAATTCGCTGAAATATAAATGTTACCCTCTCCAAATTAAGAACAGGATATTTTGTTAATAAGACCTTTAAGTCCAATCGTTTATTTCGGAAAATTTCTTGAACAAAATTTTTGAAAAAGTAAAATTGGAGATTTTGAAATAGTGCTAAAAAATACGTACTGCTTGACATCAATTTAGAACGGCATAACAATAGACGAGATGAAAAATGCTTTACATAAGACCATTTTGGGATCAGGAGAATGCTAAAATATTGTTGTTGTAAATTATTTCAATGTCTTTAAAAATGTGAGCTCGATTTTCTTAATCAAGTGGTCTGCGGCACATTTATTGCCTGGGGAACTTGATTTAACTTGGTTGTTTTTCAACCGATAATAGATTTTGTTGTTTTATTAGAAAGATAATTTACTATAGATTATGGTTTATTAATTAGTTTAATTGAAACGCAATTATTAATATTAAAATTTTTGTGAAAAACGATTGTTTTTTTGATAATTTTTACATATAAATTTATATTTGAATTTTGAACTCTGTGCGCGTCCAGAAAGCATTGTCCGATTTGTCTCAAATTTTGCGCACTAAAGGTTTAGATTCAGTGTCACAATAATCCGACCCACACACCTCAAAATTCGACCAAAAAATTTTTTTCATGCAAACCGTTGTCACCCTAATATATATATATATTAAAATATATATGTATGTATATTATATTAAAATATATATGTATGTATATTATATTAAAATATATACATTATATTAATTATAGTAATATATATATACATAATATATATATATATATATCTTTTCTAGTATTAGAAAATTATACATGATCTCGAACCGAACTATAAATAACTAATTATTATTACTTACTGATATTAGGTTTATGATTTATGTATATAAACACACATATCCATAAATCATCTGTCTTAAAATAACATTAGTAGCTATTTTTATTCATAGCATCCCCCACAGCTAAGATATTTTCTATTCTAAATTGCTTTATACTTAATAAATATTGTTATGACCGGAACAATTTTGGACCTAGCCCCTATGTTTAGGTAATAAATATATGACAATCTCTTTCAAATTCTTCGGCGGTTTCTGAAACAAAATAAATACACCACGTTTCATTTATACTGAGAGATCACAGTCGCTTTTCTTCAGAAATCCTGAAAGAATATTGGATTATAACAACAATCTGAGTAAATCATTAACCTTAACTGGGTCGATATTTTACTTCTTGGGATTCTCATTCAATCAAACAGGAAGTGGAGGAATTTTAAATATTGAATGTTGAAAATTAACGAATGTAAAATATGGATGGACAAAAATATAGCTTTCAAGCGTCACATCAACATTTACGAATAATATTATTCGCAAAAGAATGAACAATTTATTTATGTTAATGTTAATGTTTAGGTCTTGACCTTCAGAAATTTCTTCCAAATTTTAAAAAACGGGTTGTGAACAAAAAAAAAAAATAAAAATCTTGTATGTTTGGTATATTTTCTATGTATGAAGTAATACTACATGTCGTCTCCTAAAATGCAAAAGTCCGTAAGTTTTTTTTTCTGTTCTTAAGAAACCATTATACGCTCATCTGACTGATTCTGTAACGCTATATGATTAATATTTAATTTCATAAAATTATCACTCATACGTCTAAGTATTAATATTATAAGTGGCATATAAAAAGTATATTCATACTTAGAAAAATCCATTACATGCTCTTAGGTGTCTTTTTTAACGGCCACTAGTTTTTGTTATGTCAGTTAAACTTAGTTTGATTAAACTCAAATTTTTACTCTAGTCAAATAGTTTAAAATTATAAAACGATGTCAATTAAACTTTGTTTTTAAACGCACGATTTGTAACGCTTTAGATAAATAGTCTTAAAGTTATTAGTGTTTAAAAAAGCGAGTTTAATTGAACTAAGTTTATGCGTCTTACAACTAACTAATATAGAATAAATCAGTACTGATCCTAATAAAACACACAATAATGTATTATCCCTTTAAAGTTAAACAGTTTTTTTTAAATAAGGTTTAAATTCACTCATTGCAGTATAATCAACATAATAACTTTTAAGGGATAATACATTGTATACCTATTATGATTCATGTATGCATTTGATTTAAGGGGTGTTTTAACACTAACTGTCCCATCAGTCAAAAAGGCCAGACAACTTACTGTATACAAGAGTAGGATTTTTTTTTATTTTTCTATAATGACCAAGACTCTTCATCAGTTGGAAGTGTATTTTGAGTTTTATTATTCGAAAAAGGCTAAAAGTGTTATCGAGACTCGACATAACTTGCACGAACATGTGTAACTTTTCGTATTATTTAATAATCAAATAAAGTTTTGCGTATTTTGTGTTAAAACATTGTACACATGATATCCGTTCGGACAAATATGATATAACTCTTTTTAAAAATAGATGCGATTGACATTTTAGAATAAGCAAAAAACAAATTACTTCTAATAAAATTTCTCGTTTTCTATCCACCTGCGCTAAAATGTATTTTTTTTATTGTCGATAACTACACCATCGTTCTGCTTTAATTTGCCTTTGACAATAGCCCAATGTTATTCAATTGGCCGAAGCTGGAGGCAATTAGGTAGGTTCATATGTTTTTGCAATACTATTTTCCTTTTAAGTGAGTTTTGGGAATTTAATTGCTCAATCAGCCCAATTCTAAACACAAATTCCGCATAAAATTTCTCACTTCTCCCTTTTCCCCTATTATGAACAAAAATTACTTCGACAACAAAGTTCGATGGAAAAAAGTAGTTATTCTCAATGCACTTGAATTTGGGTTATTTTTTCAAAAAAAAAAAAATCCCTTGCAAAACAGACGGAAGTTTACATAAAAATGTAAGTAGTTATTTTGATAAAACAAAATTTAAATAAAAAATCTAATCGATCGAATGAGGGGAAGTGAGGTTTTAATCTCTCCGTGAGTGTGCGTGACTACGTGTGACTGTACATGACTATGTCAAAGTTAATCTTTTTTCACAGCAATTGTATGGACCAAGTTTCAGATCGATCGGATGAGGGGAAATGACATTTAGATCACTACAGTCACGTGACTGTGCGTGACTAACCCAAAATTAATTTGTAGTCACAACAAGACTATGGGCCAAGTTTCAAATCAATTGGATAAGGGGGAGTGGGGTTGATCCACGACAGACTGACAGAGAGTTAAATGAAAGAGTTTAAAAATAAATCTTTTATTGTTCTTGTAGGTCGAAGACCACAATTAAAGCCCAACTTCAACTTTTGTTAACTTTAATGAAAGCCAATTGCGGTTTCCATAGATTCAGCGCGCAATTGTCTTTAGCAATTCTTTGGCTATTTCGTTGTTGTTACTCTACAATACCAATTTCCTTCTTTAATTTTGCGTTTGCACACAAAAAAAAGCAAATTAATTGATAATAAAACAGTACAACGCATGATTTTGGGACTCAATTCTGGCAATTGCACTTGAAAGTAGCCCAAAAAAATGGGGGGAAAATGAGAATTTTTGCGATTTTTAAGGCACTGCATGCATTTTTTTCGGGTTGGTTTGTTCAGCTTTTTTTCTCCTATTCAATATCTGCAATTTTGTTTCAGACACAAAATAGATATTCCGTACGGTTACCGAGTTATAACCTTGTTAAAATATGCAAAAAGTGGTAAAAATCCATCTTGAGCAAAAAAATCGTATGGCCGTTAAATTATAATGGCAGCCATCTTGACAAAACTGATGATGCAGACATTCTTATTTTTCGGGCTACTTTCAGTTGCAATTCTCAGAATTGAGTCCCAAATCAATAAGCTGAAAAATGTTGTACTGTGTTACTCTTCCATTCTGCACCAATATTTAAGCTTCGCACTCTATTGCATTAGTAATTAAAATGATGCCATAGTTGCAAAAATTGGCGGCAGCACTGTCAATTGTTTGCATAAAAAAAACTTGACGTAAATCACTGCTGCCAAGTGATGCTTTTTTGAACGTTTTACTTTTATTATGCTGCAGTGATACATAACTACTGCATTTACGAACGTACCCAGTTTTTGGAGTTTCTTTTTCATGTTTAAGATGATTTGCTAGTAGCGGATCAAACTGAGCTACAAGTCTAAGTAAAGATAATAGGTTTCTTATATTTGTACCATCTTGAAGTGCTAGTTTTTCAACATGGACACGTAGAGGATGATTTTGTATAATTAACCCTAGAACACACACCCGGGTACAAATGTATCCATTTGCAACTTTGCAGTGCTGTAACTCAGGAACGGCTTAACTTAGGGCATATAGATTTCGGATATATAAGTTATTTCCAATCTTTTAAAGGTTCAGGAGCTACGAGCTTCCAAAGTCGACACCTGCGTAAACACACACCCGGGATACGTTTGTACCTACTAGCTTATTTTGGCTTTTCTAATGTTTAAATGGTCCAATTTCGTTATTATACCCTATACCACTAGTCCCCATACAAATGACCCCTATGAAATCGACATAAATTGCCATAAGTTCCAAATTATCATATAGATCTCAATCAAATTGGGTTTGTATGGGTTTATTACATCCATTAATCAGTTGTTCAAAAATAATCCCTATAGGATAACTCTTAGTCATAGGCCCCATATAGAGCTGCTTCCCGATCTTCACTTAAATCTATCAAAGAACAAAAATATTGCACAGATTTTTCTCAAATTTGGTTTGTATATATTTTTTTAAAGTATAAGTGGCTTTACCAAATATGGTCAGGATCGGTCCATTTTTCGACCTAGTCCCCATATAAATATAGTATCCGATATGAACTTTTTCATATCTGCAGCGAAAAAAAATAATAAAAATGCCACTCAAATTTGGTTTATGCTTATTTGCTATATCCAATTAGTTGGACCGAAGAGATAGGGTCTAGACCGACTATAATTTTCTTACTTGTTTTTAAATGCGTATATTAATATTTTGCAAATGTTTTAGTTTTTGTGTAATGCAAATATTCTACATGTTTCAAAAGATATAGCCAGAAAAGGTCACGGGAATGGGATAGCCAAATGTTGCAAAAACAACCCTTGCAAAATCCAAATACTACAAAAACTGGGTTTTCACTTGAATTTGGTACCTACATAATAGTTGCCTGCATGCACTATTTTGCTTATATCTTTTGAACCAGGTAGAATATTTGAACGCTTTAAACGTTGAAATGCTTGTTTCATGTTAACCTACACATTTAACAAACAAAAACTTTGTTTTGTATTCATCAGAAATGTGAAAAACAACATTTGGCTATCCCATGCCCGTGACCTTTTTTGCCTATATCTCTTGAAACAGGTAGAATATTTGCATGAAACAAAAACTAAAACATTTGTAAAATATTAATATACGCATTTAAAAAAAATAATGAAATTGGACCATTTAAACATTAGAAAAAGCCAAAATAAGCTAATAGGTACAAACGTATCCCGGGTGTGTGTTATCGAAGAAAAAGTTGGGTATGCATCGTACGGTTAAATACCTCATGCAAGCTTATATTCCTTGCAATATATTCCTTGCAATATATTTCTTTTTCGGACTGAATGTTCGCTTCTAATGATACATCAATTCCCGTTCTACTTATTAATCTTCGTTCTGTTTCTTTCCAAGTCGTAAGTGATTCTCGGTAATTTGGACTTCTTTCATGGCTTATCAATTTATATTTTTGCTTCCATTTATTAAAAGCAGCAGATGTTACGAAAGATGATTGTGTAGCGGAATTTGATGTAATAAACAGTACGCTGCATTATTTTTTGGTGAATATAACTTCAGTTCCTACCTCTTCATTGCAAATCCGTCGAGAACCAAAATTTTGGCGTTAGACGTTTAGTTGATGTTGTTGCTGCATTTAAACTGACTTCGTTTTGAAATTTGCAAGATCCACGAATAATCATTTCTTTTCGAAGTTGGTTCGATATTATTGGAAGATTGTTGCTTACTTTTAAATAAGCAACATCCTTGAACTCCAGAAAATCCGGAATTACAGCAAGTCTTTCTGTTGTATTTTCTGTGCTTTTTATTAAATGTTAATGTCTTGTATTCGTTGAGTAGTAGTTTTCTTTTCCAATTCTGGGAACCGCTTAGTTTTTTTCCTGGCGTTGACATGGTCTAAATTAAAAATAATTCGAGTAGATATAGTAAATAATCTTATTTGTTTTATTACTTACCAAAATGCCTTAAACTTGAAAGTAGTAAGTAACACAGTGAAATATACACTCTAATTTATGCATTAAACTTGTAACATATGAACATTTAATATTTAATAACATTTAATTTTTATTCTAAGCAGAGCGCGATGAAAAGGACGCAACGCTGAAAAATACACGCACAAAATAACTTAAACGTTCATATTTAGGGTATTTCCCTAATTTGTTGTAGACTTCCACAACCTGTTATTGTTATCATTTTAAAATAACAAGCGTAAGCTATATTGTGTTTATAGAAATAAAAATAGTGTTCTGAAAGAAAGAATGTTTTTACTTTGTACACTACAAATATTTATTATAACATATTATTTTATCAGACAAATCAAGAAAGGAGATAATTTATGTAACCACTCAGCGTAGATGCCATAAGGATGTGCTGACAGACACAGGTCGAGTCAGTCCTGCCAGCAGAAAAGAAGTGTCATTTCTATTATGAATTTATTATTGCAGTTTGACTTAGACTATTAGTGCTTTTTTTTCCCTTTTTATTTAACATTTATTATATTACACTGGCACTAAATTTAAAATATATTTTCCAGAAATCGATTATAATAAAAATAAAAATTATCCAGCAAATTTTTGTTTTGCGGACCATTTGGCGCCCCTTTGTGAGTAGCGCCCGGGACATGATGCTCCCTATTGCCCCCCCCCCCCTCACGCTTCGCCACTGAAATAGTATGTAAACAATATTCCTTACAGAAATGTTATAAATTCATATACATATTTCAAATATGTATTTATATATTTAGGTGGGTTAGGTTTGAAAATATTTGCAGAAAGTTAATTATTCTATTTTAATACTAGGCTATTTTTAAATTGAAGTTTATAGCATGATATGAATTACACAGTACATTACACGTATCGTGCCTCTAGAGTACAACTACAAGAGCGTTTTGACTGAGTGACTTTTTAAATAAAAGATATTTTTTTTAACAAAAATTTGCTTTATTTCTCAACATAAGTCTCCTTTTAGCTCGATATATTTAGTCCAGCATTTTTGTTTCTTCCAAAACACTGGTTTTAGTGATGATCACTTTATTCGACCCAAATTTCTTACCGTCGAGGCATTTCTTCAGGATTGGAAACAGAAAATAGTCGCAGCGGATAAATCTGAAGAATATACTGGATGGGATAGCAGTTCGTAACTCTATGTGTTGTCATGGTGTAAATTCAATTTTTTTCTCCAAATGCTTCGTTTTTGCTTCAAAGCATTCTCGAATCTGTCCAAAAGCTATGAGCAATATTCGCCGATGATCGATTTACCCTTTTCGGTGTGAATGATACCGCATTTTTCCCCAACAAAAAAAAAAAATAAACAATTGTCGCCATGACCTTGTTGGCCTTCTTTGGTGCACATTGACCCAGAAAAGACCACTTTAGAGTCAATTTAGCTTTTTTATGCTACTTTCCGATCATTTCTTAATAGTAAAACGGAAAAACTTTTAAAAGCCCGTTACGGATTATTATTAAAAATTTCAATAAATTTTTCGAGTACTTTTCTTTCACAATCCATTGCAAAGTACTTTTTTTTTAAATATTGGTAATATATAGAAAACAAATTTCATCATATTTTGCAAGGCTAACATGAAAAAAAAATTTTTACTCAAATATATAGTAAGGCAACAAAAAGTACATACATAAATTTCAGAACGCCAATTTTGTTGGACAAATACTAGCTTGTAAAACTTCACAGTTTTTTTTTTTTTTTTTTTCAAAACCGAAACTGTTTTCACATGACGGGAGTAATTTTTATCGGATTATTTTAATTTTTTCTTTTGCTCAAAATTAGTAAAAAGAAATCTTGAACTTAATATTTATTTCCATTTAATATATTTGCCCAACACGAATTTTGAAATTCTTTTTTCAATGACACAAAAAAACATTTCAAATCGTATTTTAAAAAAATCTTCAATATGAAGATAATTTACCATCTTTCAATAAAAATAAAAATCTAACAAACAAAAAATTTTCGCTTCAAAGCATAATCTCAAATATATGTAAAAAGTGTCATATCGTCTTGCCAGTGCAATACTGTAACAACTAAAAATGTTACTGTTTTCCGAAAACTGCTCTATTGGGCTAGAAGAGACTCAAAGAATCAGAGGAATATTAGATCATCTCAAAATTTTACTTTTTCCAGTGAAACTACAATACATATTCTTAAATTACACTGAACAAATTATACTGAACGATAAAACTATAGATCGTAATATCTCAAAACTATCTATTTTGAGTTGTTACAGTATTGCATTGGCAAGACGATATGTTATCGTTTATCAGACTGTTGCACAGTGTAATGAACCTTTAAATTCTAATACCATTTAAATTTAAAATTAATTGCTTTTGTTTTTGTCCAGTATTTATTATGTTTTTATAAAAACAAAAATTATCGGATTGTTGTGCAGTGTTATGTTTGGCAAATTACAATTCGGGCAAAAACTTTTAATGATTATAAACAAGTTTATGTTGCTTTTATCGCTTAGAGACACTTATTATTCTTTAATTTATTCAAATTTGACATGTTGCATAAAATGTTACCCTAAGTTTAGATAACAACGATCAACGTTAACAATATACTTAATTAAAAAAAAAAAAACAAGTCCACATAAACACTTGTTAAAAAAAAAAAAACATTCTTCAAACGTAATTGTTTTACATGAAAAACAGGATTAAATGGAGGATATTATGCAGGCGCACTACAACAGGCCCACAGTACCACACCCCATGATGCCCCACATAGCGTAGGAGGAGTTCCGCTCTCGGTGGTCGGTGGGGCCGCATCGAATGTGAATCCATCACCAGTACCAACGGCACCGCCAGTGCATGTATTACCACAGGTGGGATTGCAGCTAGGACTTGTGAGTAGTAAATCGGTAGGTACCACCAAACAAAAACCAAAAAATTAAAACACACATAATACACTCATACTTTAATTAAAACACACATTTATTTTTTTTTTTTTTTTGAAAATTGTAATTTTATTTAATTGTCTTCTTCTATTATACAACAATTTACACAATTTGAAAACGTTTTTTAACTTTTCTTGTTACTTTCTTAATCATTATTATTGTTAATTTTTGATTTTATATTATTTGTATAATTACGAAATGTTGAATTTAGATTTTGAATAATGAAGAAAGTTGAAAAAAAAAGAATGGAGTGTTGTTTCATTTTGAAATCTGTTATTTTGTTTTTCTTCTTCTTTCCATTATACATGTATTTGTGAATTTGTTGTTTACTATGGCTATAATTATATATTTACTGTTGTTGTTGGTTGTTTGTTGTATTTTTGCATAAAATTTGAACTTATTTGGAAAATTGAAAAAAAAAATAATCGAAAAAATAAAATTCTTTATAATGTAGAAATTGTTATTACTTGTAAAATTATAAACAAAACATGTTTATAATTTGAATTGGCAATTTAGAAAAAAAATGTATTTAATGTATTGAACTTTAATAAATAGAATAGATTTTTTTATTATCCAATTTACAATTATCATCCCTATTATGAAAGTCGTTGTCGTCGTCGTCGTCACTTTGAAGTCATCACATTGAGTCGACTCGACATTACCTCGACGCTAAACTAACTTCCAGCTAATATTAATTTAGCGTCGAGGTGATGTCGGGTCGACTCAATGTAATGACTTCAAAGTGACGACGACGACTACAATGACTTACATAATAGGGGTGAACGTTAAGAAAATATGTTTTCTAACATTGAACATTTTTATTAAAAAAAAAAAAAACATCTTTTGATAAAAATGAATTTTGTACGGAACTGTTGAGTGCATATTTCCTGTATGACTATGTTAATGTTGTCTATAGCAACAATTTCAAACAATGTGCTATGCTAGGACAGCATTGTTTAAAAGTTCGGATTAGTTCAGTACTTAATATAATTAAACTCAATTCATAAAAAAAACAATTTCTTTACAAAATCCTCGCGTCGAAACGTCCCAAAATAGTATTTTGCAATCGCTTTATTGTTTTTTAATTTGTACCAATGAAGATTTCTGACGAATAAAAAAAAACTCAATTTTTGTTTTGAAAATAAGCTAGAATTCAATTCCTTTTTTTCCTATTTTAAAAGATTCCAGTCTTTAAGCAGATTAAAAGAAAGCTTTTACAAGTTATGCATAGACCTTAAACTCCAACATAGAAATGTTTTGATTTTTCTTAAAGCTGTGTCACCAATCAAACTCTATTAACAATTATAAAAGTTCAATACTCACTCATAAATATTTTGACAGTGGTTTGATTTAAACAAAAAATCTAAACACTATTGCTTCAAGTTTTCCAAATTTGTTTAAGATTTTTATTACTAAATTTTTTTTTTTTTTTTTTTTTTTTGCTAATTTTAGTTATTCTTATTTTTTTATGTTACTTCTTGTTTTGTTAAAAAATAAATTTTAGAAAATTTCACTTTTCATGTTTGATCTGACTATTATTATTTTGGAATATTGTCCTACAATTAAGTAAAATATATTTTTATTACTTTATTTCAGCCCCAGACGGCGCCAGACCCTAATAATCATCATCCATCTACATCTAAGCCAGAGTCATCGGAGGTTCAATAGTTCAAACGCACCACCACCACCAACAATTTTTCATAATTATTTTTAAAAAAATTGTTTTTTTTTCTTTCAAAAACATTCGGAAAACACACTTTGAAATGTAACACCATCAGCAAAAAACTTTATCCATCTTTTTATTGCATCAACAACAATAGTCATCTATAAAAATAAAAAAAATTATCCAACGTTAGAAAAAAATGCTCATCCCCTGTCCTGTCAAAATAAACAAAAAAAAAAAAAATAGAAAAAGAAAACCAACAAGAAAATACGAAATATGAACATTTGTTGATTTTAAGCCAAACAAAAAATACTAATTGTTAAAGTAAACACTTTTTAAAAACACAAAAAAACAAAATTCTTTTGACGAGATTTAATTTGAAATATAGTTGAATTATTTCCATAATATATACACATACACTATTTGGGTTTCGTAAGAAAAAGCTTGAGTTAAGAAGATTGGTAACAAATTTAAGTTAAATTTTTCTTATGAAACCCAAAGCCGGTATCATTGAATTAATTTGCAGCCAATAGTAATTTTAATTAAGTTAGTGTTATTTATCACTTTAAAAATTTTTATAAATTTTGAATCAAAATTTTTATTATTTTATTAATTAATTTTGAATTGAACTCGAATTGTATTCTAGGATTTTTTTTTTAAATAATATTATTTACGAGAAACGATTCAGATATTTAAAGGTTGAAAATTATACATTTTTGAAATATTAGTTACGTTAGCACATTGGGAAGTGAAATAAATTCGCCATTAGTCTTTGTTACGATTTGTTAAAAGAATTCAAATTTAGAGGTTCATACTAAAGTGCTACCACATGAAATTTGTTTAAACACTTTTAAATCAAATGTATTTACGTTTAAGTTTTTTTTTGTTTATTTTTTTTATCATTGTTTCTAATTTCAAATATGCAGCCTGAACACAAGTGGCGAGATTTAATAGCGATTTTCTAATCAAAGATTATTTTTTAATGACGTACATAATATGTACCTTAAAACATTTCTTGTGATAATAATCTTTAGCTTGTTCTGTATAGTTTTGTTATAGAAAAACTATAAACTATAATATGATTGATTGCACAATCAACTAACATTTCTTTTTCGTTTTTAATTTTGTGATTTTTAAATTTGTTTTTATTGATTGATGTCATTGGCTATGTTATTCTATGATTCTGATACATACATATATAATGAAAAGGTATATTTTAAGATTCTGATATTTTTAGAATTACAGTTTCAGTTCTATATCTATGGCTCAAAACTCTATAACATACTTGGTAATGATCCACCAATCTAAGCAAATATAAATAGCATAAAACTAAAAATTTTAGCATACATTGGTTAAAACTGTTTTTCAAATATTAGTTTGACAACATATTTAAGTGTACATTTAAGAGTGTCTCTAAACTTAAGTTTTTTCATTAACTACAAAATATGACTTCGAATACTAAGAATGACCTAAAGTTCTATTTCGTAACAATTCCGGGATATAGCTTTGACAGCGTCTCCACCAAAACTCACTTTTTAGTCTTAGCATGACATAGTTTAGAGCCATCGAGATATATCGCAATTGATTTGAAAATTTTAAAAATCTCTGAATCTTCTGGCAAGGTTCTTACATGTATTTTAAAAGCAATGTCTTCTATCTTATCTCAAGCATATTTAAAATTTTTGGATATTTTAAAATTCGCCACACGAGCATTAAATTTAGTTTCTATCTAATTAACAATTCAGAAAGTTTTGATGTATATATTTATTCCTAGCAAACTTATTTTATAACTTTTGCTAAAAAGTGTTCTGTCAACCTCATATAACATCGATGGTCCACTTCTTTATAAAGCGATGACAAAACAAAAAAAGGTAAAGTACTTTGTAAAACAAGTACTGGAAAAAACTTTTCCCAAACTTTGGGAAACCATCACAAAATTGAGGATTAACAATGGTTTAAGTTTCTATAATTGACAAACAGTACTTCGGTAAGAAAGTAATGTAATTTTTTATCTCAAATAAAAGTCCATATGTTCTCTGACTTTTAAACTTCTTTAAACCAATTAATTAAAATTATTATTAATTAAAGCAATACTCATAAATATAACTCAACGAGAAAGCAAACATAATGTGTTTCAAAGAAAACTTTAAAGCCTAAGAATCAAAACAAACCTGATAGAAGACAAGAAACACGACAGCAAAAAATCTATTCTTTCTACTATATGTTCTAGAAGGTTTCTTTGCAGATTTCTATTTAAAATTGTAACCATCGCATGAGTTCTAGATCTGGTTGCGACACTACTAAATTCAGTTAAGGATCTAAAGTTGTAGCAAAGGAAGCCGTGTTAGATCTAGTTATTTTAGAACAATTTATAAAAATGTACATATTTTTTCCTCTATCTATCTAGCCATTAGAATTTGGACGTAAAATTATATTGAAAAAATCCTAGAATCTTTAAAAGCTTAAATTATTCACATTTTTATTATTGTTTTTTGATTTGATAACATTTAACAAAAAAAAAAAAAAAATATTAAATTAAAAATAAAATCTTCATGAAATTGCACATAAAAAGGAAAACCGTCGTATAAACCAAATTTTAAAAAAATACAAAATTATAATGAAAACACACAAAAGAATTTTCAAAATAAAGTAGTTTTTAAAGGGAAATAATATCTAATAAAATTTATAAGAAGAAAGAGCAAATCAACCTTATAAAGAAAAATGCATTAAGTAAATATATTTATAATTATTAATAAATAGGTATCTATGTATGTATACACAATAGTTTATTTATCACAATCATCACCCAACAAATACACAACAACACCACCACATACATACATACATCATCGAAACGATATTAATGGTATTCACATCAACAATTGCACGGAAATAATAGCTAGCAAAAATACAAAATTCCCTTGTCGTTTAAATTAATAAAATAAATAAATGATTTTTCTATAAAATCAAAAAGCTTTTTACTACTTGTGATAACCAAGTAAACCTCGTCAGAGTTTGGAAATGTGCAAAATGCCGTTTAGTAAGCAAAATTTATTTCTATATATCTTTCGTTTATTTTGGATTTCGCAATTGTTTTTGTGAATACCATTAATATATAATAAACCTTTACAGTAATAAAAAATATTTTAAAGTCCTTGTTTAAAAAGAAAATTAACAATTAAACAAAACAATAACAAAAACACGCTTATTAATTTACATTAAAAGAAAATGAAAAGGAAAACAAAAACAAAAACTATTCATTAATTAAACAAAAATAACGTACAATTATAAAATTGACAAAAAATAATTATTATTAAAATTTTCCATTTTATGTGGTTTTTAGTTCGTTTGAAGTTTCTACTTTATTTAAATGGCTTTTACACTTCCACCACTCCAAAAACATGTTCCATGTTAACTCGGCTTTGAACAAAATTTCTTCCTTCATTTCCCTCCGCTTTTCTTCCTTATTGTCTTAACCGGCTGTATGAAAACTAACTGAAATAGTTCTAAACTTAACTTTTTTCCAAACATTTTTTTATTTTTATCTTGAAAAGGTGGACGACGAAAGGGTTTAACTAACAAATTTGCAAAATTAAAAAAATATATATGCATTTTAATTATTTTGAAAATGTTTTTTTCTAGGGATTGTTTTCAGGAAGCTCATATTTTCCTGAGAAAAAATTTATATTCTTTCACATTAAAATAACAAATTTATAAGGCGCTTTGAATTTTACATAAAAAAGAACACATGTAATTATAAATTTTATGTTTAGAATTATTTTTGCCAGTTGCTCATCTTCAGCCTTGATTTTTTTCTTTCTTATAATTTCTTTTTATAGTTTTTATTTTTTAATTTTTGTAAAGAATAAAAATAAAACAAAATCCTTATTACATGTTAAGTAAAACAACAAAAAGAAAAAAGTACGTCTACTGTATCTATAACTATACGTTAATTTTAAGTATATTAAACTTATGTCTTAATTTTTACTTTTCTTATAATTTATAATTTTACGTTGAAATACATAAGCTTTTTTCGGTATATTTCTATGTTTCAAAATGAAAAAAAAAAAAAAAAAAAACAAAGAAATTTATAATTAAAATATAAAAAAAGTTTTAAATTCAGATTATGATTCTGGTAGTTTTAAGATTATAAACGATAATTACAAATAAAGTATATATAAAAATGAAATAGATCTAAATCTTTTTATTAAAGGAGGTAACTATTTTTTTTTATTTATTTAACTATATTTTTTTAAACAAAATTTTTTTCTATTGTCCGTGGACGCTGACACATAACCTCAAAATGCAAATATCAATTTTACAATGATAATTTCGATTGTTTTTTTTTTAATTATTTAAATATGTTATCTTTTCTGTTCTAATATTGCAGACCATAAAATAAATAATCGGGCCTATTCCCGTTGGCGTTGTAGTTTTAATTGTAGTTTCTATGTCGTTGTCGTTTTTATTGTCGCTTCGTTCCTAAATTGGCATTCTTGAAATATATTGAAACGAAGAAGAGAAGTTATCGGACAGAAGTATTTCGGACACTAATTTTTCAAATTGCTGCACTGTCGTTATTTTCATTTTTAGTTTAATTTTTTGTAGTCGTTTCAAGTTCGAAACTAACAAAAAAAAAAAAAAAAAAAAAAACGTTTCTTTGTCGTTATTGTCTTCGTTTCAAAATGGAGAATACCAATATATTTTCGATACATGTAGATAACGCCAACAGTGATGCCAAACTGTCGTTTTTATTTTGTTTTCAAACGATAACTAAGAGGGCAGTTCAAAAAATCATTGATTTTTTGAATGTAAGACAGTTTTTGGGGAACAATTTTTTTATTTCTCAACATAGTCTTCTTCTAGCCCAACGTTTCTCAAAGTTCTTTAGCCCTTTCAAAATAGGATTACTCAATGTCCTCAAAATAGACATGTTTGATCAATGATTAAATCGTTGGACCTAAATCTCTTTCCGCTGAGCCATTTAATTACGTTTTGAAATAGAAAATAGTCATTGGGGGCTAAATTCGGAGAACATGGCAAATGAGGTAGTTTTTCGTAGCCCAATTCACTGTCTTGAAAAAAATACTTGGGCACCACTATGTGTTATAATGAGTTTGTAACCACCAAAAATATTTGACCTAAACCCATCTTTTATTATACCGAATCACTTTCTGAGTCGATTTAGCTATGTCCGTACAGGTCTCAAGTATGAATATATTTTAATTAAATTTATTGCTATTATTATTTTAGTATTAGAATTTTTTTTTTCAAAATCATCCCAAAATTCCCCTACTCCTCAGAAAACATAGACTTGTTACCCTAATTTAGCTAGATTGACTCAAAAATTATTATTGGTCTATGGTCTACTTAGCAATCCCTACATTTTATAATATTTTTTTTTTTATTTAATATCTTTTATCGGCCTCTTTTATTATGCATGCATTTCTTATTAAAAACACTTATTATGACTCATCATTCGGATAGCAGAAATTTATGAAAATCTTCGAATTATGTGTAATGAGAGATCGCATTTGTTATCGACATTTTTCGATCGAAATTATTTTTTTATTTTCCAAAATAAAATGCTCTGTCACAGATAACGAATGATGGCCCCCTAGTTAAGAGTAAAAGTGAAATGAGGTCTGACGTTTGTCCATCACCTTTAAATAATAAATCAAAATATGGAATTTAGATTGATTTTACTGGATATCGAATGCGGCGATTAGCCTCCCTGGATTGAATATATGTCACATCAACGCCCAGAGTCTAAATAATAAGATTGATGAGTTCCGCTTCATTTTTGAAAACTCCACTGTTGATGTTGAAAATGAAAAATAAAAAATGAAAATTGAAAAATAAAAAATGAAAAATAAAAATGAAAAATAAAAAATGAAAAACGAAAAATAAAAAATTAAAAATTAAAAACGAAAAATTAAAAATTAAAAACAAAAAATTAAAAATAATGAACGAAAAATTAAAAATAAAAAATGAAAAATAAAAAATGAAAAATAAAAATTGAAAAATGAGAAATAAAAAACGAAAAATACAAAGTGAAATAAGAAACATGAAAAACAAAAATTGAAAAATGAAAAAACTAAAAATAAAAAAATTAAAAATAAACGAAAAATTAACCGGTTGAAATAATAAATATTGCAGTTGATTGCTATAAGTGATACATAGATGACGCTCTCTTTTTTATTTTAAAAAAGTGTCATAAAAATATCTTTAATTACTAGATGTTTACACATCCCCCCTGTGATCGTACTCACATGATTTTTTTCATACTTTTAATATTTTTTTTGATAACCCTATTGAGATATGACAGTATTAAGATGATTTTGCATTGAATCGACCAGTTTTTGTGTAGTTTCTGGCTGAATTTTACTCCATTCTTCTCCCAATGCTGTTTTTAAGTTTTTTTTTTTTGCTAGAAATGTGTGCGGATGTTAGTTTCTGTTAATGCCCATAAATTCTCGATATCGTTTAAGTCAGGAGACTGCGCTGGTGGTTCCATGAGATGGGGACAATTCCATATAAGCCATGACTGCACTACTACCGACTTATGTTTCGGTTCGTTATCCTGGTAGAAATGAAAGTTGCGGTGCATACCCGGTTTATCAGCAATTTGTAGCAAGTTTTCTTTTAGAATACCTAGGTACATCACTTTATCCATGTTTCCTTCTATTAAAACTAAATTTCCAACCCTGATGCTGTCATTCAAGCCCAAACCATGACACTGCCACCACCGTGTTTTATAGTCGCACGTAAATTTTTTAAATCAAGCCGTGTATTGGGCTTCCGCAACACCATCGTCCTTCAATCTGAGCCAAATATATTCAGCCCAATTCTTAATAACAATTCCCTGGGAATTTTTTTCCCTATTCCCTGTTCCCCTTTTCTTAATAAAATCTCCCCGGGAATTTTTCTCTTTTCCCTTTACCCTTATTCTAAAAGAACTTCGAAAATGGGAATCTCTTCCCCGGGAAAAAAAGTAGCTATTCTGAATGTCAATAAAAGGGAGAATAATTTGGGAATAATTCCGCCAAAAAATTGAGAGGGAGTGCTGCAAAAAATGTTAGTATTTAATATTTTTATGAAAAATAGTAATATATGTCATTTAAAATTTTGTATAATAATAGGTTTGTTCCCGTACTTTTTGGACTAAAAATGGTAAAACTGTCAAAATCGTGAGAGTAACAAAAAATCTTTCAAAATGAGAGAAAAGCACAAAAAAGTACGGGAACGCTTTGCGGCGGACTAAAAATGGTAACACTGTTAACTTGCGTAAACTGTCAAATCGTTTGACACATTTTCGCATTCATTTATTTCAATCATCGGGATCATCATCATTCAACAATAATCTGTTAAACCTATTTTAAATGGAAGAAAATAGTAAATTAGGCGTTCAATGTTCTCCAGGCACTTTTTCGCGTGTCCAAAATGGTAAGTAAATTGTACATATTTTAATAAATTAATAAAACATTTAATAAACATACAAACGTATTAAGATTTGGACTACCGTGACCAGCTGACGGTGGATTTACTGAGTTCGCAACGGGAAGCATACAACGAAGTGGTTTTTTCGCCTGTGTTGGAAAGCAGGTATGGCTAGAGGCGCCGACAAAATTGTTTTTGTCAATCATGGCAGAATTGCAGCCGAAAGTTGGAAAGACCGCCAGCGTTAAAAACAAGAAGAAAATGTGGAATGTTATAGCTGAAAGGATGTGCCTAGATGGTTATAATTATTCTACAACTCAAATTGGAGCGGCAGTTCAAAAAAACCAACTTACACAACAAGCAAACTAGAAGAAATAGGCAAACATGTCCATACCAGAAGTACGAAGTTTTCATTATAAATATAAATCCATCGTTCTTAAACATTTTTAATTTTGTAGCGAACTTGAGACTTTGCTCGGCGACAAAAGGGGCATAAATCCAGACTATCTTTTAGATAGCGAGAGCGCTAGAGGCACTGCCCGATCTGATGCTGTAAATACTGCTTCCTCGGGTACGGAGTACCAAGGTAGTACATATTTAAATTTTGTAAGGTTTTTGTTTATTTTTATAATTTTATGCAGTAAACGATGAGCCAATCACTTCAAAAAAAAAGAAAGCGGACATGCGAATCAGGTCAAGTAGCGGCTTTTAAGGCAATTAATGAAATAGCAGGGGAGAGGAGGGCTTATTATAAGGAAATGTTAGGAATTTCTCAGAAAAGAGAGGAAAGGGCCCAGAGAAAAGAAGAAGCATCACAAAAAAAATTAGAGCTGCTGGAGAAGTTGGTGAACCAATCTCCGAATGCTTCACAATAGAAATATATACTTATTTATTTTCATCTTCTACCATTTCCATGAGCTCGTCATCTTCAGAATCGCTTGATGATTCGATAACCTCAGCGAATAGTTTGCACCAAACAGATTTGTTTGGTTGAGCTCCAACTTGATGTGGAGCATCCGAAGTGCAGATGACATCCTAAAGATTTTCAACAATATTAACATTAAGTCTTAAATTACATTTATATTTGGGTTTTCAACAATTTACCATGTTTTCGCTTTAAATTCTAATATAAAATAAATTTATTTGTAAGAACTTGATGTAGTTAAATTTCTTGTCAGCTGATCAGTTTGACAGTTTTACCATTTTTGCCAGCAGAAATTTCTCTGACTAAAACTTGCAACTTTTGACAGGGAGGGGAAATATTTTACTCTCTCGATTGCGCTCCCTGTTAAAATTTTTTCGAGTACGGGAACGCTTTTCGGACTAAAACCTGCAAAACTGGCAAATTGGACTAAAACTGTATGGTACGGGAACAAACCTATTAGGCATTACTGTTGCTTTCATGTTAAAAGCAACAAAAAAAAAAAACAAATTCATGTTCTTTTGAACACAATGCAAGCCAACCCTGATGTTGCATGCGGGATGTTCAGAGGAAGCAAGGAGGAGCTAAGCCGGGTATGGCGCAATTTGGAGTGGAAATTAAACTCAGCAGGCAATTAAAGTGGGTTGCTGGCATCACGTAGCTTTCTTCTTGCCATGCCTTGCTCCGTCTTGTCCTGCTGCTGCTCTTCTGCTTCAGATACAATCAGAAACACTACACTGAACATTTTTTGTATTTATTTTAATATATTAAAGATTTTAAAAAAAGTTTTACTATTAATTTCCACAAAAATTTTTAAATTTGTAAACAAAACAAAACAACTGAAGCAACACAGCTGTCTTCGAATAATCGAAATTCTCTCTCCCATATTATTCTTCTCCCCGCCTGTTTAGAATAGGAGGATTTATTCTCGGGAAAAATGAGTTCCCCGGGAACTCATTTCCCTGGGAATATTTAGAATTGGGCTGATTAAATTTCGGTTCGTCGGAAATAATGACAGTTTTTCACGAATAGTGTATCCTTTTAGTAACAGAAATTCAAAATTTAGCTGTGAAAACAAAATTATAATGTTGAATGTTAAAAGTTAAAAGTTTTCTTTAATTTTCCTTTCGATCCATCTTTCGTCGTTCGCAGTATGAATTTTATTTGGTGCCTTACTGCCCTAGTCCTTTAATCTATTTTTTCTCAAAAACCATTTATAAATTGCTGAACTGTAAATGAACATACCACTTTTTCAGCAATTTCACGCTGACTTTTCAGTTGTTTATAGTGGTGGATGACCACTCCCGTTGCTCAATAGTTGTGCGTCACACAGTGGACCATATTTTGAGAAGGCGGCCAAAAATCATTTTCTTTTTTGTTACCGATTTTAAAGTTATGTTATTCGTTTGAAAGTAAATACTAGTAAACCTCGGGAGTCAAAAAATTGCGACTCTGTCTCAACTATATCACAGCGAACAGGGTCTTCGAAAATGGGCTTTCTCATATTTTGCTAAAATTAAAAATTTCTTTGTAAATTTTTATATTTGAATGACTGTAACTTTTTTGATTTAAAAGATTTTGAAGTGAAATAAATTTTGTATAATTTTGCGGCTTCCATACTATTAATGTTAAAAATGTAAAATCACTGACTCATTCCGAAATTAAAAAAAAAATTTTTTAAAAAAGGTCCAAATTTTCCGAGAATCTACTTAATAGAGCATAACTCCTGCCAGTCAAAAGCAGTCAGAAAAAATCTTGCACTCTTCTATAGTCCGAACCCTCTCCTATACCCCATTATAAACCCGACAGTTTCCGCCCGTGTGCACCAGAACAATTTTTCTGGCCCAAGGTTAGATATTTTTTGCAAAATTTATGAATACAAAATTTGTCCACTATGTGGTTAGGATATATTAAGTTTGAGGTGATGTTTGTAATTGCCAAAAATATTGGACCTTTATCCATCTTTTATTATACGGAACGACTCAAAAACACTTTCTGAGTCGATTAAACGATGTCCGTCCGTCCGTCTGAGTGTTATGAATACAAAAGTTGGTCGTACCGGTGCACCGCGGTGTATTTTATTGCGCGTCGGTAGAGTTGTCAGGAGTTCTTATATACTTATAAAAAAGGGTTGAGATATAATGCGCTTAATTGTTACAGGTACATTTACATAGGTATCTTTCAAAAACATTAATAGTCTGAATTAGAGTTATATAGTTTAAATACCTGACAAAATGGGAAACAATTTAAATAACAGGTAAATGGTAAAAAAAAAAACTATTGCGACATAGCCCTTTAAGATATGAGCAGGTATGCTTCACCTTTCAAAAGGGGTTAGGGTGTGGGTTTTTTATGCTTCTAAAAGTGGTAATAAAAGATAAAAATTTTTATTTTACATAATTGCATAATTGTGCAATTGCTAAGTACTGTTACAGAGATCTGGTAGATATTTATTTTCAACGAAATGATGTAGACGATGTAATTTTGCACATAGTGAGCAACGACTTCTTTAAGAATTGTAACCTAGAAGACATTGAAATGCACAAAGGAAAAATTACTAATTTTGCATCGAATTTGAAAAGTCGGTACATTGACTGCTCTCATGCGGAAGCGAACCAATGAAAAGAATTGTGGGATTTTTCCAGAGTATCGAGATTTAGTTTCTGCCAAAAAAAAAAATGCTTACCTTCACAATCTGCTATTAGTGTCACTTCAACATCAGCAGAAATAAAATTGCAAGATCTCCTTGAACATACTGCAGAACGATTGCTAAATATGCTTGATACTGATCATTTAAAAAAAAATTGGTAATGGCAACATTACTTTAATTTCTAAATGGGGATGTGATGGATCCTCTGGTCAGAAACAATACAAGCAATTTAATGCCGAAAATTCATCAGATGCTAATTTATTTATGGTATCTTTCGTTCCATTGCGCTTAACAAAAAGGTATAGCGTCTTAGAGCCGCCAACTAGTAGAGCAACAGAAATTGATATATGGAAAAATGAAATTCCTTCTTCAACAAAGTATTGCAGACCAATAAAATTTGCATTCAAAAAGGAAACCAAAGATGTCATAACTGAAGAAGTTCAAAAAATAAAAGATCAAATTAAGGAACTTCAACCAGTAATATTTAAATTTGATGACCAAGACATTGAAGTACAATTTAAAATGTGTCTCACAATGATTGATGGAAAAGTTGCACAAGCTTTAACTGGAACAAAGTCAACGTCAAGCTGCATTATATGCCAAAAGACATCAAGTCAATTAAGCCAACCCCCCACCAGAAGACGATAGTATTAAGGAAGCCTACGAATTTGGAATGTCCCCTCTTCATGCTAGAATACGTTTCATGGAGCCTATTCTTAAATTGGGTTATGATTTGGAATTTTGTCCGTTAGGCGAAACACTGAGAAAAAACAAAGAAAATGAAGAAAAAAGAAAGCCAAAAAAAACAACTTCAACAAAAAGATCTACAGCTAGGCCTCGTAATCGACCAACCAAAACAAGGGGAAGGAAACACAAATGATGGAAATACTGCAAGGAGATTTTTTTCCGATCCGGAAACTGCAGCATCTATCACAGATGTAGATCATGAATTAATAAGACGATTCAAAATCATATTACAAGTTCTAGCATGCAGCAGAAAGATAAATGCAAAAAAATTTGGAGAGTACGCCAATAAAACAGCTATACTTTATAATGAAAAATACTCTTGGAGATATATGCCATCCACAGTTCATAAAATTTTGTACCATGGGGAACAAATAATTCAAAACAATATGCTACCAATAGGAGATCTATCTGAAGAAGCGCAAGAAAAAAGGAACAAAGACTACAGATTCCTTCGCGAGCACAACACAAGGAAAATGTCCAGATGTTGTGCTAATGAAGACCTTATCACTATTTTGTTGTGCACTTCAGATCCATATATGTCCAACATTCGTCAAAAATGGAAAACTACCTCTATTGAATTAGACGAAGAAGCTAAACAACTTCTAGAAGATGAAAATCAAGGCTATTTAGAAGAAATTTTTACTAAAATTGGTTGATTTAAAGTACTTTTTCATTACACTAACAATAAAAAATTTTCTTGATTTAAAAATTTATATATTTTGTAAATTTACAATAAAAATTGCTATATTTCATAAATTTACCATAAAAATTGATATAGAAATATTTAAAAAGACAATAAAAAAAAAAATTTAACTAAAGCAAAAACATACGAGTTTTTCATTGAAAAATTATAATTTCATTGATAAATTATATTTTAACACGGGATCTTTCAAAAAAAAAAAAAAAAAACAACCTTTGGTCCTTGTGCACATTAGGACTAAAAAGTTTACGGGGGCCAAAGTTTGGCATTTTCTGAAAAAATTAACTTAAAAAATTGTTAAAAGTATTAGTTGTAAAATTAACTGAAAAAATAAGACATATTAAAAAAAACCTTTTTAACCTTTTAACACTTCACTTTTGTACTAAAATTCGACTACAAATGAAAATGTATTTTAAACCCTCCGTAACTTTTTTTATTTTTGGTCTAGAATTACGTTTTATAGCAAAACTTAAAGGCTAAAGTCTCACCTACCAAACAAAAAAAAAACCGCAGATCAAAATTCCAATCCAATCAAAAGTTATAGATTTTTGACCGTCTTCTCGTCAAATGGTCCACTGTGCGTCGGCCCATATTTCAGGTTTTAAAAATAAAACGAAAACAGCGTTAGTTTTCGAATATTTATTTTAGAATAGTTATTTTTTCACGAAATAACAATTTTATAAATTCAGTAAAAAAAAGCCTACTACAAACTCGGTCATCAGCTGATCAATGTAGAAATATAGTTTTTTATTTTATTTCAAATCAACAAAGCAAACTGTAAGATATCGTTTTTGAATAAAAAGGTACGCTCTTTAAAACGGCGTTTTTATTTTTTCGGTATCTTATTTGGTTCAGACGTTACTGTACGATAAAGTTGAATTTTTGCCCTGCATCAAATAAGCTGACACCCACTGTATGTAAAGAATGGAATTATTTGTAAGTAAATTGTGCTGCAACTCAAAGAAGGATGAAAAAACTGAACATATTTTTGTTGAAATCATATTTAATGGCAACAAAATTTAATTGAATATGTATATCGGCCTAGTAAGAGAACTGAAACTGAATTTTTTTTGAGAACTCTTGAAAACCTTACACTAAAATATGATGAAATTTTCATATATGGTGATTTTAATTTGAATATTTTAGTTGAAAGCCACTTAGTAAATGATATGCAATCTTTTTGTCTTTATCCTACTAATACAACAGTACCCACCAGAAATTCATTATTGGATATTATTTTTGTTGGTAATATCGATAAAGTCCTTCTTTACGACCGACTTACGGCTTCTTGCTTTTCAAAATCATGATCTACTATTTCTCATGTATGATTTTAAACTAAAACTATGAACTAATGATATTACTTACGATAATTTTAAACACATGGATCTAAACATTGTATCAATTGAGCTTTCAAATACTGACTGGGATCGATTTATTATATGCCCTCAGTGGAAAGCCAGCTTAACTTCCTAGAACAAAATCTTCGATAAGCCTTCGTTTTTTCAGTCAGCTGTTGGATCTTAGAAAACTTGGAAACCCATAAGAGAATTTGGTATTGGAAAGACTAAAACAATAGATTTGTCTGAAATTTATGTAAAAAATCTTAATGAAATATTTACTATTCATCCTAGCATTCCTTTAATCACAAATTTATGTGATGAATAGAAATGAGTTTAAATTTGAAATTGTGAATCAATCGGATGTACTATCCAGCTGTATACCGCTAAATTAAATGCTGTAGACAATATTCACCCAAAATTTATTTTTAACACAATTTTAACAGACTGGATATATGCAAAAAATAAATATAATTAATATCGGCTGTTCTTCTTGATGTGTCTGAAGAATTGAATATTTGGATAAAGGTGACAGACGTTTCGTTTCTAGTTCTCCTAAGTCACTCTAAGGAAGTGATGGCGACCCTATGACACGACAAAAAGCTTACATTTAAAAAACATATTATGGCTACGTGCCAAAAAGCTATAATATCATTTAAAGCATTATGGCCACTACTAAAGAGAAGGTCATTTCTAAACCACCAAAACAAAAATCTACTCTTTAAAAGTGTTATAAGGCCAATATTAACATACGCGTGTCCTATTTGGAGTGACGCTCGAACTGTCACCTAAAACGCTTGCAAATTATACAAAACAAATGTCTTAAAATGATATATAACAAGTAAGAAAATCATAGCCGGTCTAGACCGACTATATGATACTCTATGCCATGCGTTTAGAGACCCTATCTCTTAGGCCCAACTAATTGGATATAGAAAATAAGCATAAACCAAATTTGAGTGGGATTTTTATTAATTTTTTTGGCTGCAGATATGACAAAATTCATATCGGATGCTATATCTATATGGGGACTAGGTCCAAAAATGGACCGATCCTGACCATGGTGGGTAAAGTCTCTTGTATTTTGCAAAAATATATACAAACCAAATTTGAGATGAATCAGTGCAATATTTTTGTTTTTTTTTATAGATTTAAGTGAAGATCGCGAAGCAGTTCTATATGGGGCCTATGACTAAGAGTTGTCCCATAGGGATCGTTTTTGGACTACTCATTAACGGATGTAATAAACGCATGCAAACCCAATTTGACTAAGATCTATACGACAATTTGGATCTTATGGCAATTTATGTCGATTTCATAGGGGTCATTTGTATGAGGGCTAGGTCTTAACATGGACCGATTCTCACCAATTTCAATAGTGTTCATTCCATGGCCGATAAAAGCTTTTATACCAAATTTTGTCAAAATATATTCATATTTGCGACCTGTAGTTTGATTACAAGGTTTACAAAAAAATACTCTTAAGTGCAAATTTTGCTGCAAATTTGACAAAGAAGACAAACTTGAGCACATTTTTATTGAAATTTTATCTCTTGGAAGGAAGATGCTAGTTGGCTGCGTTTATAGACCAAATAGTCGTACGGATTTTTCAAAACTAATTAACACTATCCAAACATACACCGTGGCATATAAAGATATAGCAATCCTAGGTGATTTCAATTCTAACCTCCTCGTTTAATTATCCTTTAAGGACAGTATGTTGACACATGGACTCATTCCAGTCAATATCACCACCCCAACACATTTTACAACCTCTAACAGCACACTTATAGAGCTTATTTTGTGGGTGATACATCTAAAGTCTTACTGTATGATCAATTATCTGCCTCATGTTTCTCAAAGCATTTGCAGCATATGATTTTTTGATTCCTGAAGTAGATAAATTTTATTCTTATCGGGATTTTAAGAACGTAAACTACAATGTATTATATGATAATTTCTTTCAAATTAATTGGAGCAGCATTTATTTGATGCCTTTTGTTGATTATCAATTATCTTTCATTGAAGACAATATTTTAAAACTATTTGATGATACGGTTCCCTTAATAACGAAAAGGATAACACCAAAGAATAAACCATGATTTACCAACAGAATTCAGCAACTAATACACCGAAGAGATTCAGCCTACTCAAGATGGGAATGTTTCAAAACACTTGAACTGAAAACTGAATTCCGATCAGCACGAAGCGATGTCAATCACCAAATTAGGATCGCTAAATCAGAATATTACACTAATCGCTTTAGTACTGCGTTGGATTCTAAAAAAAACTTGGCATACTATTCGCGAAATTTGTATTGGTAATTTTGATAAAACCAGAAACTGTCCTGTTGATGCTGATGAACTCAATAAGATGTTCACGAATATACCCATGATTCCAACAGACGTTACAAGCCGTAATGGTTTTTTCGCAAGCGTCAATAATAATTTCTTTCTAGAAGAAAATAAGTTTGAGTTTGCCTGCGTTAACCAGTCTGATGTTTTCTCTTGTATCTCGCAAATAAAATCTAATGCTGTTGGATATGATAACTTACACCCCCAATTTATTAAAATTCTTTTACCATTAATCTTGCCTTATATTACTCATCTGTTCAACACCATCATCACGTCGAGTCGTTTTCCTACAAAATGGAAACATGCAAAGATAATTCCGCTACCTAAATCAAACTCAGAACATCGTCCAATTGCCAACTTAGCTTTCTTTCGAAAATTGTGGAAAAACTACTACACTTGCAAATGAGCACATACTTACATGTAAATCAACTTTTGACTGACAAGCAATCCGGCTTTCGTCCCAACCATAGTTGCGTTACTGCCCTTATTGATGTTTCCGAAAATATAAGACGTGAGTTAGATGACGGTAAAGTTAATTTTTTGGTTCTTCTTGATCATTCCAAAGCCTTTGATACTGTCAATCATTCTATGTATTAAGCTAAGTCAATTTTCAGTTTTTCATCAACATCAATACAGCTAATATCAACATACCTCTCAGAACGGATACAATCAGTATTCGTTAATAATACAATATCTGAACCATTAGCTATTAGTAGAGGTGTACCCCAAGTGTCAATTCTGGGACCGCTTCTTTTCTCTATTTATGCCAATGATTTACCCCACCACTTATCACATTGCAATTTTCACATGTATGCAGATGATGTACAGCTTTACCTTAGCAGCCCTGTTAATTCTATTCGCCAAAATGTGGATAACCTAAACGATGATCTTAACAGAATAAATTGTTGGGCAATTTCTATTGGACTTTGCTTAAATCCAAATAAATCTAAATGCATAGTGATACACAAAAGGACTATAAACCCACTTATTGATATGGAAATATCAATAAATAATCAAAGAATTGAGATAGTTTCAACAGCTAGAAATCTTGGATTGGTCTTCAACAGCAACTTAAATTGGTCAAGCCACATGAATATGCTTGTTGCACAATCATACGTTAAACTAAGGACACTATGGGCAACGCAATTCTTTACACTATTAAGAGTAAGAACACTATTGGCAAAGGCTTACCTTATTCCAACACTAACTTATGGATGCGAACTGTTTGCAAATTGCGATTCAATCAGCAAAAAAAAAAAACTTGAAATGCTTTACAACAATATTGTTAGGTATGTGTATGGTTTAAGGAAATTTGAACACATATCGTCCTTCTCGAAAAGCCTGTACGGAGTATTACTTGAAAACCTACTAAAGATTAGAGTACTAATTTTTCTTCATAAGATAATATATACTGGAAAGCCACAATACTTATGTAATCATATACGATTTGCCAAATCAAACAGAGGTAAAAAAATTAATTATTCCTAAACATCGCTGCCTAGTATCAGAATGGCAGTTTTTCATAAATGCTGTACGTCTTTGGAATAGCCTTCCACCTAATATTCAACTTAATAGCAAAGCAATACATTTCTAAAAATCCTTATTTAAATACTTTGCCTAAATCTAAACTTTTCAAAGGTATTTCTTTATTGTATGCTTATTTTTTTAATTTTTTTCTCTCTCCTTTTTTTGTAATGTTTAATAATTTTCAATTTAAAATTTTTTTTTAATATTCTATATTTTATTAATGTCATATTTTTAAAAATTCTTATGTTAAAATATTATTTGTATTAATTTTTATATGTATTAGTTACAATTTTATTTAATTTAATTTGGCTAAACATGTTTGTACACTACTAAAATCCTGTACTGTAATTATAAGACTTAGTCTTGTTGTGCAGGAAATCATTAAATTTAATAATAAATAAATAAATACATGGACACACAGACGGACGGACGGACGGACGGACGGACGGACATCGTTAAATCGACTCAGAAAGTGATTCTGATTCGAACGGTATAATACAAGATGGGTCTAGGTCATATATTTTTGGTAGTTACAAACAGCAGCACAAAATCATTATACCCAAACCACATAGTGGTATAGGGTATAAAAAGCCCTGGAGCACAGTGGCTGAAAATCATTTTTCATTGGCCAAAATTCTGTAACTTTTGAACCGATCAAAATATTTTAGTACTGTTTTTTTTAATAGATAGATAGATAGTTGATCTTGACTCAGTGTGAATTTCATTTAAATTGATTGAGTACTTTTTAAGGAATTCTAGGTCAAAGTTTAACTTTTGATTTTTTTTAACTTTTAGCGTGATATATGTTTTTTTTTATTTATTTTTATTTATTAGAAAGTGTCATATTTGGAGTTAAATAATTATTATAAACATTTTTTGTAATAATGAAATTTTTTTAATGCTTACACTCAAAAAAATTTTTACACTCAAAAAAATTTTTACACGCAACAAAATAGTAAAATTCACTAGAAATTTAACTAGTATTACTAAAAAATTAAAAATGTTTGCTATCAAATTTGCAATTTGCTGACACTCAAGGAATATTATTATTACTACAGAAAAATTTATTAGTGTTTGCTGCCTAATTTGTTACACTAGCTAAATAAATCTGCTAAACATTAGCGCAATGATTCTAATTTTTTTTTTAATTTTGATATGAAAATATGGGTTCTTATTTTTTGAATCTTTCTTATCTATTAAAACATTGCATTCATATGTGGGAAACCTTTTAAGAATAAAAACTGCAATAGATTTAAATAGCATTTGTAACAATGGTAGGTTCTGTTTATTATTATTTTTTACTAATACTATGTTTTTCGTACTTAAATAACAATGAAAGGCAATTATAATTATTATTCATTAGACTCAAATATTGATTGCAAATATTCCATATTTTGTTCTGTGCTATTTCTGTTCTTTAGTAGTTTTTTGGCTTCTTCATCTAAATCCCGATGTTCCACTTTCCATTGATTTCGAATACTGGAGATGAACGGATCTGACGTTGCCAATAATATATTAAATAGATCTTCATTTGTGGAATTTCGTGACATTTTTCTAGTATTGTGCTGTCTATAAAATCTGTAATCCTTGTTCCTTTTTTCCTGAGCCTCCTCTGATAGATCTCCAAGTGGCACCAAATGATATTTAATGACATCTTCTCCATGATAAAGGATTTTGTGGACTGTTGCAGACATATTTCTCCATGGGTAGTTGGTTGTATATATTTTTGCAGTTTCCTTAGCATAATCTCCAAATTTTCTAGAGTCAATTTCTTCATTGCACGCAAGTACTTCTAGGATTATTTTAAATCTGAAAATAAGGTTTAAATCCACTCCTGTTATTTCAGATGCTGTTTCTGGATCTGAAAAGAATCTTCTTGCGGTATTGCCATCATTTGTATTGCCTGACCCTTGTTTTGGCTGATCTATAATCAATCCAAATTTGCGATATTCATCTTGAACATGTTTCTTTTTTGAACTTCTTAACTCTTTGTTGGTTTCGTTGTTTCTTATTGATCCTGAAGGCCCGAAATCCAAATCATAACTGATTTTTAGTATGTGTTCCATAAGTCGTATTCTTGCATGTAGTGGTGATAATCCAAATTCGAAGGCATCGGTATTATCGAATGATTTTGTCGGGACTTGGTTTAATTGGCTTGATGTTGCTTGGCATATAATGCAGCTGGATGCAGCCTTCGTGTTAGTCAAAGCCTGACCTACTTTTCCATCTATCATTGTCAGCACTAATTGGTAGCTTACTTCAATTTGCTGCCCATCTAACTGTAATTGTAATGGCTGTAGTGTTGCTATTTGGGCCTTGATATCACTAACTTCTTTGTTAATGGCATCATGACTTTCTTTTTTGAATTCAAATTTGATTGGCCTTCAGTATTTCGTAGAAGATGGTGTCTCATTTTTCCAAATATCCATTGTTTGCGTTGTACTACTCGAAGGCTCCGAATCTTCCAAAATCTTTTTCAATCGCAATGGTACAAATGATACCATGAACATATCTGAGTCCGAAATATTTTCACATACAACTTGTTTGTATTGTTTTTGTCCCGAAGAACCATCACATCCCCATTTACAAAATAGAATTAACTTTGTGTTTCCATATTTCTTTAACTCAGTTCCTGTTATTGATTGTAGCAAGCGTTTGGCTGTGTGATCAAGTAAAGATTGTAGTTGTACTTCTGCCGAAATTGGTGTGATTGTAATAGTGTCCTTTGATGGCAAACAGTCTATTTTAGCAGCTGTTATGTGATGATATGCTGGATACATATTTGAGCCTTTTTCAATCGCACGCAATCTGAGCTGAATATATTGGTGTTTTGTTAATTTCAAATCCAGAAATAATGCTAATGCCTCCTCATTTGTGAACTGTTTTGCATCGCTCGGAGTTGGTATACTTTTAAGAATTCGCTTTGTTCTCACTGGACTAGCATTACAAGTTTTTTCAATGATATCCACTTTTGTTAATTGGTTTTGTGCTCGTAATTGATGTAGAAAAGATTCTTTTATATTTGTAGAACCAATTTCCTCGTTAAAATTTTTAAGTTTCCGCCTCTTAGATCTATCGCTGCAGTTGTCCAATGATTTGCGTGGTCTTCCAGCCTTATCTAGCTTTGCTGTTTCTCCACCAACATTAAGTTGGCCTTCTAACCAGTTTGCACTTTTATTATAAAACTTTTGTTTACAGTAGTTAACTTCTTTCAATCGTTTTTTTAGTACTTTGACGAAATTAGATAATTGCTCTTGTATTTCGGTACTAGACGAATTTAAGTTTAATTTTAACGTAACTAAGAACATCTTCCTGGTTTTTGTTTCGAAAATACTCTTCGGCCAGTTCTTTATAACTAAAGTTCTCCATATTTTTCTCAATATTTTTATTTGCGTCTGTTATCACTTTTTTATCACTTTTTATCACTTGCGAATATACGTCCGTACACTTGAAGTATTAACTTATTATTGAGTAATCCCTTATAGAATCCGTCATTTTATACATTTTTAGGTACATGTTATTCACACATTGATCTTTAATTTCATAGCAGGTAGTACTTAAATTGAACAAAACTGCACTTGTTATCCAGACTTCAATATCAGGTAAAACTAATTAGTTTCTCGCCAATATGGGGTGGTTTTTTATCTTTAGTGGTTTAGTGCCGCGATTATTGACAAACTTATAAAATTGTTTATGACTTTGGTTGACCCTTAAATTTGACAACAGGTAAATTAAGAAAGAGATCATTTGTTTACTGTAGAACCTATTGTGATCATTTTATGACTTATTTTTTTGCTGATCAAAACAAAGCCAATAAACCCTTTCGCAGGTATTTTATTTAATTATTTTACTTTTACGTAGTCTAAAGTAAAAAAACAAAATTTTTTTAGAGTAATTTTTTTAGAGTAATTTCATTAAAATGAAAAAAGTGTTCTACCGGGGGCTCGTGGGGGGTGCAAAAGTATATATAGGGTTAAACAGGATACATTCGCCTTTCTCCGGGTGGTATACGTTTCTTGTTCCCTTACTTCCTTTAGAAGTTCTATTCCACTAAAGTTTAAATTTGAGAAAAATATAGTGGTTTCATAAATATTTCATAACGCCCCTAATATCAAACGTTAGAACTGTGACTACTTACAAAAACTAAAGACTATAATCCTACTAACATTATAAAAAAGACCGCAGGCCAATATCGATGATAGCTTGCGAGTAGTAACCATTTATTTTTGATAAAAAACAAAAAAAAAACACCTTTTGCTGAATTAAAAAAAACAGTTGGGTTTGACAGCATGCCACGCCCACAATTATCAATAGTTTAACCTAATTTTTTGGCTACCTTAATCTGGATATATAAGCTACAAAAAGGAGTAAAAATTTTAAAAATCGATGACAAAAAAAAATTTGACTTTTGGCCAATGAAATCAAAATTTGAGCCACAGTGTGGAGGTATCCTACAAATCTTCTTCATGAAGAAACAGGTTATGAAAAAACTATCGATTTCATATCAAGGATTAATAACAATTACTTTGCCAAAATTGAAAATTCCTCTTACCCACTGATAAGAGAATGTATAGAAATGACGTAAAATTAAAGAAATCACCAAATTGAAAATTATTATTATTTCTAATAAACCTCCTATAAGCATATAAATATTTTCAGATAGTATTTGAATATATTAAATCATATAAAGGTTTTTTCCTCCCATTTTCCTTTAAAAATCATTAAAAAATAAAATAAAAACTATTTAATATCTTTATATCCTATATATTATTTGTTGCAATATCTATATGTAAAGATAAGATCTCATATCTAAATATCAAATTTGTTAAAATATGTAAATAAAGGAAGAATATATAATTGAAATTGAAACTGAGATTTGTTCATATTAATGCAATTTTAAAATTTATATTTGCGCATCGCAACGCATTGAAAAATAACAAAAATACAATTTGTGTTAAAATTCTAAGAACAACACTTGTGTTTAAGTCTAATTAGATATGTATTCTACAAGAATCATTGTGTACAGACTCCTCCGGGGATAACTTTAAGATTAGGTTCTGAGATGAAGAACAGGGCGGTAATTCTTGGAAGCATAAATAATAATTATATTATATTACAGAGATTAATATTTAAATAAATTAAATAAAGGAGCAGGCTCGATGTTACACATCAACAAAGTCGAACAGGAAAAGAGAATGAACTACCGAACCGATATAGAAAATTTGTCAAAGAGTTATGTATATGTATATACTAAATAAATCCAATTAGATCATTTAGTGCAATGTTAGAAGTTAGACCATAAAGTCAGAAAATAATTTTTGGATTATTGTTACTCATTTGCTTTGCTTTTTTTTGTTGTTTGTCGTGTTATACCAGAATTGTGTTACAGTGATGAAATAAATTTATTTGTATTGTAATTATTGTTTTTGTATAGATTTCCTGATGATGATTGCCGATGCTAGGCGAAATATTGAAAATAAAGTATAAACACAGAAAAAAAAAATAAAAAACAGACCTCGAGCCTGCTCATTTATTTAATTTATTTAAAAATTAAAAGGTCAAAATAAAAACATATTTAGTTGATTAATATTTAATTTATTATAAATATATATAAAAACCACGGGATGGTTTTTTTGGAGGTGCATTTGTTCACCGGTTTTGATGAAAGTTGCAGAGTAAGTGAGAAATTCTAATTATTTTTGGTATAACTACAGCTTATTACATTGGGTAATTTTAACTTACGATACGTTTAATATAAATTAATGTAATTCATAGGTTTTGATTACTCGTTACAGCTCACAATAAGTATTATGTTCAAGACAAGATACAATTATTATTATTGAAATTCAATTTTAGTTAATTCATTTGGCATTTTTTATTGGCTAAATTAATGAATTTAGACACATTGTTTTAAAGTTTTTAGTTACTTTTCTTTTAATTCGATTAGTAATTTATAGAGAACAGTGAAAGAGAGAGGTAAATTTTAATTTAAACTAGCAGAGCCCAGCACTCTAAATTCGAGTGTATATTCTAGGCAATTTTACTTTTTCATTAAATTTTTTTTCATTGTTTTTTTTTTATCTATGTATATGTAAAATTTTTGAATATTTAAATATAATTCATTTAATTGTGAATTTTTAAATCAAATTCCTTAAAGTTCATTATAATTATTTGTTGAACACAGAAGATATACATATAAAAGGGTTTGTTAATAAATAATTTTATAAGATCCTAAAGGTATGCTAATCAATTTTACCCAATTCACAATTCAACACAGGGCTTTTGATATACAATATTTGCAAACACATTAACAAATTTAATATACACACACACAGCATTGAATAGTTTTATGTGTTTTATGTATGTTTTAGTAGCAACTTTTTAAAATTACTAAAAAAAAATTTCCAGATGGTGGACATCTGTAAAGATGGTGCACATCTGCAAAGGAATACCTTTCAAATGGTATATTTTTTGTCAAAATCGGTTGATAACTAAAAGTGAAGAAGAGGTCACAAGAAATCGACTATTAATATTATACATATTAAATGGTATGTATTTTAATTGTTATTCCTTTCTTATATTGAGAAATTCTATTTCAATTTTTGTAAAATTACAAAAATGGTAGTTCGAATAAAAAAAAAAACTTTTCAAAGTTGGTAGCAGCAATTCCAGCAGCCAGTTTTAGAATTGGTGGACCGAAATGTATTTTGTTATTTTAAAAGGTGATAAAGCTATTTGTGAGCTATATACTGTGTCAATGCTATGCAGAACATCATCTGTAAAAAGCCAGCAAATTCACAATTGACTTCTTGACAAAAGCAAAGATGAACAAAAAGAATATATTTTGCGAGTAATTAAAAACCGCAGTCGAAAGCTTTAATTAAGTGCATAAATAATAATTTGAATACCGTCGCTAAAATAATTGCCAAAAATCAACCCTTTTAGCGATGGAGACTACATTATGAATACATAGTTATAATGTTTACCATTTCTCTTTGAGGATTTTGAGAAATAAAGATAAAATAATTCAATGAATAACAGTATTGCCTATTGCAAAAATGTAAAATACAACAAAAATCAGACATAAATTTATGTGATTTTATTTCAATTTTTCTTGATGAAAGCACCGAGATCACTCCTACGGCTCGGTATTTTTGTTATTTATTTTGTAGGCAATGAAATAAGGGAAGAATTGATAAATTTGGTATCCGTACTAAAGAACTGCCAAAGGTACAGATATTTGCAACAGAGTAACAGAGGCTCTTTCTTAAACAGAAATATATCTTTCTGTAACTACGGATGGTGCATGGCAAGGAAGCAGGATTTGTCAATTTATTTACAAAGAGTGTTGGACATCCACTATTGGGCTTTCATTACATAACTCACCAGGAAGCGATATGTGCAAAGAACGGTTTTAAACTAGTTGAAGACGTGATGAAACTTGTGACAAAAATAGTTAACTATATCGAAGTTCGAATCTTTGTTAAATGAAGTCAACTCGGTGTACAATGGTTTAACTATGTATAATATGTTCATTGGCTTAGTCGCGGCAAAGTACTTCAACATTTCGTCGAGTGTTTGGATGAAGTTCGGGTGTTTTTAAATCATCAAAAACAAATTCAGTATAAAGAGTTATCAGATGTTGAGTGGGAAACCCATAACAAACGACGTCGAAGAAAATGAAATTACATTACAAGACTATGATCATATTGTGTCGCTTCTACATCTAAAAGAACGGGTGGAGTCGTTATTTATTTTAAAAAATATGGAAATTAACTAAAATTATTGAAAGGATAGACTGTATTAAATATTGGATTTTAGTATGTAAAGCCACATGTCAAGACAATCAAATGATAATTGCTGCAATATACAGATCACCTACTTATGGAGAGTCAGAGTTCCTCAAAAATTTTGAAATTTTAATAACAGGAGATTTCACTGGTCCAAAAATTCGCAATATAAGAATCAATTGGAATGCATACTAAATGACAATGGTCTCAGACAATTAGTGAATATACAAGAGTCACAAAAAGTTCAAGTACCATAATTGACTTTGTAATGACAAATAACTACGATTTATCAGTTAACAACAGCAATACAAATAAAATATCGGATCACGAAATGATAAATATTTTTATTAGGAGTGAAAGTAATGATCATACCAAAATAGAAAATAAAGAAGTGGCAATTTTTAAGTACAACAAAGAGACATTTAACACCGAGTTAAGTAAAAATATGGCATACTAGCTGTTTTTACCCAGTCTTGCCCGGGATCCAAAGGCATTTGACTTGAAAAATGGATCACTATGCTTACCAGGCGCTGAGTACTTAATACCCAATGAACAAATTCCTAAAAAAAATATCTTTCTCCCCAAAACTTTGTATGGGATTGGGGAATTTGTTCCTGATGAAAAAATTCCCAATGTTTACGTTTTCTGAGGAGTATTACAATATATATTTTTTTTATTTTTATACCCTATACCACTATGTGGTTTGTAGTGGTGCGGCGGTGGTGGAACTTCCGCTTCCTGTTTCCCTGAGCCTTAACGGGTCGCACGTGCTAGCAGGGGGCCTAGCTCGCCGGAGGGGTGGGATCTTGTTAAGACCCAGGGAAACCGCACTACAGATGTTCACGTGCGATTTACAAAAAAAAAACTGTCAAAAAACTGAATCTAAAGGATGGATGGATGGCATGCTTTCTTTCCGGTGGGGACTAGCTGTTACGCCCCATTTTGCCCTCCCTACCATGTTACCTCGACTCCATCTTAATTGGAGGTAACCCACATAAATGATAAAATTGGGTTTGGTTTGGTTTTCTACATTGGGTTTAAACTTTTTATTTAACCTTCATTAGGTTTTTTATTTTAATTTTAATGGCAAAATTTTAATTTAAATGTAGTTTTAGAAAGATTTTAATTTCCATGTAATATTAATTTTTAATAGCAAAATTTTAATTTAAATAGAAATATTTTAATTATCATGCAATTTTAATTTTAATAGCAAAATTTTAATTTAAAAGTAGTTTTTAATTATTTTATTTTTCATGTAATTTTAATTTTAATAACAAAATGTTGAATTTAAATGTCGTTTAAGAAATATTTTAATTTCAATGAAATTTTAATAGTTTTATTTTGTTGATATAATTATTATTTTAATATGAAATATATAACAATGTTTTCAACCGTTGTGAGGATAAAATTTTCCATGATTCTTTTACACTACTTATTTGTTTTTACTTTAATTTTACTGGTGATTTTTGTTTTCGTTTTTACTTAAAACTGTAAAAATTCCAATTTTAGCCAAATTTCAATTTTAGCGAAATCATATCAAAATCAATTTTAACGAAATTTTAATTTTAGGAATATTTTTATTTTTTTTTTTGTTTTTTAGTTCTAGAAAAAAATTTTATAAATTTTATGTTTGGCAAAAATATTTTTTTTTTTTATAATTAACAAAATTTTTATTAATTTAGTGAAATTTTTAAATTCAGCAAACATTTTATATATAGAAAATTTTTACAATTTTAATTAGGAAAATGATTTTTGTAATATTTTTAAATCAATGTATTTTTTTTTTAGAAATTTTCATTTCATTGTAACTTTAATTTGAGGCATTTTTTTTGAAAAAAATTTAATTTGACAAAAGATTTTTCTTTTAAGTGTAGTTATGTAACATTTTAGTTCACTGTGGTGTTAGAAACAATTTTAATTTCAGTGTAATTCTCAAAAAAAATAAATTTTCTTTATTTTCCTGGTAATTGAAATTATATAGTTTTACATTAAAGTTAAGTTGTAAAAATTTTACTTCAATTTAATAGAAAACAACATTTTTATTTAATTGTAGATGTTTTCGGTTCATGTTAAATATATTTAGTTTTGGAAATATTTTACTTTCCTTGTAATTCTTAAAAGTTTAATTTATACCTAGTTAGTATAGAAATTTTAACTTTTTGTTTTACTTTCCGTGTCAATCTAATGAAAAATTTAGTTATATGTACATATATAGTGTTTAGAAATTTCTTTAATTTACAGATAATTGAAATTCAATAGCCTTAAATCAAGTTAATTTTCAAAGTAATTGTAATCATAACAATTTAAATTAAATGTAATTTAGAAATTGTTTTACTTTAAATGGAATTGAAAAAAAATATTTTAAATATCGCTTTTATTTGCTAATAATTTAAAAAAAAAACGTTCAAATTTTTATTATCGCATTTTTTCTGGTGTGGTTATAGCTTTAGTGTCGTAGTTTTGTTGCAGGTTGTTGCTGGGTTGTGGTGGCTGCTCAGGCAGGTTGTTGTATTTGATTAATAACGGCAGCAGCTTAATTAACAGCATCAAGTACATAGTTGTTATACTGCGACTTTTAAATTATTTATAATTTCTTAATTTTTTTAACACTTTTCAATTGGTTGATTTTTAATATATGTCGTTATTTTAAACTTGGTTTTTTTTTTACACTTAGCTTTAACTTCTTAAATTTAAATTTCACTTAAATCTTAAATTTATTTATGTATTTAAAATTTTCAAACTTGTCCTTAAGTGTTTTTATGTTTCTTTATTTCTCAAACTTAAATTTTTCTTTAAGTTAACTTTAGTCTTTTTTTTGTTTTCTTAAAGTTTCTAAGACTACATTCTTAATTTAATTTTTTTAATTTAATGTAAGGTTTTTCCTCAACCTTTCTTCTCAATATCAAAACTTCAACTCCTCTATTCAAATTATTTTCTTAACATTCCACCTATCTTCACTCATTCATTCATCTCAAGCTAAAACCTGTTTCAAAAAAAAAAAAAAAAAAAAAACTCGCAACCATTCATTGGGACCATTCACACTCATTCATAATACTCTCTAGCATTGAAAACACGCTCACTCATGTATGACGACGAGAGTACGTGAAATCAATACAAGAACAAAAAAAGTGGTTTGACCAGACTGATTGTAAAGTTTATGATTGAGTGAATGGACAACAATAAAACAGGCAGTTGGTAACAAAAAAACCACATCAAGTGTTTTATTAAAGTGTACAGAAAACATTTAAACAAATCACATGCAGACGAAACGGTATTTTTTTCTTTTTTTTCATGCAAAAATTTTGCATGGCAAAAGACATAAATAACGTTTCGTTTTAATGTGACTTGTATGTGCTGTTAAGTACAGTCTCCACCAAAATAAACGGCCGTCACAGGTTTGGGTATAATGACTTTGTGCTGCTATTTGTAACTACCAAAAATATTTGACCTAGACCCATCTTTTATTATACCGATCGAATCAGAATCACTATCTGATTCGATTTAACGATGTCCGTCCGTCCGTCCGTCTGTGTGTCCATGTAAAGCTTGTAATCAAACTGCAGGTCGCAAATATGAATATATTTTGATGAAATATAAGGGCCATAGGATGGACGCTATTGAAATTGGTGAGAATCGGTCCATGTTCAGACGTAGCCCCCATACAAATGACCCCTATGAAATCAACATAAATTGCCATATGATCCAAATTATCATATAAATCTTAGTCAAGCTGGGTTTGTATGTGTTTATTACATCCATTAATCAGTAGTCCAAAAATGATCCCTATGGGACAACTCTTAGTCATAGGCCCCATATAGAGCTGCTTCCCGATATTCAATTTTGTTTGTATATATTTTTGCAAAATACAAGAGACTTTACCAAACATGGTCAGGATCGGTCCATTTTTGGGCCTAGTCCCCATATAGATATATCATCCGATATGAACTTTTTCATATCTGCAGCCAAAAAAATTAATAAAAATCCCACTCAAATTTGATTTATGCTTATTTTCGATATCCAGTTAGTTGGGCCTGAGAGATAGGGTCTAAACGCACTATAATTTTCTTACTTGTTTAATTTCAAGTTTCTTTTTATAAGACGCTAAGTTTTCTTTTTTTTGAAGTTTATTTTGTAAACATCAAATATAACGGAATCGTTTGGAAATTAAAGGAATCAGAACATTGAATTACTTCATTCAATAAGTGATCATCATTGAGTAGAGACGTCATATTTATAGAAGTTTAAAAATGGAAAATGAATGCGACATTTAAAATTTTGCCGCAAAGTTGCTTTAAGCAACTGCTTACAGTATATGTATAGTAATGATTGCACATAAAATTTATCATAAGACTTTTCACTGAGCTGTGTTCCGCGAATGAGTCACATCCGCGTCCGTGCGTTTGGCAGCTACACCCGTGCTGCCGCGCAGTTGTCGTCAACTTATTTTAATCGCCAAAATATTTTTTTCAGATCTTTCAGCTATTTTAGATGAGCTGTGTTCCGGGAGCGTTTGGCAGCTACACCCGTGCTACCGCGCAGTTGTCAATTTATTTTGATCGCCAAGATATGAGCAGTGCTGCCGCGCAGTTGTTGTCAACTTATTTTAATTGCCAAATTATATTTTTCAGATCATTCCGATATTTCAGCTGAGCTGTGTTCCGCGAGAGCGTGGCGTCGCGTCCGCGCACCGAAATAATGCTAATTAAAGAATACAGATTTTAAATACGGTTATGGCAGGAAGGACAGATATTGAGAGCAGTATGGGGAATTTATTCATTTTTTTGGGGAGCTTTTTTTAAATGTGGGGAATTTGTTTATCATGAAGTTATTCCCCAATTTTTCGGAGAATATGTTCATTTTTTGGGGGAATTTGTTCATTGGAGACTAAGTACTTAGCGCCTGCCTACCATTACAACTAACTATGTTTATGCATGGATTATTTTGAATGTATGATGTCTAAAAGTTACGAATTTTAGTTATTATAGAGCTTTGGGATATACAACATTTCTGGTGCATGTACGAAAAGATTGTGCTGGCTCCCAACTCTGGAGCAGGCGACATATAATTGTCTATGAGAAAAACAGGGAATTTCTAAGTTGATACCTGCTACCTTAAGAGATTGTCCTCTTTTGTACCATCTCTTGCAATGAAGGAACCAACTTAAAAAAGTTTTCTGGTAGGGATATTACAGTCGTTTCAGGAGTTTCTCATTCCCTGGAGTCAGTTTGTCTGAGCCGCTGGATTTTTAGACGCACTTGAGTAGATTCAGGCATTTCCGATCTCTTAACAAAGCTTGTCTTGATCTTCGGGCTTCAAGACGTTACTAGGTTTGCTCAGGTGTTTCAGCATTTCTCGCCTCAGATTGTCTAACTCGTTGAGACTCGATATGAATGTGGGTCTGATCGGGTTCTCTAGAGTTCTGTTTAGTCTAGTACGGCCTATATGCTATGATTTCATGTGCAAGTCATAACTCATTTATATAGTCAAAAAGATGAAATGGAGATAGGTTGATTTCCAATGCAGCCAAAAAGCGAGATGGAAATAAATGTAATATTTTGTTTTCCAATGTAGTTAAAAAGGCGAGATGGAAATATTTGTATGAACTAACCTCATCGGAGTAATCATACAGCGGTAGTCTGCCTGTATCTGTTCAAAGTGGGCGCAAAAGTAGGCGTGGCCGGTAAGAAGTATATGGCGACCTTCTCTGGAGTATAGAGATCGTGTATACCAAATTTCAGAGAAATCCGTTGAAAAGTTAAAATTTGTGTAACGAACAAATATACCAAAAAACAGAAAATCAATTGTATAAAAAAGCATATGGTGACCTTACCTGGAGTACAGATTTTGTGGGTACAAATTTCAGAAAAATCCGTTAACAAATAAAAATTTGTATAGCGAACAAATATACCAAAAATATAAAATGAATTGTATATAAAAAGTGGGCGTAAAAGTAGGCGTGGCCGATAAGAAGCATATGGTAACCTTACGTGGAGTACAGAGAAATCCGTTAACAAATAAAAATTTATATAGCGGTCAAACAAACAAAAAGAAAATGAATTTTATATATATAGATAATGAAAATAAAAACATTAACGAAAATGTTCTATTTGATAATAGTTTTAAAGAAATTATAAAAAAAATTTACTAATAAGAAAATTATACAAGAAAAAACAATGTAAATCGGTGGTTTAATAATGAAGTACGTTTAATGAAGAAGGATAAAATAATTAAATATCAAACAGCAAAATTAAAAAAAACAAATCAGACATGGACCAATTACAAAACGGCAAGAAATATATATAAAGTAAAAATCGAAAACGAAAAAAATAAATACATAAATAATAAAATTAAGTGCAGGCGATCAAAAGCAAATGTGGAGAGAAGTCAAAGGCCTAGTATTAATTTAAAAAAAAAATACATAACGATATCAAAAATGTGATATTCAACCAAGTAGAATATAAAGATAGTATAGAAATCGCTAACCAATTCAATAATTACTTTGTAGACAGTATTAAATTTATAAGAGACTCAATTGAAAACGTGCAGTATGACAACAAAATAACTGTGATAATTTATAAATTCAAATTCCGTGCAATAAACATTTTAGAACTTAAGAATATAATTATACAAATGAAAAATAAAACAGACTGTGATAAAATATCCAATAAAATCATTCTTGATAACAGGTACATAACTGGAGAAACATTATTAAAAATTCTAAATAAATCATTAGAGACAGGGGAATTTCCTGCAACTGGAAAAAAAAACTATGATAACGCCAGTTGAAAAAGTACCAAAAACAAATAAATGCAGAATACCGACCGATAAATACATTGAAAACATGTGAAAAAATCTTGGAAAAGGTTGTGAAAGAACATTAGAAAAATATATTGAAAACAATTCTATATTGTCAAAATATCAATCTGGATTTCGTAAAAAATACTCATGCGAAACGACTGTTAACTATGTAATAAGTAAACGGAAAACTATAGAAAAAACAAAAAAAGTGATGGCAATATTTCTCGATTTTAAACGAGCCTTTGAAAGAATAGACAGACGAATAATGTTGAAAAAACTACATATGTATAGAATAGAAGGCACAGAATTAAACTGGTTTGAGTCATATTTGAAAAATAGAAATCAAATAACAAAGGTTAATAATGTACTATCAAATGAAATCGAAAATGATTTCGGTGTACCTCAAGGATCAATTTTGGGAGCTCTTGTATTTATTATACTTATACACATATTAATGATATGCCAAAGGTATTAGACAGAAGTGAAATGGTCCTCTACGCAGATACGTTAATACATATACACAAAAGGTGACGATGATGAAAGGTGTAGAAGAAATATGTACCACGACATCAATAAAATTAACACTTGGTTAAACATGAATAAATTAAAACTTAACGAAAGTAAAACAAATTTAATTGAAATAAATATGAATACTGAAGCAATATTTAAAATCTACATATATATATGGGGGGTTTCATGTCAAGTGCACCAACTTTTGAAACCGATGTCTTCCGATCGGATGAGTTAGATAGTAGTTTAAACACAATTTTTCAATAAGATCGGTCCAGATCTCTCTGAGTTAGAGGGGATCAAAATTTGACCTTTTGGCCAAACAGGTGTTTTTTCTCATCCATGTAACTTATTTCCTATTGTTCTTAGCAAATTTTCTCCCAAATAGTTTAGATAGCTATTTCTTCAATATTTCGGAGAAAAATACTTAAAAAAAATAAAATTTTTTTAGACTTTTTTTTTTTGCTAAATGAAAGCATTTGTTGCCTTTTTTTTTTTGAAAAAGGACATTTTTTTATAAGAAAGCTTAGGATTTTTCATTTAAGAGCTTTTTGGTCGCTTAGTGAGATGGGAGTGAGATATCTATCAAAATAAATGTTTTGTAACTCAAGACAACGGTTTTTCAATTTTTCACAAATGCACTATTTTGAATTTTTTCTTATTTGTGTGTAAAACCTTACAAATAAAACTGAGAAACTAAACAAATTAACCTTTCCGAACTAAAATTTCATACCCTCGATACTGTAATACCCAGAATGTTAACCTCAGGAAAAAAAATCACTTTTTTTCTATAGAAATGTTGAAAAATTATTATTTTTTATTTATTTGTAATAATAATTAAATTAATATATAATAATAATAATATTAAAAATAAAAAGATAAATAATTTAATAAAATTTAATCTTAATTACATTAGATCCATTTGTATCATAACTATTTTTATACTTAATTTATTGTAGCTGATGAAGTATTTAAGTCTTGTAAATTTTTAAATACCCAGTCTTTCATCCAGCTTTTTTGTCGCCTTTATTTACTGCGTTTTTTTGTCAACCCTTTCTTGGCGTTACTAGGTTCTGCTCTTGATTTCGCTGCTGGTTTATTTGTTGGCTTTGGAAAGAAATCGCATTGAATAGAGGCAGAAAACTTTTTCATCTTGAGTCTTTCATCGACAAGCGGTATAAAAGCATGGTATTGAGCGGTGCCATCGATTGTTACCGCAGCATCGAATCTACTCTTCAATGTTTTCAATGTTTCCTGATGAACCTCTTTGCTATTAAAAACTATTTTAGTTTCTTTACAATAATTCTTTGCCCAATGGAATAAAGCAGTGCATCTAAGATGCGATCTTGATGAGAGCACTGGAATCTATACTTCGCTGCTTTTCTTTTAAGGTTTGCTGCAATACCATCACATGCTCCTTTACCATGAGCAGTAGGATGAAAATGCCACTCAGCTGGCATTCCAAAATCTTTTTCATGAGCCATAAGATTTGCGAAGCTACTTTTGTTTTTAAAATGTTGACGAGCTCCGTCCGAAACGTAGTATACCTTCTTTACTGTAAATTTAGATTTCAGATATTTTAGTATTATCTTCTGGTACTCATAAACTGCAACGGTATCATGTTTTAAATCGTCGGATATGATTGCCATACTTTTGTGTTCCAGGTTTGCATCTTTCATGTAGTAAATAACTACTGTGAATATACTGTGGCATCCTGAAGAACATATTTATAGTTTTCTGCGAAATCATATGAAATAATGAATTCACCAGACTTCAAATGTATCTTCAAATCCTTGAAGAATGACCATTAATCTTTGACTAAAAAGTCATGGGTTCTCAAGTTTAGCAATCCTGTACACATTTCTTCCACAAAATCATCCACATTTAAATTGATTGTTTTCAATGTGCATCTGTCAGTCTGAATCCAAGAATAAAATTTGACCTGCTCTATGTATTCTCGATCTAAAGAGTTGATTAAATTTTCTTTCTGAATGTGGCTTTCGGGCAATTGGTACATTCACCTAAGTGGCAAGAAGTTGTTGCATTAGGACACATAGTCAATTTAAGGCAATCGCGGTAATCGTGTAAATATTCTGCCGAATTATCTGTTAAATACTTTAAGTTGATTTCCTTCAACATCAGTTTAACATTTTCATGGTAAATGCAAACGCATACTGTGTGAGTTCCGCTGCTTCCTGGCAAAACGCAATGTTTTGGCTTCATTTGGGTAAATTTCGTGAAGGCAATTTTAACATCCTCGTATTCAGATTGAAATATTGCAAATAACTCTTTCAGGTTACAGAGAACCATTCTCTTCTGTTATGTTATGAAGGTATGTTACATACCTTCGGAAAGGTTAATTTGTCTACTTTCTCAGTATAAGTTTTATTTGTAAGGTTTTTCACACAAATAGGAAAAAATTCAAAATAGTGCATTTGTGAAAAATTGAAAAACCATTGTCTTGAGTTATAAAACATTTATTTTGATAGATATGCCACTCCCATCCCACTAAGCGACCAAAAAGCTCTTAAAGGAAAAATCCTAAGCTTTCTTATGAAAAAAAAGATGCCCTTTTTCAAAAAAAAAAGGCAAAAAATGCTTTAATTTAGCAAAAAAAAAGTCAAAAAAAAAATTTTTTTTAAAGTATTTTTTTTCCGAAATATTGAAGAAATTTTTTTATTAATTCAATTCGTCTTTGGAACTTGCTACCTTCAAACTTACAGTTCATAAGCAACGCAATGCAATTTAAAATTGCCCTCTTTAATTTCTATAATAAATTGGTTTTCTATTTTAAATCGCTTTTAAATAACTAATTTTTATATTAAACTTTTTTATTATTATTTTATTTTGTTATTATATTTTTTATTATTTATTATTTTTAATTGTTATTATACACAATGTTAAATTTCCTTACTACTATGTACCTAGTACTAATCTTGTACTTTAATTATAAGATTTTATGTCTTGTTGTATGGGAATTCGAAATAAATAAATAAATAAAATAGCTATCTAAACTATTTGGGAGAAAACTTTCTAAGAACAATATGTAATAAGTTACATGGATGAGAAAAAACACCTGTTTGGCCAAAATGTCAAATTTTGTTCCCCTATAACTCAGAGAGATCTTGACCGATCTTGTTGAAAAATTGTGTCTAAACTACTATCCAATAGGACTAACCTTAGTGCAAATTTCATCCCGATCGGAAGACGTCGGTTTCAAAAGTTGGTGCACTTGACATGAAACCCCCATATATAAAATTCATTTTCGGTTTGTTTGTTTGACCGCTATACAAATTTTGATTTTTCAACGGATTTCTCTGAAATTTGGTACACACGACCTCTGTACTTCAGGAAAGGTCGCCATATGATTTTTACCGGCCACGCCTACTTTTACGCCCACTTTTTGTATAAAATTCATTTTCTGTTTTTTGGTATATTTGTTTGGGGAGAAAGTTAATTTTTTTGAGGAATTTGTTCATTGGGCACTAAGTACTCAGCATAGTGAACCATTTTTCAAGTCAAAGGCCTTTTGAACCCAGAGAAGACCGGGTAAAAACAGCTAGTTAACAATAAAATAATAGAAAAGTTTGAACACATAAAATATCTCGGTTTTATAATAGATAAAGAATTAAAGTTTAAAGAACATATAGACTATACATGTAAGAAAATCGGTAAAAAAAAATCGGATTTTTTAAAAGAATAAGAAACAAAATATCAAAAACAACTGCAATAAATATTTATAACACGATAATTAAACCACATTTTGAATATGGATCGACGATAATTTATACAATGACAGTCAGATGGAAAGAATGCAAAAACTCCAAAACAAAGCAATGAGGGTTATTCTTAAATGCAATCGATATACACACATCAACGAAATGCTTTGGGAACTAGAATGGATGAATAAGAGTCAAAGACTGAAATACAATACTTTAATTTTCATTAAAAAAACTGAAACAAGGTGATGCCCCGGAATATCTCTGCGATCAAATAAAATACGTTGGAGAAGTAAAACCGTATAGATTAAGGAATGCTGAAGATTTTCGAATCCAAAGAGTCACGACAACACACATGCATAAATCTCTTTTCTACAAGGGCTTCAAGCTATTTAATGATTTACCAAACAATATAAAACTTGAAAGAAATTACAATGTATTTAGAAAAAAATGTATATATACAGAAAAAGGATTGGTTGGAATTATGTTACCATTAAAAAAATTTATTTAGGAAATAAGAATTGTCATGGTAATTTATAAACATTTTAAAATGTACTACATTTTCTTTAATATCTACCATACAAATATAGTTCTCATAATTTTAATGTTCCTTCAATAGAAAAATAAGTGCCATCTACCGATCAAAGTTTTTATAGAACTTATTAAACCAATTCAATAGAGGGAACTATGTATAACACATCATAATATGCTACAATACTAAATATTGATGATTGCAACAACAATTTCGATTATAATAACATATATTAAATCAAAAAAATATTAACAGATATTACAACAAATTGTTGGTATGTATGATGCAAATAAATTGGTATTAAGAATTATTTTTCAGTTATAACCAGACCTCCGAAATCTTCGCTCGAATTCGAGTAGAGAGTGAAACTCGCTCGAATTCGCTCGCGAGTACTCCTGCGAGTAAAAAAAAATTCGAGTATACTCTATTTTTCTATGCCACTCGAATAAGAGCGCATATGCTTTGCTCGATTTCGAGTGCGAGTAAAATACGCTCGAAATCGAGCAGATTATGCTCTTGCCGAGTACTCTAGTCTTTATTTTTTTAAATAGTTTTATTTTATAAAATATATTTATGTATATGTATGAATGAATGAATGAATGAATGAATGTATGTAATTATGTATGTTTGTATGTAGTTCCTTGAAGTTAATTACACAGCTACATAGCACTCGGTAAGAATTTTGCAATCATAATTAATGACAGTGGGAATTGTATCCTTTTAGGTTTTTTAATATTTTATATTTTTCAATATTTTATATTTTTAAGAGGTGTTTTTAAGAGTGTTTCTTTTTTACATACATAGTTGCAATTTATATTTTTCCACTCGATTTCACTCTTAAGAGTAAACTCTCACTCTATTTCGAAGATTTTTACTCCCACTCTTAATTTTTAAGAAGGAATACTCGCGAGTACTCCCACATAAAATAAACGAGTGGAGAGTAAACTTTTTGTAACACTCGTACTCTTCGAGTGCTCTTCTTCGCGAGTATTTTTCACTCGCGAGTAAAATCGAGTAAATCTGAGCTCTGGTTATAACAAAAGAAAAATTAAATTTTAACTGAACCGAATGATACAGTATATCGTTACATTAATTTAGAAAGGACGTAACTCACATCTGAAAAATTTTACATGAGGAGGAAAAAACTGAATATACATATGTCAGAATTTCAGATATTTTAAAAAAGTTTTGATGCAGTTTGAATAAAAAAACAGAGGCGGATATTGCGTGCAAATTTTTTGTGTATTTTTTCAACATTTGATAATGTTATGTTACATAGGGCCTTTTGATTTTCAATTGTTTGAAAAAAAATGTTAGTTAGGGCTTTCGTAAATCGTTTACATTTAGTCAAATTAATTTTAAAAATCAAGTTTTAACAAAAATTAAGATTTATTTCAGTAAAATGAATAGATTTGAATAAAGAAAAATATAAAAGGTACTTTAATTAATTGTTATAAGGTAAATTTTCATAAAAAGCGTGACAGTCTGCAGGTAACATTTTTTTAGGTCTTGTAAGCTATCCCACTTTTTTTGGATATTGGTATCTTGTTTTCATACAATCTGCCTGGAGCTGTGGGTACAAGGCGTGTGTTTACTCTTTGTGGCAAAAGCTCATATTCCTTACATATATCTGTCTTAAAATATATTACTTCAGAAGGGTCGTATGCCAAAGCCCTCAGCATGTTTACGGTAGGATCCCCTTGGCGTTTACCTGAAAAGTCAAAGTTTGATTTGTGTTTACTATAAACATTTCCATCCCAAAAATTGTTCTCACCTGGCCGAATGGATGAGTATTTCTTAGGAATACTTTCAAATAAGTATAATCCAGTTGGATTGCCTGTAGCGGTGATGGAGATTTTCTTGCCTCTCGGATGAGTTGCACAAATGGAGATGGAAGATTTAGCTGCTTTTTACCATCTTTCCTTTCAATAAGAGAGTGTGTAGCGTCACACTCCATCTGGGTATGTCCACTAACTAAATACTTTTGCTCGATATTAATGTTGGTTTCAACACAGAAAGCCAGCAAACCATTTGATAAAATTGCATTTCTATTTTGATAGAAACACCCATCGGAATTGATGATTATTTGATGAATTTCTGGCGATTTAGCTATGAAACATTTCAAATGCTTTATAATGCATGTTGCGAACACTGATGTCACAAGCTGACCATCACTTTCATCTCATACGTAGTTGTATGACTCATGTGTCTCGACATTGTATATCGTGAAGTTATGGACCTGTAACTTCATTTTGAAATACGCTGCACTTGCATTTAACTGAGGCACTAATTTTACAGCTTGGGTATCCATACAAAACGTTGCACATAATCCATCCTCAGCGTTTATTATATCATTGCGTTTTTCTAGGCGCAACAGCTCTATTTCCCTTCTATGTTTTTCATATTCTTCATCCGGATAATTTTTCACTTTATGTTGCACACAGACATCGCATTCATCTTTCTTAGGTCTGAATATTGATAGGTTTGATTCTTTTAAAATCGTTGAAAAGATGGGATATGACATTTTCTTGTTTGAATGTTCGTTATTAGCTTCACATTGGTACACGTAAAGATTGTACAGTTTTTGATACGACGAAAAATTTCCTTCAAAGTAAAGTCTTTTAGTATTTTTCCTGCAGTAATGGGACTCCATTTTAGGCAAGTCATCCAGGAATTTCTTTAGATAGGCTCGTCGCAGTTCATTTTTTTTTCCCCAGTTGATGTGTTTTTTTTCAATTGGATACGCTCGTATGACGATTTTTCAGGACTTATCTGCGTGCCGTGTTTTCCGCAGGTACCGATCCAGTTTCGAACCATGTTTTCGTGTAATCCCAATGTCGAAAGAAACATTGTACGGCACACTTGTAATCGCTTTGATTCATATCTCAAATAATATTCAATTGAGTTGGATCGTCTGGAATTTTCGGAGAAAATTCTTTTTTTTTTCTACGAATTTTGCAAGGTTGGTCACATACAATCGTTTCTGGTCCCAAGACATCTCCCAAAACGCACCAGAAATTTCTCGTCGCATGGACTCCGTAAATTTTAAACAGTTTCGTGCGACACTTTTTTCACAATATTTAGATGAGCATGTATTGCGTATATTGTACACCTTTCATTTGATTATTTCTATTACTACACTCTTCCATTCAAGTTTGTTTGCAATTTTTTTTCTCTTGCGAGTAACATCATCTGGACTTTCATTTTCACCATTTGAGTTTTCATTCACACAGTCCATTTTAGTTATAATTTTTATTTATTCGAACACTACAGTTTACTTCTGACCGCTCTGTACACAAAAGAAACTTACACTGACTCATGCATTCCGGAATTCAAACTAAACATTCAACTATTAAGAAATGCAATGCCTACTGAGAGCACATTTACATTATGACTGAAAACACCAAAATAAACCAACATGGCGTTTGTCTACTCTGCCTCTCTCTCCCATAAGCATTCCGGAATTCAAACTAAACATTCAACTATTAAGAAATACAATGCCTACTAAGAGCACATTTACATTAAGACTGATTTTTTTTTTGAATCCAGTTACGTCTTTTTGAAATTGCTTATAAAACCGTTAATTTTTTTCAAAGCACACTAATTTTTTCAGTAACGATGTATTTCATGTTTTTCTATACGAATATGGAAAAAACGCTATTTCAAAAAAATTGTCAGTTACGTCCTTTCTAAATTAAGGTAACGATATGTGAAACAATTACTTGTGTTAATGCAAGAAATATATAAATTTATTAGTAACCCAATCGAATGTTTGGATTTAATGTCATTGTTGAAAAGTTCAAATCTGAAAAAAATATAAAACTTTAAGTCATAAAATTTATTGTGATAAATTTGTGTGAAAAATAATAATTATTAATTAAAAAAAATAGTTTAAAAAATTGCACATCAAGATTTGTACTACGGATTTTGACACCAACGGTAAGTTAAAAATAAATGTATCTGAAGTTATTCATTAAGAGTTATCCATATAATTTTATGTGGAATGTGCGTGTAAAATGATTTAGATATATTTTTTTAATAGATAAAAAAAATATTAATATCAAATATTATGAAAAGAAACATCTGTAGCGATTCAAAGCAGTTTTGCATAAATTATAAACAACATAAAGATATATAATACCAAACTACGAAAGTGCGAGTGTACTATAGAGTTGTGCATTTAAATAAATTTTTTTAAGTTTTCCCGATATTTTGGGAAAAAAAATATAATGTTGGACAATACATAAGCCTACGAACAAATTCGTATATGACCCATGCGGGTAAAAACATATGAAATCAACCGAAAATATTAACATTTGTGACCTCATCACCTCCAAATTTGATAAGATTTTGTACACATGATCTATGGATCGGCACAATAATATTTGCCAACTTTCAGACATATAGCCTTCGAACTTTCAGAATTATGGCCATTCCAAGTTGGCAAAAATCAATAAAAATGCACTCAGATGCCTTAACACAATTTTTAATATCTCGAAAAGTATTCATTGTACGTTAATAATGAAGGGCTCATTTTACAGACTAAAACATGCGCCATTCCAAAAAAATTTTTTTTTTCAAATTTTCGATCAAGGATAATGTAAATAAAAAAAGGACTAAAATTTCCAAAGGATATTTCTCGAAAATCAATATTTTTAAAAATTTCAAAAAAATATATGTTAATTCTTATTATGTTTTGTACAAGTCTGTCAAATTTCAATGTGGAGTCTTTATTACAACATGAGTTATTAAGAAAAAAGCAGGCGAAGGTTTATGTATTTCATGAAATGTATCAAAATACAAAAAGGTGACAAATTACAAAAAGAAGGGCAAATCAAATGTAACGGAACTTTTTCGACTTTTCTTTGCTTAAACTCTTTTTCTCCATTGCTAAACCTTTAATAAAAAGTACAATACAATGTATTATCATTATTAAACACTTTACTACAGCATATTTATTTATTTCTGAAGGATTTCAATTAAAAAATCTGCATCTGCCGAGTATCGCTTGACTTTAATTTTTTTTTATCTACAGGTTCAATAGAATGCAGCTTTTGAGTTCCAGGAATAGTACGCAAATCTTTAAAACGAATTTGAAGGAACCGTGCTTCTTTTTCGTGGTCTTCTAGTGTTAAAAACTCGAAATTACGTGCTCGACGTGCCTCTCTCTTTACGGTACCTCCAAGACCGTCACTTGGGCCTTTTCCATCGCTTGTTGCAAAAAAATGCCACTCAGCATTACATCCAAAATCTTCCATATGATAACATAAATTGATAAAGTTCTTTTTATTTTTAAACTGGGCAGCACTACCGTCTGAAAAATACGTGATTTTCTTCGGGGTTGTTTTAAACTTTTTTCTCAAAAATACATTCAGGTGGCGATGGAACAGGTGAACAGCTACAGAATCGTGTACAAGACAATCAGATATTATTATGAAGTTTGTATGTTGTGTTTTTCCATCTGATTTAAAATAAATAGCAATTGGGTATAAAGTGGCCTGAGAGTTGTTGCAGTGAAATCCCTGGACTGCATCCTGAATAGTAAAAGAAGCATTTTCTGAAAAATCGCAAACTGCTATATACTCATTTTCTTCCAAATTTGATTTTCTTTCGCTCAGATATGCTGCCTGCTGTTTTGCAATAAATGAATGAGGTAATAGAATTTCAAGCTTTTCACATAGGGAATCCACAAAAACGTCGGCTTGGCCAATCATGGTCTCCAAATTATCCCTATCTACACTTACCCATTGTTTATATGTTATTTCATCAATATCATTTTGCTCTAGTAATTGATTTAGTTTTGCTTTTAAATTTTCAATTCCTGGACACTTGTTACATTTAGGTAGGTGACACTTTGAAGAAGATGGAATGCATGTCATTTGTTTCAAACAATCTTTGTAACATTCAAGCTGATAATTCGGAACACCAGCAGTTAATTTTTTTTAAATTTATAGCATCAATCATCAGCTTCACATTTTGATGCTTTGTACAAACACACACGTTATGAGATCCACTCGCATTTGCTAGAATTATATTCCTCGGACGAAGTTGGTAAAACTTGGAAATACCTATTTTTATTCCATCATGTCGTTCCTTGAATAAGGCGTACATTTCTCTTAAGTTTCCAAGCAAAAGTCTTTTATTTTTCCTGACTTTTGTACCATTTTCAAAAACAGACACGAAATCTTTCTGTCCGGGCATACACCTGCTGACGTCATCGGATTCATAAAAGGATTTTACTAAACTGCTTGTCACTGGTGAAATTGGACTTCCCAGTTTTGGGTTAGGCGTACTCATCACACCCTTTGTTTCAACCAAATGCTTAACTTTTCGCGCGATATAGTTTGTAACCAGGAATTCTTCCTCAATTTTATGTATTGCCCAGCTTTTTGGTAAAATTGTTAGCAGTTGGATTTTCTCACTATTTTTTGTTAATGTTTTAAACTTTTCTTTTAATTGTTCTATTATTTCGGATTGTGGGCACATATGCGAAGTTGATTGTGCTGAACCGTGGAAAATTTTGTCTTGAATCGAATCACTTATTTTCCTGAATTTTGCATCTCTGTACCGTTTTTGATGTAACTTCTTCTTTTTTATCGGAGATTGTTCCAGATACGGTAAAGATTGGTTTAATTTTGAAATAGCAACTTCTTCCGTGCCTGACGCAATGTCACCTTCTTCCGTGCCTGACGCAATGTCATCGAAAGTATCTACATTTTCGTTTATGTCTGAACCTTCTTCCAAATTAGATTTATTAGATTTCTTCAGATGCGAAAATTTTATTCTACATGTCCCACAAATTTTATTTGAGATCGTAATGTTTTTATCCTTAGTATACTGTAGCATCCATTCTTGGACTTGTCTTAAACTTTTATTGCACCCAGTGTGACCGGATTTTTTAAAAGGATTACAGCAAAATGTTGAATTGAATGGCATATTTTTTATTTAAATACCACAACCGAATGAATTGTGCACGACTTTTTTGTATTGACAATAATTATAATTTATTTAACTATTTAGTCTCTTTTTTTTTGTTTTTTCAAACGATCAAGTCACTTTAACACTATAATACTTTGACGTTTAGCACTTATGAAATCTAGTATTCAGCTGAAGTTTGACTTACAGTCTCTGAACTATTTATACTGTTTTTTTTGGTACAAAAAATAGATTTCAGGTAAAAAAATACACGCCTTGCTTTTCTTGAATTGGAAAATTTGCGTGAAGTACGGGTCATAAAATGTTTTTTAAATAGGGACTGAATTTGCTACTGCCAATAAGCCGACCACAGGTCATAAAATATTTGTACATTTTTTGTGTGCACAGGCAATCAATATTTCGCCTAGGTTGTAAAGTCGAAAAAGTTCCGTTACATTTGATTTGTCCTTCTTTTTGTAATTTGTCACCTTTTTGTATTTTGGTACATTTCATGAAATACATAAACCTTCGCCTGCTTTTTTCTTAATAACTCATGTTGTAATAAAGACTCCACATTGAAATTTGACAGACTTGTACAAAACATAATAAGAATTAACATATATTTTTTTGAAATTTTAAAAAATATTGATTTTCGAGAAATATCCTTTGGAAATTTTAGTCCTTTTTTTATTTACATTATCCTTTATCGAAAATTTGAAAAAAAAATTTTTTTGGAATGGCGCATGTTTTAGTCTGTAAAATGAGCCCTTGATTATTAACGTACAATGAATACTTTTCGAGATATTAAAAATTGTGTTAAGGAATCTGAGTGCATTTTTATTGATTTTTGCCAACTTGGAATGGCCATAATTCTGAAAGTACGAGAGCTACGACACTGAAAGTTGGCAAACATTATTATTATGTTTAACTTTCCCTTCGTACCAAAATTCATCCAATTCAAAATCGGTGCGGTCAACTCATTGGTTGATTTCATATGTTTTTACCCATGCTGAACATTTATCCTAAAGTCCTACAATAAGCATTTGTATGCAAACTATAAAATAACATTTGGGAAAGAAACTACATACCAATAGACCCCTGATGAACTCACGAACAAAAATGGTTCGTCATATGGCCGATAAAAGTTACTGCTAAATATATTAATACTCGCGACATGTAGTTTGATTTCAAGGTTTACATGGACACACCGCACAGTGGACCATATTTTGAGAAGGCGGCCAAAAATCATTTTTGTTGTTGTTACCGATTTTAAAGTTATGTTATTCATTTGAAAGTAAATACTAGTAAACCTCGGGAGCCAAAAAAATGCGACTCTATATCAACTATATCACAGCGAACAGGGTCTTCGAAAATGGGCTTTCTCAGTATTTTGCTAAAATTAATAATTTCTTTGTAAATTTTTATTTTTGAATGACTGTAACTTCTTTGATTTAAAAGATTTTGAAGTGAAATAAATTTTGTATAATTTTGTGGCTTCCGTACTATTAATGTTAAAAATGTAAAATCACTGAGTCATTCCGAAATTAAAAAAAAAATTTTAAAAAAGGTCCAAATTTTCCGAAAATCTTCTACTTAATAGAGCATAACTCCTGCCAGTCAAAAGCAGTCAGAAAAAATCTTGCACTCTTCTATAGTCCGAACCCTCCCCTATACTCCTATACCCCATTATACACCCGCCAGTTTCCGCCCGTGTGCACCAGAACAATTTTTCTGACCCAAGGTTAGATATTTTCTGCAAAATTTATGAATACAAAAGTTGTCCACTATGTGGTTAGGATATATTAAGTTTGAGGTGATGTTTGTAACTGCCAAAAATATTGGACCTTTATCCATCTTTTATTATACGGAACGACTCAAAAACACTTTCTGAGTCGATTAAACGATGTCCGTCCGTCCGTCTGAGTGTTATGAATACAAAAGTTGGTCGTACCGGTGCACCGCGGTGTATTTTTTTGCGTGTCGGTAGAGTTGTCAGGAGTTGTTATATACTTATAAAAAAGGGTTGAGATATAATGAGCTTAATTGTTACCGGTACATTTACATAGGTATCTTTCAAAAACATTAATATTCTGAATTAGAGTTATATAGTTTATATACCTGACAAAATGGGAAACAATTTAAATAACAGGTAAATGGTAAAAAAAAAAACTATTGCGACATAGCCCTTTAAGATATGAGCAGGTATGCTTCACCTTTTAAAAGGGGTTAGGGTGTGGGTTTTTTATGCTTCTAAAAGTGGTAATAAAAGATAAAAATTTTTATTTTACATAATTGCAAGAAAGAGTATTTATAATAATGTTTCCACAATTATTATTCATTACAATTTGTGCAATGGCTAAGTACTGTTACAGAGATCTGGTAGATATTTATTTTCAACGAAATGATGTAGACGATGTAATTTTGCACATAGTGAGCAACGACTTCTTTAAGAATTGTAACCTAGAAGACATTGAAATGCACAAAGGAAAAATTACTAATTTTGCATCGAATTTGAAAAGACGGTACATTGAATGCTCTCATAGCAACGCAAAGATGTACAAACGTTACCAAGACTGGTTAATAAAGGAACTTATTTTTGAGAGTGCATCTGCAACTGGCAACGAAAGTGGAAAAAAGGATCGACCAGCAAAACCAATTGACGGATGTAGTGAAAGATTTGTGGGATTTTTCCAGAGTATCGAAATTTAGTTTCTGCCAAAAAAGAATGCTTACCTTCACAATCTGCTATTAGTGTCACTTCAACATCAGCAGAAATAAAATTGCAAGATCTCCTTGAACATACTGCAGAACGATATACGCTTGAATACTGATCATTTAAAAAAATTGGTAATGACAGCATTACTTTAATTTCTAAATGGGGATGTGATGGATCCTCTGGTCAGAAACAATACAAGCAATTTAATGCCGAAAATTCATCAGATGCTAATTTATTTATGGTATCTTTCGTTCCATTGAGCTTAACAAAAAGGTAAAGCGTCTGAGAGCCGTCAACTAGAAGAGCAACAGAAATTGATATATGGAAAAATGAAATTCCTTCTTCAACAAAGTATTGCAGACCAATAAAATTTGCATTCAAAAAGGAAACCAAAGATGTCATAACTGAAGAAGTTCAAAAAATAAAAGATCAAATTAAGGAACTTCAACCAGTAATATTTAAATTTGATGACCAAGACATTGAAGTACAATTTAAAATGTGTCTCACAATGATTGATGGAAAAGTTGCACAAGCTTTAACTGGAACAAAGTCAACGTCAAGCTGCATTATATGCCAAAAGACATCAAGTCAATTAAGCCAACCCCCCACCAGAAGACGATAGTATTAAGGAAGCCTACGAATTTGGAATGTCCCCTCTTCATGCTAGAATACGTTTCATGGAGCATATTCTTAAATTGGGTTATGATTTGGAATTTGGAATGAAGAAAAAAGAAAGCAAAAAAAAAAAACAAATTCAACAAAAATATCTACAGCTAGGCCTCTTAATCGACCAACCAAAACTAGGGGAAGGAAACACAAATGATGGAAATACTGCAAGGAGATTTTTTTCCGATCCGGAAACTGCAGCATCTATCACAGATGTAGATCATGAATTAATAAGACGATTCAAAATCATATTACAAGTTCTAGCATGCAGCAGAAAGATAAATGCAAAAAAATTTGGAGAGTACGCCAATAAAACAGCTCTACTTTATAATGAAAAATACTCTTGGAGATATATGCCATCCACAGATCATAAAATTTTGTACCATGGAGAACAAATAATTCAAAACAATATGCTACCAATAGGAGATCTATCTGAAGAAGCGCAAAAAAAGGAACAAAGACTACAGATTCTTTCGCGAGCACAACACAAGGAAAATGTCCAGATGTTGTACTAATGAAGACCTTATCACTATTTTGTTGTGCACTTCAGATCCATATATGTCCAACATTCGTCAAAAATGGAAAACTACCTCTATTGAATTAGACGAAGAAGCTAAACAACTTCTAGAAGATGAAAATCAAGGCTATTTAGAAGAATTTTTTACTAAAATTGGTTGATTTAAAGTACTTTTTTCATTACATTAACAATAAGTTACACTTTTTTTATATAGTTAAAAAAATTTCTTGATATAAAAATTTATATATTTTGTAAATTTACAATAAAAATTGTTATATTTCATAAATTTACCATAAAAATTGATATAGAAATATTTAAAAAGACAATAAAAAAAAAATTTAACTGAAGCAAAAACATACGAGTTTTTCATTGAAACTTCTCTATCTTGAACCAATATAAGGTAACTTTTACGTTCGCTGCTTAATAAATTATATTTTAACTCGGGATCTTTCAAAAAAAAAAAAAACAACCTTTGGCCCTTGTGCACATTAGGACTAAAAGGTTTATGGGGGCCAAAGTTAGGCATTTTCTGAAAAAATTAACTTAAAAAATTGTTAAAAAGTATTAGTTGTAAAATTAACTGAAAAAATAAGACATTAAAAAAACCTTTTTTTACCTTTTAACACTTCACTTTTGTACTAAAATTCAACTACAAATGAAAATGTATTTTAAACCCTCCGTAACTTTTTTTATTTTAGGTCGACAATTACGTTTTATAGCAAAACTTAAAGGCTAAAGTCTCACCTACCAAACAAAAAAAAAACCGCATATCAAAATTCCAATCTAATCAAAAGTTATAGATTTTTGACCGCCTTCTCGTCAAATGGTCCACTGTGCACCGGCAGGCGGGCTGAAGGACGGACATAGCTAAATCGACTTAGATAGTGATTCTGATTCCATAATAAAAGACGGGTTTTGGTCAAACATTTTTGATAGTGACATTCGTATTGGTATTACTTTCATGGGGATGTGAATCTTCACGTATTCTATGCTAAAAGGTGGGGTAATCTGAATTGAAACACGTTCTTATCTTTATTTTATATCTTTCATATCTTTATTTTATGAACTAAATTTGAACTAAAGATTTTAATTCATATTTCTTTACAATTTAGCTTCAAGTCAGTCAGTTGCTTTTCTTTTACTTCCTTATTTGTTCCCATCTACAATTTTAAAAAGCCAGAAGACAAAAACTTTCAAAGCTTCGAAAATTGAACTCCAGGAAAAATTTGTAGTACATCATGATGTGAGTATATTTTTTATAATGTTGATTATTTTTTTGAATTATTACACAATCGATATAACTCTATTCTGCTTATAGACTCTTCAACAAGCTGATTGTTATGAAAGACTTTCAATAATTGTAGCCTAAAATATTATTTGTGGGAAAATTGAATGAATTGAAAGCCTATGTAACACTCTGCGATAAGACATATTTTTTTGAAAATTTTTTGGAAGCAGTGAAAACTTGTTTCTGCATTTTTATGAGGCGTAAGGTACAGCAAGCGTAATGGAAAGCAAGCTTACATGGAATTTTGTACAACGGTACATTTTTAAAATTTCCACCCAATCAGAATAATAAATAATGCAAGTACTATTTTTTCAAACTAAATAGTTAGTACTTTTTAATTCTTTATAATTAATTTTATCTAATTAACTTATTCAATAGTTGTTTAATTAACTTTATTGCCTATTTTAAACAAAAAAAAATTATCTTAAATTTAATGATAAATAATTACATTACTTATTTTAACAATGAATTGTATTTGCTGTAACAGATATTTTGATTCTTATAATTTTTACCCAATACACTTTGGAACTACTCATCAAAGTAAAGTTAGATATTATAATATATTAATTTTATTATAATATATTATAATAATTATATTATAATATATTAATTTTTATAATATAATACCAAAATTTGCCAAGAGAAGTTAACGTACAGTAATACCAAAATATGCCAAGAGAAGTTAACGTACAGTAAAAGTAAAGTTGATTGTCCACGCATAACTTTTCTCAAACCCAACGAATGTGCCAAGAGAAGTTAACGTACAGTAATGCTCAAAATATGCCAAGAGAAGTTAACGTACAGTAAAAGTAAAGTTGATTGTCCACGCATAACTTTCCTCAAACCCAACGAATTTAAGCAGTTAATAGCTCAAAAGAAGGAGCTTGATCCACTGAGTGTTCTTAGACCTATGTATGTCATACGTTAATTTGAACTCTGGTTATAGAGGTTTGAGAGAAGAAAAATATTGAAAAAAATCTTGAATGCAAAGTTTATTCATAAATTCTTTTAATATATAAGATATGTATATATGAATACATACCTCAAATATATTAAAAGCTATCATTTTATTCAAATTAATACTCAAAATCGATTTAATGAAAACAATGGTAGTACTAATATGTCATTTAATGATTTTCTGCCACATACCAACTCCAGTTGAAGTTCTGACAATATAGTAAACAAGGAACTTTTAAAAATAATTTTAGAAGTTTTGAGGCAAGAGAGTGAACGTGACGTTCAATTGCATTTGAAACAATAAATTAACTGTTTTTATATTATGACATTCGTATATATAATATTTTAAATAGTAAACAAAGTAATATGGAAGTAAATCAGGAACATATAACTATTTTAAAATCTTGCCTACCCCATTAGAAATTAAATCTGAATATTTGCTTTTAAAGTACCTACACCTGCAAAATGTTTTAATAAAATTTGAAATGATCGATTTACGAAAAGAATTTAATTTTTCATATAAAAATGGTAACAAAATTGGTAAAAATATAAATGATTATACCCTATACCACTATGTGGTTTGGGTATAATGACTTTGTGCTGCTGTTTGTAACAACCAAAAATATGTGACCTACACCCATCTTTAATTATACCGATCGAATCAGAATCACTATCTGATTCGATTTAACTATGTCCGTCCGTCCGTCCGTGTGTCCATGTAAAGCTTGTAATCAAACTGCAGGTCGCAAATATGAATAGATTTTGATGAAATTTGGTATTTAATCTTTTATCGGCCATGGGATGAACGCTATTGAAATTGGTGAGAATCGGTCCATGTTCAGACCTAGCCCCCATACAAATGACCCCTATGAAATCAACATATATTGCCATAACATCCAAATTATCATACAAATCTTAGTCAAATTGGGTTTGTATGTATATATTACATCCATTAATCAGTAGTCCAAAAATGATCCCTATTGGACAACTCTTAGTCATAGGCCCCATATAGAGCTGCTTCCCGATCTTCACTTAAATCTATCAAAAAACAAAAATATTGCACTGATTCTTCTCAAATTTTGTTTGTATATATTTTTCCAAAATACAAGAGACTTTACCAAACATGGTCAGGATCGGTCCATTTTTGGGCCTAGTCCCCATATAGATATAGTATCCGATATGAACTTTTTCATATCTGCAGCCGAAAAAATTAATAAAAATCCCACTCAAATTTGGTTTATGCTTATTTTCTATATGGAATTAGTTGGGCCTGAGATATAGGGTCTCTAAACGCATGGTATAGGGTATCATATAGTCGGTCTAGACCGACTATAATTTTCTTACTTGTTTTTTTTTTTTGGCATAATTGTAGATCTTCAACAACTTTTTCAAAATCTTTTTACTCAAACAAATTTATTAAAAAAAATTGAAAATTATATGAAATGTTTTGGAAACAAAAAATTAAAAATATCAACAGTGGTATATAGAGATGAAATATTAATATCCATAATGATCTATTTCGATAATTTTGAAATTTTGAATACATTAGGTTCCCATAGTGGGTAACAAAAAATTAGAGGCATATATATAAAATTTTTATTTCTTCCAGAACATGTAAATTCCAAATTATCAATAATTTTTTGGGAATGCTTTTTTACGGATGACCGACAAAAAATTTTAAATAGAAATACATACAAAAAATTTTTAAAAACAATTAACATTTTACAAATATAAGGAATTTCTGTAAATGGTCAATCTATAAAGTTAATTCCATGTATAGTTGGAGGAGACAATTTAGGAATAAATTATATTCTCGGATTTGTTTAATCTCTTAATTCTTCATTTTTCTGTCGATTTTGTAAATGTAGCTCACAAGAATCAAAAGTTTAATGCGTTGATGATACCCAAAAGCTATGAAGCAAAGAAAATAATCGAAAATCCAAATTTTTAAATTTTTAATAGTCCTTAAAATTTTAATCATGCACGATATCTTAGATGGGATATGGCATTATGATCTAATAACAATTTTAGAAACGTTCGTAATTAAAACAAAGTATACACATTAGAATTACTAAATTAAAGAATCGATCTGTTTGATTTTGGACCAAAGAAAAATAAAAATAAATTCAAATTGACTGCGTCTCAGATGCTTTTAATAATTCAATATATGTATACCTTTGTTAATTGGAGATTTAGTGATTGAATGTCTTGAATGGGAATTATTATTAAAACTTCGGGAAATAGTTCGTATTTTGTATAAAAAATCAATATCATTTAAAATGCATAAATATTTAGAGTCTCCGATTGTAACTCATAATCAATTATATATACAAATTTCAGGTGAGACTTTAAAACCAAAATTTAATTTTTTGATTCATTATCCTAACTAAATTGAATATATTGGTCCTCTTATAAACATTTAACTCCATACGCTTTGAAGGAAAACATAAAATTTTTAAAAAATCCGCACATATTTCAAATAACGGAAGCAATATCTTAAAATAGTTAAATATAAAAAATCAAATTAAAACAGCCATGATAATGATTTCGATCTAAAAAATTCACAGACTACAAAGTTAGTATAAAAAATGAAAAATTATGTTTCAATGCAAATAAACTGGCCTAATTTTTAGAATTTACTTTTCAAAAAATCTATGGTGGTGTGGACATACATGTCAAAACGTTGAACGGTTGTTTGCCTTAATCGAGCATATTATTATTGATGATGATGCATTTTATTTATGTCTAAAAATATTGGAATCCTGGTACTTCGATAGATATTATTTTGCGTATAGAGTAAACATCTTAACAAACACAATTAACATGGTAAAATAAAAAAAGTTTAAAGTTAAGTATGTATCACGCATTTCTCTTTCTCTTTGGTGAAGAATATGTAATGTGGGACTATTAATTGTAAGCATTTCTGTATCATAAGTTTTATATTGTAAATATTTGTAAACGGCATAATTAATTTATCAAAAATAAATACACTATAAATTAAAGCTTTAATATTGTTTTTTTTTTTTTTTATATAATTAGATATATATACAGCCCCGACAAATGGCAGATACAACCAATATATGTATATAACACTCTGGTCGGGCATACCATTTTATCTATTAGCATGCAAGATTTTATTTTAATTATATCAATGGTGGCAACAGATATTTGAAGTAAACATAACTGAAACTTTATTCTGTATTTAATGCTTAAACCTAAATTCCATTGTATCAACTACAATGTCACAATTCACACAATCGAATTCATTTATAAAATCGATTGCCTTTAAGATCATGAGGAAGTATGTAACAAATAATTCGGTAACCATAACAGTAAAATGTGATAGTACATACATAGGACTACCAAAATTCGGTTGGCAACAAATTCGATTGCCACAACGAATCCGTTTTCTGTGTATACAAATTTTGTAAGATTCCATGTATTTATATAGAGCTTACAACAAATAAATTAAGAATTGATGTAATATTCGTTTGTGAACATTCAAAGTATTTTTAATACTAATAAATAAAAAAAATGAATGAGTTAAATTTAAAATTACAAGCTTTGGATCCCTTCAAAGCATTTGAAGAAGTTAAGCTAAATATATTTAAATTAGATATAAGAGCAGAAATTTCAAATATTTCCATAATTTAAACGAACTAGCATTACCCAGCTCTCGAAATTCGTGTGCAAATTCTAGGAAATTAAATTTTTTTTTTCAATTTTTTTTTCTATATATGTATATAAATTTTATGATAATTGATTATTTTATAAGGGCATAAAGGTATGCTAATCAATTTTAGGCAATTCACAATTCAACACAGGGCGAGTGATATACAATTATAATGAAATTCAATATTTTATTTTATTTTATTTAATTTAATATATTTGTAACACATATTATACATAAATTTTAAAATTCGGCACTTCTCCGTCAATTTTCACACTCCTCCGTGCCCGCATTATGCTTAAAAAGGGATGAAAAAAATATCCTTCACGTATTAATATATAGATATACATGATGGACTTAGAGATTTACGAAAAACCTGATGTAACAAAATTAATAAAAGAATATGACAATATTTAAGAGGCTACAATGGAACAATTTTCGACAAGATTTATACAATTTCAACAATGTTTTTTACTACGAAATTGATAAAAATGTTTAACTTTTCATCGTCATCAACACGTTTAATATCTTCATACATATTAAATAGTTTTCAATCAGTATTTGCTAATATTATGAGATCGCGCTCGTTATCTGTAGCAATAGGTGTACCACAATGCTCTATTCTTGGCCCCCTCCTATTTACCATCTATATAAATGATTTAATTATCATACTGTATTGTGCATATCTATAAATTGATGATTGTGTGTATAAACGTAATGAAGATCTTAATCCAAATTCACATATGGGTAAATGAAAATGGATTTGCCTTAATCTTCTAAATCAAAATGCTTAATTATAACCAAAAAATTGCTTTCAGAATAAGCAATTATTCTCAACAATCAAATAATTGAAATCGTTAAAACAGCAAAGAAATCTTGGTATAATATTTAATAACACTCTTACCTGGTCAGACCATATGAATGCTACTGCTGGATAAGTTTATTCTATGTTGCGAACCTTATGGAAAACACAATATTTCATGCCACTTAAAATTCGCTTAATACTTACTAACCAAAAACGTATTTAAAAATGGAAAAAAAAATTAAATTAACAAATAGAAACAAAAAATAATGTAAAACTTTAATTTTAACATAACATGTTTATGCAAGACTATAAAATTCAAAAAGAACATTTTAAAATGCATGTCATTGCTTATAAATTGTATGTTCGGAGGTAGAAAGTTCCAAAGACGACGTATAGAATGGATATAAAAATATTATACAGATTTTGTAGTTCGATGTATGTATAATTGGAGTCAAATCATTATTCCTATATGATAGAGAAAACCTTATTCTGTTACAGATATACGAAGGTTCATGAGTATACACAATTTTGTGGAGTAGACTTAAAGTTCGTGTATTTAACAAATCAGCAAACATAACACCATACAAGTTTTTCGCAACTGAAGCACGGTGCGCACAGTTTTTAGCTGGTGGGCCACTCGGACCATTAACAATTTTTGGAGGACCAAATTTTTTTTAACATTTTTTTTTCGTTTTTTTTTTTTTTTTTGTAAGTGCTATATTAGGTATATTTAGAAAAAAATTCAAAAAGTTGGATTTATGAATATTTCATATCAAAATTTCAAACTTAAGAAGCATTTCAACTGACGACAGTATGTCATAGTCGTATGTTCTCTTTTTCTTGTTAATATTTAGTTTACACTATTATATCTTTAAAATTGTTAAAAGAAAAATTAACTGAAAATAAAGAACAATAATAACTAACTAATTCAATTTTTTTAACTTTTAATGTTTTTTATTTATTTTCTTTTTAATTTTTAATGTTTTTTATTTTATTTTTTGTTAATTTTTGTGTTTTTAATAAAAGTATATTTATTTTTCATACGATACTGCAAACTTAAGAAGTAATTCAATTTTGTTTTTAATTTTTAATGTTTTTTTTTTAATTTACTTTTTAATATTTTTTAGTTTTGAATATTTCTAATTGGGGATGATCTGTATTGTCAGTGGATTCGTCAAATCCTAAACTTAATGGAACACAATCTTTTATATACGAGTGTATGGATTTTGTTAAATGATTGTGAATATCTGAAATTCGACGTGATATCTTATCTCGTGATGTTGGAATATTAGAAATAGATTTTAACTACTTATCATTATTTGGATCAAGCGATCAATTATATTTTTTTAATAAACTCGCCTTCTGTATACGGCCGCTTGGCTTTATAGTAATGTTCCAAGATATTTTAAAACTGACTTCTAATACTTCTTCGACCCCTGAGAATCATCGCATTCGTTATCGAAATTTTTCGATCGAAATTATTTTTTTATTTTCCATGATAAAATACTAAGAGTAATTTACTCTGTCACAGTCCATAACTAATAGTAAAAGTGAAACAAGGTATGACGATTGTCAGTATTGTTTAAATAATAAACCAAAGTAAGTAATTTCGATTGATTTTACTCGATATCGAATGTGAAGGCGATTTGCCCCCAGATTTACTTTGTTCGGTGAGTTTTTTCATTTAAGAAGATTGTTGTTCAGTTGATAACTTTAGATGCTTTATTTTTTCGGTACGATCTTTTGTATTTAAAGGAAGTCAGTGTGTACCGACTCGTGATGGCATTTAAAATTAATAACTTTTAATGAAGTTATATGTATGATGAATGTGCTTTTAAATTTAAATCAATAATTAACAACAAAGAATATTTTTTTTTAATTTCCTTTATTTGAACTTTTATTAAGTGAATATGATTTTAAATAGCAAATATTAATATTTGTATAAACAAATATTTTTTAAAATAATATTTTTTCAATTCAGACGAAAAAAGTTTTTGTGTGTTGAAACAAACCTCACTACGTCTACATACATATGTATGTAATGGGAGCATACATATGTGAAGATTTCGACAACATTATGCACATAATGTCATTTTGATGAAAATAGGCAAAAATATGCATTTAAAGAAAAATATTTCAAAATATGCATATTTGATTCAGATATTTATTCCATATCTAATATAATTACATTGAATTTCTTGTTCTACATATGAATAAGAAAACTAAATATTTTGTAATCTGCGAATCTATTATCGTATCTACCAAGTCTCGTCATAAAAAAATCCTATAACATAACCAAACGTTTGAACAACTAAATAATTATAAAGTAGTTATTGACCAATATGAACATTTGTTTGAAAATTTCAAAAATTTTAAATACTTTTCAAATTTTTTCATATAAATTTTTAATGTTTCGTTACGTTTCATTTTATAGAATGTGCCCTTGAAATAAAATATTTGTATGATAAAAAGAAAAGAAACCAAAATTGTATATTTTCTTTAATTTTGAATTTTTATTGATTTTGTTTTTTTATTTGATTTCTTTTACATATACGTATACTACATGCAACGTGTAATAAATGTAGACTACTTTTGCTGTTTTCATACAAGTTTCAAACATTTATAATAACATTAAAAAAAAAAAAAACATATTTTGAAACAAAAATAAAATTATTTTCTGGTTTTTGCAATAATATATATTTTTTTTGTTTTGTAAATATATATATTTGTTTTATTTTTATTTTATTAAGATCAAATCTCTGGAATATATAGTATAATATTTTGAATACATATGTATATAAAAAGAAAAAATAAAATATTTATATAAACTACATAGTAGATTGAATGGGGAAATGTTGTTCCTGTGGGAGTTAAAATTTTATTTTTTCGTATATGCCATAAATCATCACATTTTCATTTATTTACACATAAAGTATTTTGTTGGTTTTTTATTTATTTAATATTCATTTGTTTGGTTTAGTTTGTTAAAAAAATAAGCAAAAAAAAAAAAACAGTTTTATTATGGAACGCCTTCTTTTATAAGCAAAAATAAAACAAGTAAGACAATTATAGTCGGTCTAGACCGACTATACGATACCCTATACCATGCGTTTAGAAACCCTATCTCTTAGGCCCAACTAACTGGACATTGAAAATAAGCAAAAACCAAATTTGAGTGGGATTTTTATTAATTTTTTTGGCCGCAGATATGAAAAAGTTCATATCGGATGCTATATCTATAAAGGGACTAGGTCCAAAAATGGACCGATCCTGATCATGTTTGGTAAAGTCTCTTGTATTTTGCAAAAATATGTAAAAACAAAATTTGAGAAGAATCAGTGCAATATTTTTGTTTTTTAATAGATTTAAGTGAAGATCGGGAAGCAGTCTATATGGGGCCAAAGGGATCATTTTTGGACTACTCATTAATGGATGTAATGAATGCATACAAACCCAATTTGAGTAAGATCTATATGACAATTTAAATCTTATGGCAATTTATGTCGATTTCATAGGGGTAATTTGTATGGGGGCTAGGTCTGAACATGGACCGATTCTCACCAATTTCAATAGCGTTCATCCCATGGCCGATAAAAGCTTATATACCAAATTTCATCAAAATATATTCATATTTGCGACCTGCAGTTTGATTACAAGCTTTACATGGACACACAGACGGACGGACGGACGGACGGACGGACGGACGGACGGACGGACGGACGGACGGACGGACGGACGGACATTGTTAAATCAACTCAGAAAGTGATTCTGATTCGATCGGTATAATTAAAGATGGGTCTAGGTCAAATATTTTTGGTTGTTACAAACAGCAGCACAAAGTCATTATACCCAAACCACATAGTGGTATAGGGTATAAAAATTTGAATGGTTAAATATTTTAAGATTTGTTATGATATTCATAGACAATTTTCATACAATATTGTCACTTGGCAATGCCATTAGGTTCCAAATAGGGGTGTATGACAAGTGTTTAAATTATTATGAAAAATAGAATACCACACTTTTAACATGTTATAACTATATATATATAGATATATATAAATGATGAAAATATATTTTATAAATAAGCGCCCCGGTAGGTGAGTAGGTAGCGTGCTCGCCTATCATGCGGGGGTCGTGAGTTCGATTCCGACAAGAGGCTCTGTCGCTGCAAAAAACCAGCCAAATGGTCTTTGTTACCCGGGTTATCCCTGGACCCAAATTAGAATACAAATTTACTTTGCATTGTAATTAATATAAATAAATAAATAAATATTTCATAAATGAAAATAAAGATTATATTGCATCCGTAATGCATTAAACATATTGCCAAAATAAAATAAACAAATAATTTTGATGTTGCACTAATTAATAAAAAAAAAATAAATAAATAAAAAATTGACACATATTCTTGATACACTCGAACTAATAAAACCGTGACAAACGCGGTCTTAGCAACTTGAAAGCTCCAAATAGAGTCAAACCAATTAGACCATATTTGACGGTATATTTACAGATACGTGTACTTAAACTGGCCGGTGGGATTTCCATTATCGCGGGTATTTTCTGTGGATCAACAAGACCCCACATCTTGGCGATACCATTGGCATGACCAATGCCCACAACACCCACTACACGCACTGGTCTTGGTACACCAGATCCATCTATGGGTGGTTGCGGTAAAGCAGCCATTTGCAAAGAATGACATAAAAATAGATCGCGTTCTTTAACAAAGACATCAGAGAAGGCTGGAAATTCTCCAGCCATTTCTTGCATTAATTTTTCTAACAGATCACGTTGTTTGCACTCTTCCACTTCTTCGATGCTAATGGTATCCGTAGATGTTAGCCGCCACACCAGCTTCATAGTTTGCCATAAGGATAGAGCTCTCAATGCACGATGTAATGTTATGCGTATTGGACGATCGCCTAAGTGCAGCATACATCCGGGCAATCTGTGAATTTCTTCGAAGGCACGACGAAATTCACCGCCTGGTGCCATGCCTAAATCTTTAGCAATTTGAGCACTCATTTGTAGTAATAAAATGAAAAATATACCATTAATATAACCATGTGATTGAATAATACTACGAATCTGTAAAAGGAAATATCAATTAAAGATACATATAAATTGAAACACACCACCGTACTTTTGCTATGTTAAAATTCTTGGCTTCTTCCAATAGAGTTTTTTCATCTAATTTTAAAATTGGTATACGCGATGGACATAATTCTACCATAACAACGTCTGGACGGACATTACGAATAACCTGTTAAGAACATGCAAATATAAAGCAACAGAAAAATCAGAAATACATGAACGATTGACTTTTAAACAGTTTAAGAGTAATAAATTATTATAATTAGTTTAAATTGTTTTAAAAACTTTCAATAGCAAAATTAAATAATTAATAACAAAAAAAAAAAAAAAATATTATCCATTGTGGATGAACATGGAAATTACAATCTTAGATTTATATATACTTACAAAGGAGACATCATCCTGTGATTCTTCACTGAAATGAGCGGTACCAACTAAATACACTTTACTGCCAAACGGTGTGTCCAGCACAGTTACCGTTGATGGTAAATTCTTTTCAAACTCTTGCAGAGTATCATATAATTTGATTTCGCGTTTAGTCAATGGTTGTCCGCCATTGGTCACTACTAGACTAGAGTCACCAACAGCAGCCTGAGGTGAAGCCGATTCAGCAGCGGAGGCTTCAGCAATAGCAATATTTAATTTCTGTTTACTGGAATGTATAAGTGATTCCGCTTTGCGGCGTCTTTTTTCAGCCGTATTCTCAGCTAACAGTTTACTGGGTGATGCATTTTTATTGGAATTGAGAGTGGTAGCCGTTTTACTAGCTGTACCAAATTGCTTTTCTCCAGAATTTTCTGTGCAATCCTCATCCGAGGATGTTTCAATAACCAATACAGAATTTTCAATATCCTGGTCTTTAATGGAGTTTTCATTAATTTCTATAATTGACAAATTGGGATTATCCGTTTTAAATATTGTCTTATTTGCTAATTGAGATTTAGGATCAACTTCTTCCTGAGAATTATTGGTCTCCGTACTCTCCGACTGTATGAACACCATGCTAGAATTAATATTATTCGAATGATGATCGATTGAAGTTGGAATATTATAATTAGGTCCAAAGTCCGAAACCATTTTTTCTACATATTTAGCTGCTGTTTCTGCTGTTGCGGTCGTCGTCATTACTTCTTCATCGTCTTCGACTTCACTACCATTTAAAGTTGTATCGAAATCATGTAACGATGATGAACGTGATGAATTCAAATGGGAAAAATTATCACTTGATGATGTGATTGTTTTAGGTGCACTACTGTTCGTTGTAGAATTTAAAGAACTATTGTTGTTGGCACTCTCTGGAAGTAAGAACATAGTATTTGATAATTTCACATGTTTGCGGTTAAATCTATTGTCAACTTACCGCTAAATGAAATAAATGTCAAGCTATTATCCATAGCACTGTCATAAAAACTATTACTGCCGGCGGTATCATCATTGTTGATTGTTGTCGATGAACTTTTGTTGGTAGTGTCTGCATTTTCTGCTTGTTTTTTTGATAGAGTTTGCGGTGGAGATGCTGCTTTAGTGGAACTTGAAGGAGTCGATAATGACAAGTCCATATTTGGAAGAATTGGTTACTTAAACAAATTTGTTTTTTTCGGAGGATTAGTTTTTATTTTATTTTATTTTTTTTTTTCGAAACGAATAGGCTTTTCTTATTTTATTTAGTAACTAATGTTGAAAACTCAAAACTGCAATAAAGGAATACAAAATATAATGTAAAAGAAAAACAAAATAATAAAGAGATTGAATTTGGTAAAATGCAAAAATATATTATAAATATACAGTGGGTGACAATACACTGGAAACTTTTACAAAATTCTAAATTTGTAAAATTTTGCGAATAGTTAAAAACCAGAATAGTAGATGATTTTAATTTATGCGAAATTTCTATGAAGACTCAACATTTGGACGGCCGCCCCCGAAAAACTAATCAAAGACAGGATATTTTAATAGCAAAAGAGGATAAAAAATGTCCAAAAATGATACCTAAAGAGGTCATTAACAATCTTAAACTAAAAAAATATGTGCTCCAACAGTTTCTCTACGAGCAATTGAGGCTGATCTTGGTTGATGTCGTCCTCTGTAGATACCACTGATATTAGAGAAAAATTGTCTGGCTCACATAAATTTTGCTAAAGAACACATTAACTGGTTAGGACGGAATTGGAATACTGTTTTCTCTTTAGATGAGTCCAAGATTAATATAAGAGGCCATGAGGGAAAAACGTTTGTACGACAAACTAAGGGGAAAAAGACTATACTCAAAATATACAAATAAAACTGTTAAGTTTGGCCGTGGCAATATTATTCTTATTATGGTATGGGGTTGCTTTTCATCTAGTAAAAGATACTATAAATGGAACTGGATACAGGTAAATTCTAAAAGACATAATGTATCCATACACGGAGGAAAATATGCCACTGGTCTAGAAGTTCCAACATGACAATGACCCAGCTCAATCACCAAATCTCAATACTTAAACCTATGGGAAATTGTAAATCGAAAAATATGGACACAAAGTTACACAAACAAGAGAGATCTCATAGAGGCAGTTAATTCAGAGTGGCGAAAAATTTTAACGGATATCATCAAAAATTTAATTGACTCCATGCTTCCATTTTTTTTTTTTTTTTTTCAATTATATATTCTTCCTTTATTTACATATTTCAACAAATTTGATATTTACATATGAGATCTTAGCATTCCATATATGTAATATTGCAACAAATTATATATAAGATCTTAAGATATTAAATAGTTTTTATTTTATTTTTTTTTTATGATTTTTAAAGGAAAATGGGAGGAAAAAGCCTTTATATGATTTAATATTTATTTATTTATTTACATTATATTTTACAAACTAAATTTATAAAATATGGAAAAAAGGCGCCGGGTAACTAGACCATATGCGCTCGTATAGTTTGTATTAAAAGAAGAAAATTTGAAAATTAGTTCCAATAAAATGATAATAAATTAAAAATAAAAGAAAGAAAAGTTGGCCTTAAACATCTTGAATGTTATCTTTTTGTAAACATCTTTGAATTTTCGGTAGATTATCATCAGCTGCACAATCAAGAATCTTTTCCAGTGGTTCGTCGGTTTTTGAAACTGGGCAATCAGTCAGTATATGAGATACGGTAAGATAAACATCACATATACCAACAACAACAACAACAAAAATCACTGACAACGCAAAAAATACATCAACAACAACTAGTGATGTACTTACATCTAAAAAAATTTACGAAACTCCATGAAAAACACACTTGAAAATATTTCTCCACAAACAAAAACAACTAAATTTCAATCACCCATATCCAATTTAACACAACAATTAATTGACACCGGCTCATATTTCCTTCCATTGGAATCTCTTGATGAGATTTCAATGGACTCGTCATCACCATAGTTATCCAAAATGGCATGACAACCGTCAAATTTTCTCTTACCCATATATTAACATCTCACAAAATAATTCAAATTCCACCTCCATGGGATTTGACATTATTCAATGGAATAATGTGACCTACAACTAATAATGAGAGAATTTGATCCCAGCGTTATATCCCTACAGGAAACACATTGCGTTTTTAATTTCAATCCTATACCTCCAAAAAATTATAATGGATACTTCCACAATTCAGCACATAACACCTCTGCAAAACAAGGCATCGGGGTACTTGTGAAATCCATATCCCACACAAACAATTACACATCAACACCAGTTATCAAGTAATTGCCATCGAAATCTCTCAACATCAAATTTGTTATAATTTCCTTTTATATACACCTAATAAAATAATTGATGAAAAAGAGCTTTCAACAATTTTCTCCTCTTTCCACAGCCCCGTTATAACGGGCGATTTCAACTGCTGAAATACAATCTGGGGCTCGACCAGTAACAACAGATGTCTTACCCTAGAGAAAGCAATCGACAATTCAAATTTATGCATTTTAAATGACAGTAACCCCACCCAGCTGTCAATTCATGGTTCCCTCAAGCATATTGACATCTCATTCTGCACTCTCTCATTACTTCCTTTACTTAACAGGTCAGTCATCAATGATCTACACAACAGCGACCACTTTCCAATAAGAATTTCTATGAAAGTTCGAGAAGATAACAACACTCCCATTAAACATTGTAAATACCTTTTCCATCGCGCAGATTGGGCAAAATACTCTCAAAAAGCTGAAGAAGAAATCTCCAAAAAATCTTTTTCTAAAACCAGCAATCATGATGCGGCTTTATTCACTAAAGCTATACGCACTGCAGCAAATAAACACATCCCACAAACAAAAAATAGAAACTACACCTCAAAAAGAACAGTCCCATGGTGAAATGATTCTCTTTCCTATTTACGCAAACAAAAGATGACTTCATGGCAAACCTTGAAATCTAATCCAATTCAGATAAACCTCATATCGTACAGGAAAAACAACGCCAAATTTCGTCAAGAACTAAAGAAAGCTAAAAGAGAAAGTTTTGAAAATTTTACAAAAACAATAAACAGAAACAGAACAAATCGTATCACCCAGAGGATCCAGACCTCCAACATCCATGAAATCAACACCGGGCATGAAACACTAACTGACCCATTATTAATCGCTAACGATTTTGGAAATAAATGGGCAAAATACGCGTCAGATAAAAATTTTTCACAATTATTTAACTCAAGCAAACAATCGTTTAATCCAACAACAGTGGGAAACACCATGGACAAAACAGCTTCGTTTTTGGAAGAAACAATAACAATGACTGAACTCTCCAGTCGCCTAAAAAAAGTAAAAGGATCAACTCCAGGACTACACCGAGTAAGCTACCAGATGATTAAACCGCTAAGCTATTATTCCAAACCAAAACTGCTAGAGCTTTATAATACCATATTCAATAGCGGTCACATCCCATACAACTGGAAACTCGCAATAGTAGTACCGATTCCAAAAAATAAAACCACCTTCACCATTGATTCTTATCAAACCATATCACTACTTCCTTGCATCTGAAAAATAATTGAACGAATCATCGCTGCCAGATTATCATGGTTCATGGAAAGGAAAAAACTAATCGCAAAAGAACAGGTCGCTTTCAAGCTAAATAAGGGATGTGATGATGCATTACTTCATTTTGACAACTATTCATCAAAATCACTATCCGCCAAAAATCATGTAACCACATTACCAATTGACTTGGAAAAAGCGTTTGACAGAATTGGCTCTCATGTCATTTTAAATGTTCTAATATCGTGGAACATAGGCCAAAAAATTTTTAATTTTGTAAAATCATTTCTCACAAATACAAATCAACGGTCACTTATCAAAAACATTCTCTTTGAAAAATGGTATCCCACAGGAATCTCCCCTGTCAGTAATGTTATTCCAAATCGCATTTAACGAAATAAGTAAAATTTTAAACAGCATCCCGTATATTGACCACTGTTTATATGCAGATGACTTATACATACTATGCAAAAGAAATAATAATAACGAAACAACAAATAATTTATCAAAAGCTCTAAGCGACATTAGCAAGTGGACTGATTACTCAGGTGCGAAAATCTCACTGTAAAAAACAAAAAAGTTTCATAGTTGCAGGAACAAAATTGCGATTCAGTCAACCACAACATACAAACAAATGGAATTATGATACAAAACGTTGATACTCTAAAAATTTTGGGGAAAAAATTTCTCCCGTAAATACCACTGGAAAAAACACTGCAGTAATTTAAAAAACTCAGTGCTAGCTAGAGCTAATATAATTCGCTATTTGTCCTTAAAAAGTTCCGTACATATAAATACTCTGATCTACTTAACAAAAACCCTCGTACTGGGAAAAATAGATTATGGCATGTTCTTGTACGGAAATAGCCCCAAAACAACAATAAACATCATCAAATCAGCATACCATAAAGAACAACACCAATCAACAATATTCTTAACGAAGCAGGTCTTCCATCCATAGAAAGAAGAATACTGGAAGTAAAAGGGAGAATTCTACCAAAACTTTTAACGAGCACAAACTCCATAATTGATTGCGACATCTCATCGAACATCTGCGCCAAAAGACCTAAACGCATCAAATCTGCAATTACCCTATCTTTAGAACTTGCATTTGAAATGAACATCCCCACAAAGGTCATCAAAAAATCTATAAACAAACCACCTTGGATATTCAGCAACACCTCCCTAGATCTATCATTGTCCAAAGTAAAAAAAAAACGAAACCACCAAAGAAGAATTTTTAAATCTTTTGTCAGAAAAGAAAATGGAACTAAAAAATAATGGTTGGTACTTTCTATACACAGACGGTTCAAAATCTCAGCAAACTATGCCGGCTTACGCCGTAGTCGATGATGAAGGAAATACCGTGGCACTCAACATCCTATATCAATACTCATCCATTTGTACAGCCGAAGCTTGTGTAATCTTTCGTGTTATTCAGCACGCAATTAAAAAGAAAACTAAAACTATAATCTTCACTGACAGTTTATCAGTGCTTAAGGCAATATACAACCCTTAAAATAATAAGTGGAACAAAGTTATACAAAATAGAGATGCACTGGTAAAATATGAGGGAAAAATAAGATTACATTGGGTTCCTAGCCATATAGGCATCATAGGCAATGAAAGAGCGGACATTGCAGCACGATACGCCTCTTACGCCCCATCCTGTTGGATGACACGTTTGAAAAATCAGATTTACGCCGACATATTACAAACTACATTAACATTAAGGTCAAAGATAACCAAACACAACATCATCATTATGCCAATATCAATCCCAATTTCAACCGTCCCATATATCCAACGGATGTCGATAAAAACAAAATAAAAATCTTTTCCAGACTCCGACTTGGTCATACAATCTTCTCTCATGAATATAGAATAAAAAATATCACCAGTCCCAAATGCACCAACTGCAACTGCAACTTAACAATAAGCCACCTGCTCAATGAATGTCCATCACTACAGACTATAGGGTTTAAACATTTCAACAAAATACCAGCTATCAACATTTTACAAAATCCATCAACAACAAACATTAACAATATCTTCAATTTTATTAGGGAAACGAAACTATTAATATAAATTAATTTAAAAAAAAAATAAATAATAATAATATCAAAAAAATTCATCCACAGTTTACACACATACATAAATCATTATTTTTATTTTACACCGAGCTGATAGCCCTGGCAGCTAATGATCGCTAAAAATCTTAATCTTAGAATTTATTCATAAGATTAAATAAATAAATAAATAATTTTGATTTTCCATTTGTGAAAATATTTGCTGCAATTTACAAGTCCCTCAGGAGTGCACTTGTAAGTTTGTTTGAAGGAATTAACGCAGTATCATCTGCGTAATAAGCAATTTTCATATATTTTGGGACTTTAAAATCGGATGTATATATCGAGTAAAGCAATGCCGACAAGACTGATCCTTGAGGTAACCCTATGGTAATGGTTTTTGGAGATGATGTTTCATTATAATTCGCAACTTTAAAGCTTCTGCCGTGAATGAAATCTGACATAAGTTTGCATAAATATGTTGGTATATTTGCATCAAGAAGTTTAAATCCTAGGCCATTATGCCAAACGGTGTCAAACGCTTTTCCAATGTCTAACAATATTAGACCCGTTGAACGTTTATTGTTTTTATTTTATTTGATTTTTAATTCTGTTTATTTGGTGAGTAGTGCTATGCTCTTTTTTAAATCCAAATTGTTCTTTAGCAACAATAGAATTGGTCATTACAAATTCGCTAAGACGAGAATGTAGTATTTTTTCAAATATTTTACCTAAGTTACTTAATGGACTAATAGGTCTATAGCTTTTTGGGTTATTTTTTGGCTTACTAGGTTTGTTGATAGCTATAACCTTAGCATTCTTGAAATGGTTTGGTTGAGTGGTTGTAGTTCGAAGTGAGGTTATTTGCTTGGACAAATGTATTTGCCAGGACTTCAGCCTTGTCCTTATCGGATGTTATTTTTGTATTTCCAACATTAAAGTGAGAGATTTAAAGTGAGTTCCTGCTTATTTTCCAAAATGATTTATCACCTGGTTTTAAATTGGATAATAATTGATACCATATCTTATCGCGTTCCGAATTAATACTTTTATCAATCATGTTACTTAGAAACTTAATTCATTGATTATAAAAAGTTTGCTCGGCTATATTTGCAGATCGGTGGCTTTTTCTTTCAATGCTTCTTCTTAGTAAAATATATTTCACAGTACTCTCTGGTAATGTGTAATTATTCTGTTGAGTTATTTTGGGTGTAGATACGTCCCTTGCTTCGAAAACTTCATTTATAAATTTTTGGATTTCCTGATAAATTACTGCCTTGGTATTGTATATATCTGAATATAACGTGATTTTACTGTCTAAAAAATTCATATAAATGTTCCAGTTGGTTGCACTATAATCATAATAATTGAGGTCAATCTGCAAGGCCATTGATCTTTTAAGTGTACGTATAATGGGGCGATGGTCTGATGGTATTTCGTAATCCATTGTTTTTACGTCTATATTTAAAGCGGAATTCGTTAAAATAATATCGACTGTGGATGCTTCACGATTGTGTTGATGGGGGAATAGGGTTGGGCTATTAGGATAGTGAATGAAAAAATTGCTTGATTGCTGTAGGTGGTTGAGTGCGATTCCTGCAATATTATTTGAGCGGCAATTCCAAGAACAATGTTTTACATTTAGGTCACCAAAAACTATATATTCTTTGGTGGAAGTTGTTAGGTTCAAGATATCAGCACAGAAGTTATGGGTATAGCTTGGTGAATATAATGAAGATACAACAATAGGTCTATTATTTATCATAATTTCAATTGAGATTTTTTCGATTGATGTGTTTGATATAAAGAGGTTTTTATGTGCGACAGATTTATGAATTAACAGAGCTACTCCTCCTCTTGCATGTGTTCTGTCACTCCATGCTTCAAAAATAATGGATACCGCATAAAATATTGAAACCAAATATATAAGGGGAACGTTTTCAATTATTGTATAGTAAGGTAATTATTGTCAACAGCGTAAAAATTTGTAATTTTAAGTTTTGTTATTTTTTTCTGATGTTAAGCTTTTTTAATTTATGTTAATATTTTTCTTTAAATAAAGCATACAAATTTTTATTTTATGATCCATTTTTTTGGTATTGACCGTTCAAGTCGACCAAAATATATTTTGTTAGAAGTTCCCATTATACTACATGGAGTGAAAAGTACGTGGCCAGTTTTTTGGATTTGAAATCAATTTTATTCTTCAATGTAATCTCCCTTAACACAGAAATTAGAGACATTCAAAAAATAAATATGGATAATGATTTGAACAACTTATACATTTTCGATGAATATTTGGAGAATGCAGTTAAAAAACTAACGTATAAAAAGATAATTAAAGTCAACAATAAAGACAAATGGTTTAATAATGAAATAAGGCGTCTAAAAAGAGAAAAGATTGATAAATCCCAAACGAAGCCTGGGCAAATTAAAACAAAAATTGAAAACGAAAAGATTAAATACATTAATAACAGAATAAATAATGCCAAAGACCAAAAAGAAATGTGGGGGGAAATAAAAACCCTTATACTAAAAAAAGCCCAACTGTGATTCAATCTGTGATATTTAACCAAATAGAATGTAAAGACAATTTTGAAATGGCCAATAACTCTAACAATTATGTTGTAAATAGTATTAAAAATATAAGAGATGAAATAAATAGTGTGCAATATATGAACAAAATTCCTGTGATAAACTCTTATTTCAAATTTCGTGCAATAAACTTAAATGAATTAAAAATTATATGTAAAAATTTTAAAAATAAACCAGACTACAATAGAATATCCAGTAAAATGATACTTAATGGATGGAGTATAATAGGAAAAACAATGCTAGATATAATAAATAAATCACTACGGACAGGAGTCTTCCCCGATAGTTGGAAAGAATCTATGATAACACCTATTGAAAAGATTGCATAAACATCAGAATGTGAAGAACTTTGCCCGATTAACACACTAAAGACGTGCGAAAAAATATTCGAAAAGGTAGTTAAGGATCAATTCGAACAGTATATGGAAACAAACAACTTATTATCCAAATACTAATCGGGATTTAGGAAGAATTTTTCATGCGAAACATCAGTCAATTACATAATAAACAGATGGAAAAAATAGAAAGAAATAGAAAAATCGTTGCAATATTTTTAGACTTTAAACGAGCATTCGAAACGATAGACATAGAACTGAAATGGTTTGAAACATACCTAACAAACAGAAAACAAATCACGAAAGTAAATAATATTAAATCTAGTATAATAAATAATGATTATGGAACACCACAGGGATCAATCTTAGGAGCGTTATTATTTATCATATTCATAAATGATATGGTTAACATAGTGATTAATTGTGAAATAATGTTGTATGCAGATGATACACTAATATTTACTGAAGCAGACTTGGATAGCCAATGCTATGACAATCTAAATCAAGACATGGAAAATGAAAAGATCGGCAAAAAAATAAATTTCTTCAAACGGTTAAGAAAACAAATATCGACACTAACAGCAATTAATATATACAATACAATGATTAAACCTCATTTCAAATTCGGGTCAACAATAATATACTCATGCTGCACATTAAATCAAATTGAAAGACTGCAAAAATTTCAAAATAAATCAATGCGCGTCATATTGAAATGTAACCGTACACATCAATTAATTTTATGTTAGATTCACTTAAATGGCTGACTATAGAACAAAGGCTTAAATTAAATACAATAAAATTTATTCAAAAAATAAAAATCGGAAAAGCTCCAGAATATTTAACGGAACAACTAGTATATGTATGTAAGAGAGGCACAACCATACCAGCTAAGAAATATTGATAATTTTAGACTTCAGAGGGCATCAACAACTGCAATGCAACGATCACTGTTCTACAAAGGATTACAACTATACAACACATTGCCAAACAATATAAAAACGGAACATAATATAAATGAATGTAATAAAAATACTAGAGGGCCCCTGCTGCTCCGCAGCATTATATTATATTATATTATATTATATTATATTAATTTTTATAATATAATACCAAAATTTGCCAAGAGAAGTTAACGTACAGTAATGCCAAAATATGCCAAGAGAAGTTAACGTACAGTAAAACTAAAGTTGATTGTCCACGCATAACTTTCCTCAAACCCAACGAATTTGCCAAGAGAAGTTAACGTACAGTAATGCCAAAATATGCCAAGATAAGTTAACGTACAGTAAAAGTAAAGTTGATTCTCCACGCATAACTTTCCTCAAACCCAACGAATTTGCCAAGAGAAGTTAACGTACAGTAATGCCAAAATATGCCAAGATAAGTTAACGTACAGTAAAAGTAAAGTTGATTCTCCACGCATAACTTTCCTCAAACCCAACGAATTTAAGCAGGTAATAGCTCAAAAGAAGGAGCTTGATCCACTGAGTGTTCTTAGACGTATGTCAACAGCCTACGTTAATTAGAACTCTAGTTATAGAGGTTTGAGAGAAGAAAAATATTGAAAAAAATCTTGAACGCAAAGTTTATTCATAAATTCTTTTAATATAAAGGGTCCGCCATCTAATGTTTTTTTTTTTCAACTAGTGCTTATTTCATGAATGGTAACACTTAGCTCATGTTTGATTTGACAGATAATTAGTTTTATCCTTCCGCTGAACGAATATGGTTGTGTATACGCTTGAACAACGCTGGGAAATATTGCGACATTACTTTGAAAATCATGGTAATGTTGCAGAATGTGTGCGAAAATTGCGTATGGATTTTGGAAGAAGAGAAGCACCGTCAGCTCCGTATGTTCGTTATCTTGTGAAAAAAATGAAAGAAACTGGCATCCTCATCGATAAACCAAAGCGTGAAAAGCCAAAAACAGTGCGTACACCCGAGAATATTGTTGCTGTGGCAGAAAGTGTGCGTGAAGCGCCATCAACATCAATTCACCGTCTTCTCAAGAATTGAACATTTCGGAGGCATTATTGAGATGAATTTTGCATAAAGACCTTGGTATGATACCATACAAAGTCCAACTGGTTCAGAAGTTGAAACCAACTGACCATCCAATGCGTTTTCGCTTCGCTAAGTGGGCCTTCGATCGACTTACAAAAGATGCCGATTTTGCCAAAAAAAAATCATCTTTTCAGATGAATCTCACTTTGATATTGGCGGGTATGTAAACAAGCAAAATTGTCACATTTGGGGCACAGAAAACCCGCACGCATACCTTGAAAAGCCGATACACCCAAAACGAGTCACTGTTTGGTGTGGATTTTGGTCCAGAGGCATAATTGGGCAATTATTGGGCAATTTTTGTTCACAAAAATTGAAGAGGAGGATATTGGCAACATTTGGTTTCAACAGGACGGCGCTACGTACCACACAGCCGAAGCTACACTCGTTGTTTTGCGCCCTGTTTTTGAAGATCGCATTATCAGCCGCAGAGCTGATGTCGTTTGGTCACCTCGGAGCTGCGATTTGACACCGTTGGACTATTATTTGTGGGGTGCCCTCAAAGGTAAGTGTTACGCCAACAAGCCAGAGACAATTGACGCTTTAAAGGACAATATTCGTGAAGCCATTGGTGAAATACAGCTGCACACAATCGATAATGTGCTTAAGAATTGGACCGATCGTGTAGGCTACTGCATGGCCAGCCGAGGCAGCCATTTGAATGAAATTATTTTCCATTATTAACCGGAAGGATTGTACTTTCAAATAAAAAAAGAAATTTGAGATAATATTCAGTTGTTTTTTTTATAGCATTTTCCAAAAAAAAAAAAGTTATTTGGCGGACCCTTTATAAGATTGTATGCTTTGTAAAAAATAATAATTTATAATCATTTTGTATATTAAAAGTATTTTAAATACTATTAATAAAGAATAATAATAATAATAATTAAGTGAAATGCACTTTTTTCAATAATCCTATAACATCTAAATACCCTTGAAAAAATACGATTTTTCAAAATCTTCAAAATAGGCTTCCGTCTCTGATATGACTTCTTCATTTGTGGAAAATTTCTTTCCAAGTTTGGGAACAAATAATAATCGGTGGGGGTTAGATCTGAAGAATATAGGGGGTGTGGAAGCAATTCGTAATGTAAAGACTTAAATTTTTCCGAAGCCAAAGCAGATGAATGCACCTGTGCATTGTCATTATGGTACAAGAATTTTTTCTTATTCAATCTGTCCAATAACTCAACATAGTACTTGGCAATTATTGTTTTTCCTTTCTCTAAGTAATCAATAAATATTATACCATCCATACGAAAAAAACACTGTCCATTACCTTTCCAGCCCATTGTTGAGTCTTTGGCCGTGTATAATTATAAATCCATGTCTCATCCATTGTTACAAATTGACGTAAAAGTTCTGTTGAAATTACTTCAAACATCTCCAAAGCATACTTTGAATCAGGAACACGTTTCAGTTTTTGTTCAGCTGTCAAAAATAGCGGCACCCATAGAGCAGAAAGCTTTTTCATATTTAAATGACCAAGTAATAAATACCGAACTCGCTCTGTTGATATCTTTATGAAGTCAGCAATCTCACTCACTTTAATTTTTCGATCATCCAATACAACCTACTTTTCTAACGTTTTCTTCGATAACTGCCTCATTAGGACGGCCAGGATGATCTGCATCATTGGTGCTCGTACGACCACTTTAAATTCGGGATACCACCTTTTGATCATTGAATATGATGGTGAAGATGCACTATAATGTTTATCAATCCATTCTTTGGCTTGGACAGTATTTTTTCCCAACAAAAAAAAACAATGTTTAATTTTTTGAAATCCATTTTTTCTTAAACTTTAAAAGCGGCATCATTTTTATAACGGTAAATTTTTTTTCTAATTAATGAAATGTCATGAAATTTTTACACAATTTTTCTAACAGTTGTCACGCTATCTCTATGTGAGGCCACGTAATTTTCACTCCATGTAGTATTGCCACTCACTGTATATAGATATATGTATATACATTTATATTAGTTTGGAAAAAATAATAGGGACGATATCTCCTTCTTCAATAACACGGTGTCTCGACTAGCTATAATTCATGGAAATATTTATGTTCAAGTCAGAGAAACAAAATGAGACAAAACGTGAAGTGGGCAAATTATGTTTAGATATTTCATTTCCAAAATGTCTTTGAACCGTAAACAACGAAAATGCGTTCTTGTACTCAATGATTTAAAAGAGTTAAAACAAACTAAAAATACAAATTGAAGAAGAAAAAAATGAAAGAAAAAGCACGAGATTTTGGGTGAACTGGCATGAAATTAATAATTTCGCTTTTATTTAATTTAAGTTGCGCCATTTTAATATACTTAAACGTCAAAATCGAATGAAACTTCAAATTAATGGCTAAGTTTTTGTCAGACTTTCTGTCATGGCAAAAAGTTAGCTTTTTAGTCATGACATGAACATTAGCGGTCTCCACTAGCCATTGACTTGAACGTTGCCATGAATTATGGCTAGTCGAGATACCATGTAACATATTCTAAACTTTTTCGTTATGAGCTATTTTTGTTGGCGCTCACTTTATTTCTTTCAAATATAACGGGATTTCATTATCTGTTTACTTTTTTACTTTGTTCTCTTTAAATTCTTATTTACAGAAAAGTTAGAAAATAAGTAAATTTACATGGAAAAATAATAGCGACATATTTCTTAAATTGTGCTTTAATAAAAAAACTTAAAATTTTTTCATAAAATAATTAAGTGACAAAAAACTAACGCCCATGAATACGGGCTAAAAAAAGTTAACCAACTGCTAGAATTTGATTATGAATACGGGCGTAAGTTTAAGTGATTAATCTAATCATATTTGATACATTTTCGAGTTGAGAGTATTCGTTGTTTCTGTTTAACAATGGGTCGGGTTGTTCATACCACTGATGCTGAAAAAACTTAGAAAAACTGCGCAAATAATGAAATGTTCAAAAAATAAAGCATTTAACGCGATTCACTAAAAAAAAAAACCATCGAAACCAGGGGGTAGAAAGCGTAAAATATCAGCACGTTTTGACCAACCTTTAATTCGAAATTCAAAAAACAACCCCTTTGCGTCATCAAATAGCTTTTAAAATGAACTGTGTACTCCCGTAACAAGTCGTACAATAAGAAACAGACAGCAGGATGCTGGATTTATGGGTCGAAGTCCAAAAAAGTACCTCTCCTTAGCAAACGGAATATAAAAAAAGATTGGAATTTGGCAGAAAGCGCCTTGGCCGAAAAAATTGGAACAATGTGCTGCGGTTTGATAAAATAAAGATCAATTTGTTTGGATCACATGGAAAATCTTTTGTACGTCGCCCTACCAATAAAGATTTTGATCAAAAGTATACAAAAAAGACAGTCTAACACGGTGGCGGGTCCTTGATGATTTGGGGATGTTTTTCTGCATCTGGCGTTGGTCCAATTGTCTGGATACAAGGGAAAATGACGGCTGTAGATTACTTGGAAATCCTCCAGAAGAAAATACTCCTATTTGCTGAGGAAGAAATGCCGTTGAAGTGGGAGTTTATGCAGGACAATGATCCTAAACACTCTGCTAGAAGTGTAAAATAATAGTTTCTAGCAAATCAAATACCCGTAATGGAGTGGCCATCGCAATAACTGGATCTAAATCCAATATAACACCTCTGGGGAGTTCTAAAAAATAAAATTGGAAGTTTTAAATAAAAAAATAAGCACGAATTGTGGAGTAAAATTCAGGATGCTTCGTATTTCATTTCCCCGGATGTTTGTGGCAATCTTGTGGATTCAATAAACCGGCGATGCCAAGAGGTTATCAAAATGAAAGGAGCTTCTACCAAATATTAAAATAATATTGGGGTTTGATGGTAATATTAAACAAAAACATATTTTTATTGCCAATCAAAAAATGTTCCTAATATTTTGTCCAGGGATTTTTTTCCAAAAATGAAATTAATTCCAGGAATAAAGCAGGACTGTTCCTTTGTTTTTATTTTTTTACATATACAATTGGAATATCTTTAAGTTAATATATATTTATTTAATTTTATTTATGTAAACACTGACTTTTTTTTTCAGTAATATTTTACAAAAATCAATTTACTAAATATTAATATTGAAGTGCAAGGTATCAAGGACCATAATGCGCGGATATTGCTTTAAATTTCGGTAATGTTTTGTTTTTTGATACATTGCTTTATTATTTTTATATTGTTAGGATTTGAGCAGTCTAGTATTTCTACAATATGTAGTGCTATCCGTTTTTGAGATGGGACATTGTGTTAATATTTGAGGTATACCTAATTCTGTGTTACACTGAACCTTGGTGATTCTGTGCGTTCGTAGGAGTGTTTTACATTAAAAAATGCCTTTCCAATTCTCATTCCTAAAATTGTAATGCATTCTTCTCTACTAAGATTGGAGTAGTATTTGGGCAATTTAATGGTATTATTGTGATATCTTAAGAAGTAATTTGAGTTTTGCCAGTGTTGTAGTAAATTTTGAAAGTGTTGGGTTTTATACGTGTTTACAATTAGTTCTGGAAAGCATGGAATTTCGTATACTAAAGGTATGAAGGGTGCTTCTTTAGCAGCAGTAATTTGTTGCAGATGAGGTTTCCAGAAGGTAGTGGCCTGAAAGAGGAAGATAAAAATGAGTAGAGCGTAGAAGTGCGTATTTTAATACCTGGGTTCCTGGAGGGGTTGTCGAACTCGTTTTTTTGTGTAATGGCAACAAATGAAGGTTTGGGATATGTATCCGGATGAAGGATATCATTACGAAGCAAGTGGCATGTCAGTTTTTCGTTAGATATGTTTTTTTTTTGTGCAAGGATAGGTTTTTTTTGTGATTATAGCAGCTTTTCTGGTTCCTAATTAGGATAATTTCGGGGGTGGTTTCGTCACTGTCGCAAATTTTGGTGTGTGTGTGTGTGGGTGACGGGGTCACGTGGAAAAGTGTGCGGTAGAAAGTGACCATGGTTGGGAGGGGATGTGGGAGATATACCATCTTGTCTCCCCTCTGAAATGTTCAACCTGTTTTGTTTTGTAGTTTTTTGTGTTTTTTTTAATTATTCTTTTTAATTGTGCTTGTCCCTGGGCTGTAGTGGTGGGTTGGAACCAGACCCAATTGCTTTAGCGAGCTATCTGGCAACACCACTACAGTGCCTTTGGGGCACGTAACAAATTTCATGGGGTATACTATATTATATAACACACATATTAAAATAAAATATATGTATATCAAGAGATAGTCCAGATTTAAAAACAAGTATAAAATTTGAAGACAGGCTTTTATACAATTTCAGGTTAACCGCCAGAAATAATAACTAACTCGTATAGAAATTGATTAAATAGTGAGGTGTCTTTCATTCACTTTACGTCAATGTTAAAAGTTACAGAGCTGTAAGTTGGTGAACCTTAAACAACCAAACCGACAGAGTTAAATACAAGATTGTTCAATCCGTCTATACCGAATCTTTGATACCCTCTGTGTGGATATTACATTTATATTCATATCTGGACTTATTGCACTACTTATAACAAATGTAAGCATAATATTAGAAAAAGTAAAAAAGTTGATAAACAATCGCATTTTTTAGAGGTGTCGCCACATTTTAAGACATATCTTGGTACAATGAAGCCCGATTTACCCCATTTTAAATGCAAACCTGCTTGAAATGATATAATATTTTCCTTGCTTTACCCACGTAAATGAATGAACACGATTTCAACACACAGACGGACATCGGTATATCGACTCGAGTTGTTATAAGGATCAAGAATATATACAGCCGGGAAAAATAATAGCACTACCATGATTGCAATCCTATGTCATTAAATAAAAATTCAGATGTAGTCTTTTTTTCATATGTTTTTTTACTCTTGATATATACTAAACTACTGCACAATTCAACATTTTCTGCAAAAATGTCATTCTCAAAAATTTCATGCATTGCTATGTCATGTCAACTCAAACAAGGTGTTATGCCATGTCATGCCAACTCAAACATACTGTCTTAGCATGTTATTGCAACTTAGCTAAAGCTGCGTTCACACTACGTGTTTTGCTCGTGTTTTTCTTAATTTTTTAGCACGTGTAATTTGTACACATAGTGTGAACCCTTTCAAACATTGTTTATGTACAACACATTTTGCAAGACATATGTAAAATTTTCAATTAGAGCAGGTTCTATTTTGGCAATATAAACATATGAAAATACAACACTGCTTGTTGCGAAAGAAAAACAGAGTAAATTATAAAGATTAATATTGAGAGAAAAATAAATTGTTTAATATTAATTAACAATTAAAAAATATATAAAATATATAAACTTTATTTTTAACAATAATTTTTTGTAAATTCACAAATTAAATCAGCTGTTGTTTACATTTAGAGGTTATGTCATACGGAAATACAAATGTACGTTTGAACGCAAAAATTATGAATTGTATGTAAAACGGCAATTTTGACACACACACGGAATTACGTATGGTTCGTAAAACTGAATTTACACATGGAAAATACACATAGTGTAAACACACCTTAAGCTGTTATACGTTGTTGTGGTCAATTCCATGTCTTTTAATGTTTTTTCTGCAGCATGTTTTTCACAGCTTCATATGAAAATATGAATTATTCTTTAAAATTTTTCAATAAAGATCCTAAATCAAATCAAATAAATAATTGATTAAAAAATTTTCAAATTAAAACAAGTAAGAAAATTATAGTCGGTCTAGACCGACTATATGATACCCTATACCATGCGTTTAGAGACCCTATCTCATAGGCCCAACTAACTGGACATAGAAAATAAGCAAAAACCAAATTTGAGTGAGATTTTTATTAATTTTTTTGGCTGCAGATATGAAAAAGTTCATATCGGATGATATATCTATATGGCGACTAGGTCCAAAAATGGACCGATCCTGACCATGGTTGGTAAAGTCTCTTGTATTTTGCGAAAATATATACAAACAAAATTTGAGAAGAATCAGTGCAATATTTTTATTTTTTAATAGATTTAAGTGAAGATCGGGAAGCAGCTCTGTATTGGGCCAAAGGGATTATTTTTGGACTACTCATTAATGGATGTAATGAACGCATACAAACCCAATTTGAGTAAGATCTATATGACAATTTGGATCTTATGGCAATTTATGTCGATTTCATATGGGTAATTTGTATGGGGGCTAGGTCTGAACATGGACCGATTCTCACCAATTTCAATAGCGTTCATCCCATGGCCGATAAAAGCTTATGTACCAAATTTCATCAAAATATATTCATATTTGCGACCTGCAGTTTGATTACAAGCTTTACATGGACACACAGACGGACGGACGGACGGACATTGTTAAATCAACTCAGAAAGTGATTCTGATTCGATCGGTATAATTAAAGATAGGTCTAGGTCAAATATTTTTGGTTGTTACAAACAGCAGCACAAAGTCATTATACCCAAACCACATAGTGGTATAGGGTATAACAAAAATAACAAGTAAGAAAATTATAGTCGGTCTAGACCGACTATACGATACCCTATACCATGCGTTTAGAAACCCTATCTCTTAGGCCCAACTAACTGGACATAGAAAATAAGCAAAAACCAAATTTGAGTGGGATTTTTATTAATTTTTTTGGCTGCAGATATAAAAAAGTTCATATCGGATGCTATATCTATAAAGGGGCTAGGTCCAAAAATGGACCGATCCTGATCATGTTTGGTAAAGTCTCTTGTATTTTGCAAAAATATGTACAAACAAAATTTGAGAAGAATCAGTGCAATATTTTTGTTTTTTAATAGATTTAACTGAAGATCGGGAAGCAGCTCTATATGGGGTCAAAGGGATCATTTTTGAACTACTCATAAGTGGATGTAATGAACGCATACAAACCCAATTTGAGTAAGATCTATATGACAATTTGGATCTTATGGCAATTTATGTCGATTTCATATGAGTAATTTGTATGGGGGCTAGGTCTGAACATGGACCGATTCTCATCAATTTCAATAGCGTTCATCCCATGGCCGATAAAAGCTTATATACCAAATTTCATCAAAATATATTCATATTTGCGACCTGCAGTTTGATTACAAGCTTTACATGGACACACAGACGGACGGACGGACGGACGGACGGACGGACGGACATTGTTAAATCAACTCAGAAAGTGTTTCTGATTCGATCGGTATAATTAAAGATGGGTCTAGGTCAAATATTTTTGGTTGTTACAAACAGCAGCACAAAGTCATTATACCCAAACCACATAGTGGTATAGGGTATAAAAAAACTTTTATTTCGAAATTAAACTTTATTTTTATAATCCATACAAAACAAACAAAACATTTTTAATCCAACTAATGAAATATAAAATAAATATTTTTCAGTTTTTAATTTTTTCCAATAAAAGGTTTACGGTTATTTTTCTGCTTTATTCATCATTTGAATTCATAAAGTCACATATATTTTGAAAAATATATACAAACCAAATTTGAGAAAAAAAAACTGCAACATTTTGTATATTGATAGATATAAGTGAAAATCGTGATGCAGCTTTATATGGGGGCTATGGGCTTTATTTTTAGAAAATAATAAATAGATGTAATAAACACACACAGCCCAATTTGACCGAGATCTGTATGATAATTTGGATCTTATGGCACTTTAAGCCGATTTCATAGGGGTCATTTGGATGGGGACTACGTCTGAACATAGAACGAATTTCACCAGTTTCAATAGCTCTCAATCTATGGCCGACAAAAGCTTATATACCAAATTTCACTAAAATATTTTCATATTTGCGACCTGTAGTTTGATTAAAAGATTTACATGGACACACAGACGGACAGTAACGAAATGTCGCATGTGTCACATGTGTCGCACGTGTTGACATGTTAATTTTCCATGTTCATGTGTGCAAAATCACTGTAAAAACTATGCATAGATTTGATTTGAATTTATTCGACAGTGTCTATATATGTCATTGTCAAACATGTATGAGCGGCATAGCATGAATTAACACTTGCATGATGTGACACATGTCGCATGTTGTATAGTTCAACAATTGCAGGTCTTTAATATATACCATATATTACCTCTGAAAAATGCATTTTGAACCTCTCAATATTTACACTTATTATTATATTAGTTAATGTTGAGAGTAAAGAGAAAAATCAAACGGTAAAAATAATAGCACTAAAAATGTTATTGTGTTCCAAAACAAGTTTTCGTTTAATATTTTGGCAGTAAGTGAAAAGAACGTAACGCGTCAAGTGTTTTTGAATATTCCGAATTGAATCGATCAAGAAAATTATTCAAAATTGTTGAAGCTATGGGTCGTGGAAAACATTGCAGGGCCGAGTAAAGAGATGTCATTAAAAAACTGATTTTTGAAGGAAAAACTTATGCAGAGATAGGAAGTTTATTTGGCTGCTCTAACAAAATGATACGCAATGCCATAACTTTTGTAGAAAAAGTTGAAAAACGTGGAAGGAAGCCCGTAATGTCGAAGTTATTGGTTCACCGGCTAGTTAGGTAGAGTAGAAAGGAGCCTTTTGAGCCAGCCACGGAGTTAAAAAAAGAATTAAAAATATCGGCATGCGTTGAAACAGTTCGAGCTCGTTTACGTGAACATAACCTCAATGCCTGTAGTCCGAGAAAAGTCCCGCTTTTAAGTGCAAAGCACGTGGCAAAGCGAATACAATTTGCACTTGAATTGACCTATAGAGAAATGGAGGAATATTTTATGGACTGATGAGAGCAAAATCATTTTGTTTGGTGGAAAAGGCTCTCGTTCTTATGTAAGGCGACCACCGAATGCAGAGTATAATGCCCGCTTCACCTGCATGGAGGTTCAAGCATAATGGTATGGGGTTGTTTCTCATATTATGGTGTTGGTCCCATACACTGGATAAAAACTATCATGGATCAACATATTTATGTTGATATTCTAGAAAACGTGATGCTGCCGTATGCGGAAGAAGAATTACCGTTGTTGTGGATTCTTCCAACAGGACAACGATCCAAAACATACGAGCAAGAAAGCGCGGAAGTGGTTTGAAGACCATGGAATTAAGGTCATGGGTTGGCCCGCTCAGTCTCCTGACCTTAATCCCATAGAGAATCATTGGGCAGACGTCAAAAAAGATGTCTCCAATGCGAAACCAAGGAACAATGAAGCTATAGTTGAGGAGTCATGGAGGAAGATTTCCAAAAAAAAGTGCGAAGACTTAATGAATTCAATTCCGAGACGTTGTGCTGCAGTAATAAATAACAAGGTTCATGCAACAAAATATTAAGTTACTTAATAACATTTAAAAATATTTCAGTACAGTATTAAAAATAAACTAAGAGAATAAAAATTTAATTTATCCAAAATTTTTTGGCTTTTTTGAATAATAGTGCTATTTTTGTTCCCGCCTTCCATTTTTAGCAAATATCGTATGGAAATATAAATAAAACTCGAAAACCAAATTCTTATTTTATAACAATGGTTGTAATCTTTATATTACGTAATAAATCTTTTTTAAAAAATGCTTAATAAAAAATCAAACTTTGAAAATTGAATCATTCAACCCATAGTGCTATTATTTTTACCGCAGCTTTATGGGGGTTTCAAATTAATTTTTCGATGCATTACAAAAGGAATGAGAAACTGATATATGAGCATTGCACGAGTCAATAGTTCTTAAAGTTAATAGTCAAAACGAAAATAAGTGGTATCGAATGAAGAATCGTGACACTCCACACATAGAATATACAACTTATCAGGAGTATTCTGATGGGGTCTTAAATAAGTACATTTGTTGTTCTATAAAATTTATACACACTTTTACCATTTCGCGACAATGGGTGTAGCGAAGCGCATCGGGTACAGCTACAATATTTTTAATATAAAATTAACAATTTTAAAATTTAATTGGACATAGTGAAATTACATTTGGACAATTTTGAAAAAGAGGTAAATGTTTCTAATCGTTTGTGTTTAACAGATTTATAGATTTGGTTTGGTAACAAACATCTATTTTCCTACAGAAATAATATTTCAGGTTTCAAAGAATGCATACTTACAATATTGCACGAAGCTGTGCCTAAACTTTGGAGGTTCATAACTTGGAAAATACTATACAAAACCGAACACAGCATAAAATGAATGCACACTTTTAACTTGCTGTAGAGAAATTTTGATAAAAACCTACACAATGTAAAAAAAAAAACAACGTAAATATTAACAGAAGCAGCTGTCTTTCTTCATTGTTTGACCTAATTGGTCAAAAGACAAAGAAGAAAACATGGATTTGAATGATAAAAAAGAACATTGAGAAAATTACAATTTCTTTATCAAATTTTTTCGATTAAAAATTAAAATATTCATAATTGACCACGTCATTAAAATTGCATATAATTGATCTTGGTTTTAAAAACAAAAATAACGATATACATACACACAAATAAACAACCCAACACACATACGCAAGAAACTTTTTGATTTCGCAACTCACATATATTTGTTGTAATGGCATTTATGTATTTTATTAAGAAATTTTATGTTTAAACTTGGTTTTATACGATCTTTAACAAAATAAACGAAAAATATAATGCAAAAACTTTCAAAAAATCAAAAACCGAATTAAAATTTCCTCGTATTTTGTAGTTATTGGCTCTTCTATTCTTTTTTGTTGTTTCTTCTTAAAGTTTTAATAGATAACTACAGCACGGTTAGTATAACTAGTAGTGACAGAGTTGTGTTTAACTAGTAGTATAAATAGCGCCGCTAGTAGCAAGCTTGTCCAATTGGAAAAATTCAATGGAAAATTTTATGGTTCCTGGTTTTTAGGTCGATTTTTCTTGAGAAGTGATTTGGGAAATCACTCAATATTAAACAACTAAGTTGATTCTCATAAGTAGTATATAATGCTATGTTCACACGGACAGCAATATTCGCGGTTCGCTCTCTTATTCTCGGTTGGCGTGCGATCATGATTGAATCTACATGATTCGCCATACAAAATTTCGAGAGCGAATCTACTTGGTTCATTTTGAACCTAGTTGTGAACCTAGAAACATTCAGTGTCATCTCCAAGTTTGATAACAAATTATCGCTAGTTTATCTAAACTAGCTGTCAAATAAAAAATATAAACAAAGAAAACAAACAAAAAATTAATGTGTAAGTAAAGGTGCGTTCAGACTACGCAAATATTTGACCAAATAAACGTAACCCCTAATTTTATGAAAGTTTTATTCAATCTTACATGATATATAAAAGATAAAATTAAGTTATGTTTTATTATATTAGTAATATTTAATATATTTAACTATATTCTGTATCATATATTGTATAACTTAATGAAAATTGTACAAGGAAAATTATACATTATTTAGTGGTTACGCTTATTTGGTCAAATATTTGCGTAGTCTGAACGCACCTTAAAACACTTGGTTGTTTTTTTAATTGAAAGATCCAAAAATAACTGCTTTTATTTCTACATTATTATTATTTTTAAAGGCAACCAACAATTAGAATTTGCTGACTTAGAATGTGCCAAAATTAATGAAATTGCCAAACTACCTGACAACAGCTTTGGAAAGTTCGATCAACTTTGATCAATTTTATTGAAAATAAAATTTTTTCCTTTTTAAAAAATATATTAAAAAAATTTTCAAATCTTTTTCTTTTCAATTTATCTCACGTCGACGAGGGGAACGGGAACGGTTTCTGTAAGTAAAGAAAGGAAAAGATATGGAATCACAAAAATACAAGTTGTAAACAAAATGATTTTTTTGTACCTCTCAGTAGTGTAATCCTTACGTTGCTTTAAATAAATTTTTGAAAAATCTCCGTAGAAGAAATGAAATATAAACAAAAATTATATTTTTTTTCCATTAACATATATATTTCTATTCACTACTTGTAAAGAATTATTTTAAATAAATTTGTTGAAAAATATAAGAGAACCACACGTACTTACCTTGTGAGATTTTAATACCGATTTATTTAAATTTTTTATGGCGTATGCCATGGCATCGTGCCGTAAATATTGGACGACTCCCGTTCCATTTGAGTAGACATCAGCAAAACATACGTCACCTGCCTTTCTCATATGATCCTTCAAGTCCTGCCATGAAACGGTACATGACAGGCCTGTGACCTCAAGTATGAAATTGGACCGGCGAAGGCGAATGTTTTGATGATGGTCAAAATTCTTATCCGACACTCCGCAATTACAATGGTTGTGGGAATTGTATTTTTTTTCCTCACCAAACCGTTTTCGTACGAATTGTGTGGGAGGTTTAATTTTTTTGTTTTCTTTCCCTTTCTGAGCGGGATGTTTAATTTTTTTTTTTTTATTCCCTTCTCCACAAAAATGTGTTTGTATGTGTCACACCGACGATGATTGAAGCAAAATCAAAAATTTTAGATTTTCTGCTTGCATGACGTACGAATTTGATGTGTGTATATCGTTGATTGATCGGTATAATAAAATATTTTTGGTAGTTACAAACAGCAGCACAAACTCATTATACCCAAACCACATAGTGGTAAAAGTATAACAAGAGTATAAAAACATTTCTTGTTTGGTGGGATTGTTGGGTGAATGGTTGTATATTGTTAGGTGTTTTTTTTAAAAACATTTCTTGTTCGGTGGGATTGTTGGGTGAATGGTTGTATATTGTTAGGTGTTTTTTTTAAAAACATTTAATACATTTAATAAAATATGGAACCTGAGCTGTTTTTTAAAATAATTCACTTTGAAATTTAAAATTATTTATTCGTCACTTATATAAACATTTCTTTCTCAACAAGTACTTAATATAAACGTTCACTTGGGTAACGTACATACATATGTATATATTATTTAAGGTGTGTTTACACTATGTGTATTTTCCATATGTAAATTCAGTTTTACGATCCATACGTAATTCCGTGTGTGTGTCAAAATTGCCGTTTTACATACGATTCATAATTTTTGCGTTCAAACGTACATATGTATTTCCGTATGACATAACCTCTAAATGTAAACAACAGCTGATTTAATTTGAGAATTTACAAAAAATTATTGTTAAAAATAAAGTTATTTATTTTATATATTTTTTAATTGTTAATTAATATTAAACAATTTATTTTTCTCTCAATATTAATCTTTATAATTTACTCTGTTTTTCTTTCGCCACAAGCAGTGTTGTATTTTCATATGTTTATCTTGCCAAAATAGAACTTGCTCTAATTGAAAAATTTACATATGTCTTGCAAAATGTGTTGTGCATAAACAATGTTTGAAAGGGTTCACACTATGTGTACAAATTACACGTGCTAAAAAAATAAGAAAAACACGAGCAAAACACGTAGTGTGAACGCAGCTTTATAGTGCGTTTACATCTGAGGAAAACATATTAGATTTTAGTTGAAATCTATTTCAACATCTATACCGTTTACATCTAACTTAACTTTTTTGACACAATAAACAGCTGATTAAAATAAAACATATAAACTAGAAATACCAAAAATAAACAAGACAATAGGAAAACGGATATATGGAAAATTCCAAAAAGGAACAGATTTTATAATTATATTATGCATCAAAAATGAAAAAAGTACAAACTGAAATATAAATTTTGCGAAAAAAACATCAGCATTTGTTAAATGTATTGTTTGAACAACAAAAACAAATTCATTTTCCACAATTATTATTTAGCATGTCAGTATAAAAAGTTATAACTTTTCACTTACTAAATATTTTTTTATTATGGATTCGTCATTTTTTTTTTTTTGTTAATAATATTTTATTTTTTTTTTTATATCTTTCAAAGTTAATATTATATTTTAAAAAAGAAACAAAAAAATAATAATAAACACAAAATAATTTCATCGATTAAGCATGATGCTGTTCAAATTTGTTGTAATTAAGATAATACTTTATAATTTTAAGTTATTTACTATCTTGTTATTTTTATGTTTAAGTTTCTATTATTGTATTAAAAAAGGCTCAATAAATATAACTTATAACCTTGTTTTACATATGATCGGTTAATTGATTTTTTGATGTATTTAAAAGTATTCGTCTAATTGCCTCTTATGAGGTAATAAAACGTGCTCGTTTAAATGCTTGTAAATTTTGACTATGTCAATAACCGAGGATTACTGTAGTAATAAAGTCCGTCATCACTATAGATTGTTGACACTAGTTATTGTGAATGATTAAATATATATATATATATATTTCGTGCACGTGTGTGCATTTGTTTTGTTTCATTACAGTATTTAAGCGGAATTCTTTTAGAAAAAAAATCAGAAATATTTATAAGAGATGGCATCAATCACAACTCCTTCAGAGCATAAGGATTCCTTTCTACAAGAAAACCAAATGTTCGATGAATTGGTATTAACAGACGCATCTAAAGCTGTAGGTGATTTGCAAGTTGATTTATTGGAGAATGAAATATGGCTTTTGCAATGTCCGAAGGGAATGAATTTAAAGAAATTTGAAACACAAAAACTTAAAATGCCTGGACGTACAAACCTCAATGATTCTGAAGCGGTATCCATGGAATTCACCGATGGCAATGAACAACATGCATTTGCCTACTACAATCGTAAGGGTCGTTATGCATTGCGGTTGTTGCCTGTGCGAGGCACCATAGTTTTAAGGGACCGTTTAAAGGTAGCTGATGCTGTGACTCCTCAACGGATTGAAGAATGTTGTCCACCAGCCGAAAAAGTTCCTGTGCCCTCAAACATACGTGTGAGACATCCTCTGCTGGGATTTCAGTATAAAGATAAATTAATATTGAATAAAAATGTAACAAAACGTTTACAGAGGGCGGATGAAGTATCGGCACAAATTTTAAAAGATAATTTGGCTAAGAAAATGGAAGCTGTGTTAAACCCACCATCATCCCAAAAATCGATTAGTAAAAATTCCGTAGGATGTTTGGTTGCAGAAGATGACGATGATGCGGTAGAATTTGTTAGCGAAGAAAGACCGAAAAAGAAGAAAACTAAACGTAATAATAGTGAAAGTTATTTAATAGAAACGGAAATTATGGATGTGTCTACTGAACAAAAGAAAACGAGGAAAGCTAAAAAATTTGATGAAATTGTATCGAAAGATTTGCAATGGCTACAAAATATTTAATAAATTACACTTCATTGCTTTCGCTCTCAAGAACATCTGGTAAATTTTTAAAGGCTCCATGCGTTGTTAGTTGGTATTTTTGTGTAAATAAAACCAGCTGTTTTTCGCTGTCAGTATCTGAAAGATGGAATACAAGATTACGCCATCCGAATTTTTTTCCGTTATATGATGAACTATTTCATTCGCAAGGGTTACCATGTCTCTTTCATGGGTGAAAATTATCATTGTATTTATCATTCGTGCTTAGTAGTACACAAAATTTTATTTTCAACACGTTCGTTCTATAATTTGTGAGACGGGAACTATACATTAGTACAAAAACTAACACCACATACACAGTTTCTTTACCCAAGTAGTAGCAGTATTTATTATACTTTAATTTAAAAACTTATAATTAATATTTATTTTATACATTTTCTTGACTTGTTATTTCTATTATTTCTTACAAATTGTTTGACATTTCTTTTAAAAACATCATTTCTTTTTGATTTGACATAATTAGGTAGCGTATTATATACTTTTAGTCCCTTGAAGAAAAGAGATCTTTGCATTGCTGTTGTTGTCACCCTTTGTAATTTAAAGTTTTCCGCGTTTCTTAGGTTATATGGTTAAGCTTCTCCCACGTACATCAGTTGGTCGATCAAGTATTCTGGAGCATTTCCCATCTTCATTTTTGGACAATATTTAGCGTATTTAATTCTACCCTTTGTTGTATATTTAACCATTTCAATGCATCTAGCATAGTTTATGTCGTTAATAAAAATCATAATTTTTAAGTGATAAAGTAAAATATTAATTATATCTCTACACTTTTCTTCAAAATGTTATTACATTTATTAAAATTTACTATATATGTACATAAATTGGAATAACTTCTTTGTCTCTATTTGGATAAGAATACTATTAACGGTTCCCCATATATAATTAATAAATTTTAATGCTTTGCAATCAAATGTATATCTCTTTGTGCATGTAGCTGCTCGTCTATCGTCACTACAGAAGATAATTTTTTACATTAAAGCAAATACAGCGGGCGAATTTCCATGTTAATTAGAAATGTTCAATTTTCCAATTGTTAAAATCCCATTTTTTTAATTTTCTCAAATAAGGTTCTTCATACATATTATAAATGAAACAAATCTAGAATCTTTTCTCAGTTAGAATATTTAATATTGGGTGTAACCAAATTCCAGGCTAATAATTTCAAGACCGAAATAAGTTATATCAAACTTCAAAGAGGTCTGTGATATCTAGTTTGTAACGGTATATACTTTTTTATTAATTTTTAAAGTTGCCATTACGATTTCAATTCGTTTGTTACCATTACACCGTGAATGACTTAATAAGTAAGAAGTTTTAATGTTCACATATTTATTAGTTTGTCTCTATCGCATTGTTTTTATAGAATTATAAACTAAATCTTATAATATGAACGAAAATGCACAAAATAAGTAAGTTTTATCTTGTTGAATGCGATTAATTTCTCATTGAATGGTTTCTCTTTAGACGTATCTTTTGGAGTCGTAAAACTATTGAGTTTTTCATAAATCTGTATAAACAAAATAAATGTTTATACGACACGAATCATAAAGACTATTATAATCAGCCCCTGAAAAATGAAGCCTACGAATGCATGTTAAAAAAAATGCAAACGTTTTTGCCAGAACTGCAGATAGAAGATATTCACTCTAAAATTAAAGCTATGCGCGACCAGATAGCCAATGAAGCGTCGTTAATCGAAGAGTCTGAGGCATCTGGTACAACGTATGTTTCGACATTATGGTGTTTTAATCAATTGAAATTTCTTCTCAATCATGCGACAAGTTCAAAGAAAGAAGAAGTAAGTATTGAGTTTTGGCAAATGTATCGTGTGTTGCTTGCTTAACATTGTTGGGTGTAATGGGGATGTCAAATATAAGTGGCGGCGCAATTGTTAAATTATTTCAAATACATGTTTTAAACTTGACACTCGAATTTGTCGGCAGTAAAATAGATCTTACATCAGACGATATGAATTGCATTCCCTTTTTACTCAGAGTATTCCCATCTGACCATTACTTGGAACAGGTTCCATTTACATAACCCGAATTTGTACAATTTCCCACAATTGAAGTTCATTCTTTCATTCATTGTTGTGAGTCAAACAAAAGTCCAGATGTGCTTCTCGCATCTCTTCTTAATTTATGGTGGAATCGAAACTATAGAGCGTTGGGAAGCTTCAATTTTCCATTCGATATGAACCGACCAAATTTATTTACCCAATGGGGATCAATTTAAGAAGTTCTGTATTTATACCCTATACCACTATGTGGTTTGGGTATAATGACTTTGTGCTGCTGTTTGTAACAACCAAAAATATTTGACCTAGACCCATCTTTAATTATACCGATCGAATCAGAATCACTTTCTGAGTTGATTTAACAATGTCCGTCCGTCCGTCTGTGTGAAGTTTATTCAAGTTCTTTGTTGTGAGCCAAACAAAAGTCCAGATATGTTTCTCGTATCTCTTCTAAATTTATGATGGAATCGAAACATATATAGAGCATTGGGAAGCTTCAATTTTCCATTCGATATGAACCGACCAAATTTATTTACCCAATGGGGATCAATTTAAGAAGTTCCGTATTTATACCCTATACCACTATGTGGTTTGGGTATAATGACTTTGTGCTGCTGTTTGTAACAACCAAAAATATTTGACCTAGACCCATCTTTAATTATACCGATCGAATCAGAATCACTTTCTGAGTTGATTTAACAATGTCCGTCCGTCCGTCTGTGTGTCCATGTAAACCTTGTAATCAAACTGCAGGTCGCAAATATGAATATATTTAGATGAAATTTGGTATATAAGCTTTTATCGGCCATGGGATGAACGCTATTGAAATTGGTGAGAATCGGTCCATGTTCAGACCTAGCCCCCATACAAATTACCCCTATGAAATCGACATAAATTGTTATAAGATCCAAATTGTCATATAGATCTTACTCAAATTGGGTTTATATGCGTTCATTACATCCATTAATGAATAGTCCAAAAATGATCCCTTTGGCCCCATATAGAACTGCTTCCCGATTTTCACTTAAATCTATTAAAAAACAAAAATATTGCACTGATTCTTCTCAAATTTTGTTTGTATATATTTTTCCAATATACAAGAGACTTTACCAAACTTGGTCAGGATCGGTCCATTTTTGGGCCTAGTCCCCATATAGATATAGTATCCGATATGAACTTTTTCATATCTACAGCCGAAAAAATTAATAAAAATCCCACTCAAATTTGGTTTTTGCTTATTTTCTATGTCCAGTTAGTTGGGCCTAAGAGATAGGGTTTCTAAACGCATGGTATAGGGTATCGTATAGTCGGTGTAGACCGACTATAATTTTCTTACTTGTTTTTATTTGATTTAATTGATTTATGATTTCTGAAAATTAAAATTTGTTAGAAAAAATCGCGTAAGGTTTTCAAATAAATTCCAAAGATATATCTAACAATATCTAATCTTAATATGCAATGAAAATCTTAAAATGTAGACAGCAAAATCAAGGGTACATAACTTGGGAACAAGGCCGACCGGTACATTTTTATACCTTCCACACCTCAGTGGCAGAGGGTATATATAGGTTTGTCATTCCGTTTGTAACGCATCGAAATAAATTCCTGAGACACCAAAAAAATATATTTTCTTGATCCTTATAACAAGGGAAGTTGCTTTACCGATGACCGTCCTTCCGTCTATCTGTGGAAATCACGATCACGCCGTCAATATCTAAGCTAGACCGTTCGATTTTGTATAAAACCGTTTATTAACATTCCAAAGGAGTTGCTATTTAAAATCGTCAAAATCGGTCAAAGGGTTCACGAGCTATGAATGAAACTGAAAACACTATTGAAAAAATAAATTTTTTCAGTGTGTTTGTTGTTTTTCTTAAGATATGTTGTATAAGTTATTTCCTTTTTATCTTTCATAAATGAAACATGATGTGTTTTGTGTGATTGTTACTAATCAACTGCTTTCTTTATTGAATTGTTTTTCTTATTTAAACTTAAAACTATGGAATACAATAATTAATGCCCATTTGACAACATTGGGTCTTTCTCAATAGTTTATTGCCCACTTGACAATTTTTGGGACTTTTTGTTAAAAATAATAAGTTAAACATTTTATCGTCTGCATTAATGACCTAGTTTACCAATCGAAAGAACAGAGTACTGTTGCGACACATAATGCAATATGAGACGCAACAATTATTGTTTACATTGAATTTTGTTCTTTCGCCCACAAAGCATATTATCGATTGGCTTGTGACAAAATATTCTATAGCTGCGACACACAATGCAATTTGAGCCACAACATAATTTATTGAACTTAAACAAATTGATTAACAAAGCGAACACAGCAAACATGAGAAATTAAAGAGAATGGGAGGGAGTATTTAGAATTAACTAAACAAAATGTTTTGTTTGTTAACTCTTCCCCACTAAAATTTTGATTGTCCTCAATCAAAAATAGGGTATTTGAGAGATCCTTGATATAGGGTACCCTCTCGGCTCGTTTTCATTCAAGGTAATATTCTGCGGTGGTAATGGAGTATTGATATTAATTATTCCTGAGCATTTAGAGCCACTTCTATTACACATTTTTTTCAGACAGACAGATAACATTAAGATGATTATGAGAACCACTAGTACGTAAGTGATAGTGTCACCCAATCTACTTTCCACATTCAGAAGTTCTATTGCTTCAGTATTGTTCACATGCATTTCTTTGATTAGTTCCAAGGTGAGAATTTCTTCCACGTGTGTGTTTCCCATGACTGGTTGCACTACGGCTGGGAGAATGTTAGAAAAATTAATTTCAGAATATGAAAAAGCTTTATCACCGATTGATACAGTTTCATTATGGAATTTAATGATGAAAGTGCCATTTAAATCATATGGCTCTTGACTTATCAGAATCGTACCGTTAAATTGGCTCAGTAAAAGTGTTCCAGGGAATATTTCCTGTATTGTGGGTATATGGAAGTTGCTTGTCAAGGTACAATTAGAGGGTTTGCTGTGGATTAAATTGGGGAGGCATTCAGATCCGCTGATGTCCTCAATACTGTCCTCTTTGCATATTGTCAATTTGTTGTAGTTCTTACAATCATTTTTTATTCCAAACATCTTTTCATTACAATTCAAAATTTCATTAAAAATAATTTTAGTAGCAGTTCTATTAATTTTCACAGGTTTTATAAGTAGCTTATTGCACAATATATCATTTGTTGTAGGAATGCTGACAATATAAATTAAGGAACTATTGTTAGTAGCTATTTTTATTTCACTAAATTCCAGTATCTCTTCTATGTTGAGGTATGGAATTTTATTATTTTCGAACAATTTCCTAATGGTTTCTATTTCATCATGAGACAGAATAAACGAATTAATTACACCTACTTTGGCCCAATGGATGGCATATTGTAGATTAATTATTTCTTCCTTTATTATTTCCAGTTTGTATTTCAATTCGGTAATATCTAAATTCCGGAAGGTCTGTACATCTTCTTGCACGACTTTTATTACCTGGTTCATTTTTGAGGTCAATTCGTTGATTCTGTCTAAAGATAATTTGTTTATTATAACCTGTTTATTGTTATTTTTTAATATATTATTTGTTTTTTGTGTTATTATTTCAAAGTCGTCATGGTCAGGATTACCTGCTATCCATTTCCATGCCGAACCTATGAAATTTAGGGATCGTTTTGATCTTGGTTTCAATTGGTTTAGCTTCTCTTGTAATTCGGATATTTCATGGATTAAAAAGGGATGTAAGGGATGGGATGTAACCACTTTTGAAATCACTGTTGCCTTCATATCGTCAATAAACATCTGGTAATCGTTTAAGTCCACATCATGTATCAATCTTACAGACCCCATTTGGAGTTTTGCTACACCTGTATCAATTGCTACAATTCGCGAATTAGTATAGTCCAAGATCTTTACCTCAGGTCGGACTAAGGGCAACAAAATTATACTAAAAAAAAAGAAAAAATAAAAAGAAAAAGTTCTTTAACCAAAATTTGAATTCATTCAGTTACGAATGTTGTTTTTGTGAACAATTCTTCCGTTTTCTGTCACCACCGTTGTATGTCGATTTTCCTTGACTATCTCCTGCTTATAGTTCTTACTGAGCTTTGTTCCCAACCTTTTATTCTGTTTGACAAAAATCACTTCTCCTATTTTATAATCCCTGGCGACTTTTCTACCGCGATTATGATATTCCAAGTCCGATAGTTGTCGGTTCTTAAAATCTTCTATCAACTTGATCCTGTCTTTTTCCCGTTCTTCAGGGTCTCTTGATGACCGTTTACCAAAAAATACATCGTACGGTTTTCTTCCTAAGGTCGAATGAACAGTGTTGTTATACTCGTAAGTAGATTTATCCAAAAGTTCGGACAAGTTATTATGAATTCCTTTCGATTTTATACATCGCATGATCTCGGAAAGAGTAGAATGAAACCTTTCTATCTGTCCGTTAACCGTACTGGCGTATGGTGGAATTCGGAAAACCTTTACGTTAAATTGATTTTCCAACATGAATATGATGGCCTTTGAATTAAATGACTTTTCATTATCCATCACGACAATTTCTGGCATACCAAAGTTCAAAAGTATTTCTCTAAGTGGTTGTTTGATGTCTTCCGTCGCTCTTGAATTAAGTTTTTTTGTCTGAGCATATTTTGTCAACTTATCGATTGCTGTCAGAATAGAAGTACCTTCCGTAATATAAATATCGATGTGTATTATTTGACCAGGATATTGTGGGATAGGGGTTTCTTGCAGAGAAATATTGTTAGGGTGTCTTTCATATTTGTTCTCCTTACAAACCTTGCATGATGTTACTATTTTTTTTATTTTTGCATTCATCTGTGGGAAATAACATCTCTCGAGTAATTGAGCTTTATTTTCATTGGCATTTCTGTGAGCTCTGTTATGTTCATTTATAATTTCTATTTCCTGATCTGATTCGTTAAGAATGTCGGCTACCATGTTTCTTGTGTAAAGGAATTTGTATTTGCAAAAATTATCGGAATACACTTCTTGTGCTTTTCCCAATATCTCGTCGGTTGTTTTCACACAATTCGTTACTGATGGGTTTAGGTATTTAGTGAATATTTCGTTTAGTCTTTTCTTGGAGAGGTCTGGTTCTGATATGATATGTCTGTGGTATGTTGGAAACACAATTTGAAATTCATATGATTGAGTTTCATTCTGTTCTATAAACAGTTGATTTTTAAAAGCATTTATTGGAGCATTTGTATGTTGGATAAGGTTTCGAGGTAGGCTATGGTCACTATGTTGCGTGGCGTCTGTCGAGATGATCTCAAATATTTGCTGTGGAGGTCTAGAGAGTGCGTCCGCCACAGCATTAGTATTACCAGGTTTGTACGATAATTCGTAATTATACTCCTCCAATATTGCTTTCCATCGCCTAAGTTTGCTATTAGTATTTCCGTTGCTCAGAGCGTGTGTCAACGGTTGGTGATCTGTAAAAATTTTTATCTTTGCTGCTCCGTAAAGGTAGTTTCTCAAACTCTTAAGGGCCCAAACAATCGCTAACATTTCTTTTTCGTTTGCAGCGTAATGTTCTTCGGCTTTGTTGAGAGTTCTTGAAATAAATGTTATGGGCCCACCATCTTGTTCCAATACAGCTCCGATCGCATAGTTGGAAGCATCTGTTGTCAGTCGGAATTCTTTTTCGAAATTAGGGTAGGATAACATAACATCTGCTGATGTCAATGTTCTTTTGATTTTATTCAGTGCCTCTATGGCGTTGTCATCTAGTGATATATTTATCTTTTTTGAAACATTTTTGGACATTCGTCCCTCTTCCCCTCTCAAAAGAGCCGTTAGAGGTTTTGCCAGTTTGGCGTAATCCTTGATGAAACGGCGATAAAAGCCTGCCATGCCAAGGAATGATCGGAGGTCCTTAAGCGTTTTTGGGGTCGGAAAGTTGTTTATCGTTTCTACTTTTTTAGGGTTAGCCTGTATTCCGGTTGTGGATATTAAGAACCCTAAGAATTCTACTTCCGTCTTCAAAAACTCACATTTATCAAGCTGAACCTTCATGTTGGCTATCTCTAAGGTGTGGAATACCTGCTCGATGTTTTCCAGATGTGATTTCTCATCTCTGCCGAATATTATGATATCGTCTATATAAATATAGCAGATTTTGCCGATGTGTTCCCGCAGAATATCATCAAGGGCTCTCTGAAATATTGAGGGTGCGTTTCTCAATCCGAACGGAAGCCTCGTAAATTCGTATTTGCCGTTGTTGATCGAGAATGCAGTTTTTTCCATATCTTTTTCTCTCAGAGGAATCTGATGAAACCCACTTTTCAGATCCAGAACGGAGAAATATCTATTTTCTCCTAGCTGAGAAAGCACCTCATTTATTTCTGGTATAGGGTATCGGTCGGCGATTGTGACCGCATTTAATTTCCTATAATCGATAACTACTCTGTATTTTTTCCTACCTGAAGCATCCATTTTTTTGGGGACAACCCATACTGGTGAATTGTAAGGTGACTTTGAAGGTCTTATAACACCCTGATCCAACAATTCTTTAATCTGAGCTTCTACTTCGTCCTTCAAATTCATAGGATATGGATAACATCTAGAATATATAGGGTTATCGGTGGTGGTTCTAATTTCACCTTTTACTGATGTCGTGTAGGTAAGACTTTCGTTTGGTTCTGAGAATAAATTGGGATGTTTTGCTATTATGTTTCCGATTTTTGTTTCTTGTTCTATTGTCATGTGTTGTGTCCTTATTTGTATTGAATTAACAGATTGGGAAATTTTCTGTTTCAATTTTATTTTGATATGGTCCTTAACGATCATATAACTTCCTGCTGCGTGAATAATTGCTGACAGTTCTTTAAGGCTGTCATTACCCAATATCGCATGAAATGATTTCAACGAAGGCAATAAGAAAAATTTAATATCTGAGCCGAAGAGATTTATAAAGGTGTGGTGAGTTACGGAGGTTTTGCCTCCAATGGAGTTAGCATAGAAATTGACCTCGTTGGGTATTGCTTTTTTTATTAAGGAATTTTGTACATAATTTTTGTTCGATCCTGTGTCGACAAGTATTCTAAGTATTTCTCCGGAGCTCGTCTTAGCTTCGAAATATGGCAAAGACGAGTTCGCTAATCTAAAAAATGAATGTCAGTGAAGTCATGGTCCTCGATGAAGGTTTTTTCATTATGTTCGTCGTTCTGACCGTCAAGATATTCTTGCATTTCCTGAAGATCTTCTTCAGTGCCGCTAGCTAGTACATGATTGTTATACGATTCGAAATCGTCTTCGCTGTAAAGGTTAACATTTTGACCATCCGTTTCCCAGTTATCGGTGTTTATATGAAAGTTTCTTTGAAACTTTTGGGGTTGTTGGTATGTATTGTCTGGTGGCCTTTTTCCTGCGAAATCGTTATTTGGTCGTGGTCTATTCATGTAATTGATCGTTCGGGTTTGCATTGAGCGGTCTATGTCCATAGGTTCTGGTCTTGGTAATGGTTTTGGGGCAACTGGTCTCTGTGGTGGAGTATTAGAACTGAAATTTCTGGGTTGGTTAAATGAATTTGATGGCATAAATTGTCGTTGCTGTCTGTTAAAATTTTGATTGGGAGTATATTGTTGTTGTGGTTGTCTGTAGAAATTTTGGGATGTTGAAGGCATGTGTGCGAGGTGTGGGTAGAATTGAGGTCTTGTAAAGGTTGATTGTGGGAATAGTGGTTTGTAACTTTTCGGAGGTAAAGGTTGTTGGATTTTGGTAACCTTATGGGTATAGGCATGTTGAGCTCTATAGTTTTGGTTTTCCAGTTTGAGGCATAAGTGCAATGCCTGTGGAAGATCCGCTGGTTCTCGAATTCCCAACAAACGTGGCAGGTCTCCTTTGAGTCCACGGACGAAGGTGTCTAGTGCTTTATCTCGGTATGTCTGGGTTAAAAGGTCCATAGCTTCTCTGCCAATGTCCATACAGGCGAGTTTGTTCATTATAAGTGAAAGATGAGTATAGACCTGTTGGTAAAATTCCTGGATTGTGGTGTTTCCCTGAATCAAGGTTGTCATTTGATACTCCAATGTTCCAAGGTCTCGTTTATCTGCGTAATGCAGAGTAAGGCATTTTGATATGCAAGTCCAATTAAGGGGAGTATTGTACGATTCTAAAGCGGCGTCTGCTGGGCCTATGATCTTATTTCTTACTACGTTGAGGATTCCGTAGTATTTTGGTGTCCCTCTGCTTGATTCGTACAATTTAAGTACACGTTCCACACTTTTCCTCCACGAGCTAAATTCGGAAGGATTGCCTGAAAATTCCCTCAGACATCGTACCACATCCGGTACCTTGTCTAGGTCAGTCAAATTCTCCATATACCTATCTTCTATAACCTGGTCTATACCTGTCATAGATGCGCCGGGATTTAAGAGTTCCCTAACCAGGCTATCACATTGTTCTCTACATAACCTAGTCACTATGTCTGTTACAGTGGCTTCTAGTTGTGGATTTATGTTAGGGGGATTTATTTCGGGATTGCGAACTAGGACTGGGGGTCTAATCAGATTATTTGGGTTGGCCATATCCAAGTATTAATTTCCCCTTTAATTTTGTTAGCTTATAAAAAAAAAATTTAATGTTTTTTTTCCTTTTTAAGAAAAAGTATTGAAAAAAAAAATTTTATTTTTAAACTTAAACACAGAATTTTTAATGTCTTATTGTCAAAAAAAAATTCTTCTTAAAATATATTTTAATTCCAAAAAAAAATTTGTTTTGTTATTTTCTTAAATGTATTTTTGAAAAGAATCCAAAATTTATTCTTAAACTTAAATATAGAAAATCCTTCTTTTTTTTTTTTTTCTTTTTTTTGCTTCTTAAAATGTTTAAATTGAGCGCAATATATATTTTTGGATGCTTACAGCTATTTGTTTGACTTACTTTAGAATAGTCAATAAATACTTCATTGTTGAATTTTGTGTCGATGTTGGTGATGGTGTTGATTCGTAATTTGTATCCTCTTTGCTGCCCAGACAAAATCGTTGCCTGGTGACAATGTTGTTTTCCACTTCAAGTTGAGTTTGTAATTAATTGAAATATTATTTTTCAACAATTTATTGGGATTATAATTTATTAGTTTTGACAATTTCGTATACAAATTGGGGTTCTTCTTTTATTTAAAAAAAAATTATTGTAATTATAATTTGACAGTTTCGTGTAAATTAGAGTTCTTCTTTTATTTAAAAATTTATTGGAATTATAGTTTTTGATAGTCTCGTATAAATTAGAGTTTTTATTTAAAATTTATTAGTTTCGTGTAAATTAGAGTTCTTCTTTTATTTAAAAATTTATTGGAATTATAGTTTTTTTTTTGTTTTGATAGTTTCGTATAAATTAAAGTTTTTTAAAAAAATTTTTGTAGAGTTTTTTAATTTTGAACTTCTTTAGGGTTTTAAATTTTATTAAATTAATTCTGCACTTCTTTAGGGTTTTAAATTAATTCCGCACTTCTTTAGGGCTTTTAAATTTTATTAAATTAATTCTGCACTTCTTTTAGGGCTTTTAATTAATTCTGCACTTCTTTAGGGCTTTTAATTTAAATTAAATCTGCACTTCTTTAGGGTTTTAAATTAATTCTGCACTTCTTTAGGGCTTTTAAATTTTATTAAATTAATTTTTCACTTCTTTAGGGTTTTTAAATTAATTAGAACACTTTTTATCCTATGCACTACTTTAGGGCTTTTAAAGGATTAAGTTTTATAAAAACACTTTTACTACCATAATCCTATGCACTACTTTAGGGCTTTTTAAGGATTAGGTAATCTGCCAGTTTTTTTCGTTGGGCGCCAGTTATTTCCTTTTTATCTTTCATAAATGAAACATGATGTGTTTTGTGTGATTGTTACTAATCAACTGCTTTCTTTATTGAATTGTTTTTCTTATTTAAACTTAAAACTATGGAATACAATAATTAATGCCCATTTGACAACATTGGGTCTTTCTCAATAGTTTATTGCCCACTTGACAATTTTTGGGACTTTTTGTTAAAAATAATAAGTTAAACATTTTATCGTCTGCATTAATGACCTAGTTTACCAATCGAAAGAACAGAGTACTGTTGCGACACATAATGCAATATGAGACGCAACAATTATTGTTTACATTGAATTTTGTTCTTTCGCCCACAAAGCATATTATCGATTGGCTTGTGACAAAATATTCTATAGCTGCGACACACAATGCAATTTGAGCCACAACATAATTTATTGAACTTAAACAAATTGATTAACAAAGCGAACACAGCAAACATGAGAAATTAAAGAGAATGGGAGGGAGTATTTAGAATTAACTAAACAAAATGTTTTGTTTGTTAACTTATATGTTGTAATTCTTCGTATTGTTGAAGTCATTACAGTTGTGTGTATATTAATACTGCACGTGTCACATTGGCCTAAGCAAGTTTTACCACATATTTTTTATCATTAAAAATAAATATTAAAAATTAAACATTAATAAAAATGAAAAATGGAAAATGTAAAATGGAAAATGAAAAATGGAAAATGAAAATTGAAAAATGAAAATTGAAAAATGAAAATTGAAAACTGAAAAATTAAAAATGAAAAATGGAAAATGAAGAATGGAAAATGAAAAATGAAAAATGGAAAATGAAAAATGAAAAATTGAAAATGGAATATGGAAAATAAAAAATGGAAAATGAAAAATTAAAATGAAAATGAAAATGAAAAATGGAAAATGAAAAGTGGAAAGTGAAAACTGGAAAATGAAAAATCGAAAATGGAAATGAAAAATGAAAAATTAAGAATTAAAAATGAAAAATGGAAAGTGGAATATGGAAAATGAAAAATGGAAAATGAAAAATAAAAATATAAAAATGAAAAATGGAAAATGAAAAATTGAAAATTGAAAATGGAAATGGGAAATGAAAAATGAAAATTGAAAAATGAGAAATAAAAAAGAAAAATGGAAAATGAAAAATCGAAAATGGAAAATGAGAAATTAAAAATGAAAAACTAAAAATGAAAAACGAAAGATGAAAATTGAAAAGTGGAAAATTGATAATGATAAAAAAAATGGAAATTGAAAATGAAAAATGTGGAGGGTATCAAAGATTCGGCCCGGCCGAATTTAACACTCTTACTTGTTTTAAGTCATCTTAAATATTTCAGAAAAATTTCGGTCGTAAAGGAAATTAGTTATTATTTTTAATTAAAAACTAAGTTGAACTATTTTTTTTTCTTTCTAATATAAAGAAATTTTATGCAGAAAAAAAACGTAAAAAAGAAAAAAAATCATAAGAAAAAGTATTCGTACATATGACATATTAATACAAAAAACTAAAGTTTCATTAAATATCAAATAAGTTAGAAAATTGTAGGATATCCAATGCGCTTTAGCACCTCTGTGAGCTGATTTGGCACCGACTTAACCAACTTATTACTTACTTTACGCCACTCGTCCAAAAGGAAGCTGTTTAACATTTCCTTTGAGGTTAATTTATGCTGACGGGTTCTGCGCTAAGTAACACAATGCTCTATAGGATTAAGATCAGCTGCTTGGGGTGGTGATTTCAAATGGTTTTTATTGTATTGTATGTATTGGATACATTTTCATGCAAGTAATAATTATGCATGTAATAATTTACAAAAATTCATTAAATTATTACACTAAAATAAATGTGAACTAACAAATCATCAATTATTTTTAACACCTTTAGATTGAAAAGAAAGAAGATATGTGGGATGAAACTTATAGTAACGACAATGAAGTCGATAATGGAAGTGATAGCAGCAATTCATTCTTAAGTGAATTAACTTCCAAAAAACTGCAACGGTTAGAATTGATATAATTAATAAATTATATTAAAATAATACGATATTTGTTTCTATTTTTAGTAAATTCAGTTGGACTCGTGAAGTTCTTTTAATTTTTATAAAACTTTTTAAAAGATACTCAGTTCTATACGATCGCAATCATAAAAACTATAAAAATCGTCCAAAAAGAGAAGAAGCGCGGAATAAACTACTCAAAGATATGAAACATGTCGATCCTACCATAACCTTAGAGGATGTTAGTGTTAAAATTAATTGTCTTCGCTGCCAGTTTTCGAGAGAACTTAGGCAAATAATTACAGCGGAAAAAAATAATACAACTTATACACCGAAACTGTGGTGTTTTGATGAGTTAACATATCTAAATAATAGGGATATTGTTCTTAAACCATCACGTGAATATGACAATGATGAAGAGGTTAGTATTATTATGAAAATTATTTAAGTATTCTTTCATTGATAACGGGTAACGTTGATCTCCAATTTTATTTTAAAAGATTTCCGGAGAAGTAATAATTAAAAATTCTCGAATTCAGTAATAATCTATATATATCTTAAAATTGAGAAAAGTATTGTAGACAAGAAAACCTGAAAACATATGCACCCATAAACGATTTATATACCCTATACTATATGTGGTCAAGGTATAATCAGTTTGTTCAGATATTTGTAACTACCAAAATTAATTTTAACTAGACTCATCTTTTATTGTCCCCGTCGACTCGAAATCACTTTTTGAGTCGATTTAAAGATGTCCGTCCGTCTGTGTGTGTGTCCATGTAAACCTTGTAATCAAACTATAGGTCACAAATATTTTGATGAAATTTGGTATATAAGCTTCTTTCTATCGGTCATAGGACGAACGGTATTGAAATTGAGATTGACTTAAATTGCCATAAGATCCAAATTATCGTATAGATCTCGGTCAAATTGGGCTTGTGTGTGTTTATTACAACCATTAATCAATAGTCCAATTTTTAATCATAGCCCCATATAAAGCTGCTTCCCGATCTTCAATGGTAATGGATTCGATTTAATGAAAACGTTAATTCATTTCAATTTGGGATCAATTTAATTTTTAAATATTACTCTAATGTATTTCTCATAGTTCGAAATAATGACAATTTAAGCCGTATTAAAATTTTGATTAATTAATTAAATAAAATTAAGTGATTCTCTCATAATTTATTACAGACTCAAACTGTATGTGATAATAACACAACAATTCACTCAGAAGAAACTAATAATGACAACACATTTAATAATGAATATTTGGACGATGAACAAATTCAAAATATTATAGAGGAAGATGAAATTGAATATGATGAAAGTGCATTCAAATCACAAAACCATTCAGTTATCGAAATAATACCAAATGTAGATTGTAGTGAATTGATAGATGAATACGAACAAGATAATCAAGCACCATTCTCAAAAAAATCACGCTATGAAGAAATTGTTGCTACCAATGGAAAGGAAACGAAGCATACAATACAAAAAGCGTTAACGACTGAAAGTAATACGACAAATAAACGTAAAGCACGGACAGAAAGTCCAAATGATAAATATGAATGGCTTGGCGAATTGGTTATAGCACAAATGGATGAAATTTCGCAAACATTTCGATCTGATTTTGCCTGGGATGTACAATGTTTAATACGAAAATATATTTTAAAAACTAAAGAAGAACGTGATTTCCAAAACAATCCATCATCTTCTAATGGAGAAGTTAAAAAAAAATCACCCCAGGATATAGTATTGCCTCGATCTTCAAATGTTTCATTAAATATAAGTTTTTTATAATTAAATCGATAGTTTTTATAGTGTATGTTATGTAGTAAGTAGGTAAGTAAGTATTATACATTGGTTTTTGCTCTTAATTTACATAACGATTAAAGCCAGCTGGGAACATACATATATTTTTTTAAATTTAAATTAATATTTTTAAACTTTCCATATAATCTCTTCTTTATTGGTTCTAGACGAGATCTGTGTAAATAGATGGGCACATTTAGAACAAAAGTACAAATAAAAGTTTTAAATTTAAATTTTTTTAAATCATAATAATACAGAGTCTCTATTTAAGCGCAGTTGTGAGTAGATATACAAACGTACATTGCGATTAAATTAAAAAAAAAATTTTCTTTTTAAATATAAAAACAAATAACATTGTTGGCAATCATAAACAAACGGATTAACAAAACAACATTAGTAGTCCCCTTACAAAAAAATTGTTTTTTTTTCTGTTAAAATAACAAACAACAACTAAAATAGTAGCATGGCTACGTTGTTGCGTAAAGATGATAGTGAAGAAAGTGATGGTTACTGGCAGCAAGTACCTCAAACTAATGCAAACAAACGGCGGTGGACTAAATCACCCAATATGCCTCAGCGTAAAAAGTTTAATTTATCAAAGGAAACTGGTACTTCAAGAGAAAATCAATCCAAATTACTTCATTATGATGTAGCTATAGAGCCAAGACAAGTTGAAACAGAAACAGCTGAAGAAAAAAATTATAGTATCTACCCCAAAGCCTCCACCAATCTACACTAGTCAGCATAATTATTTTGACATACGCAACTGTGATGTTGTCCAGTTCGTTTGATTGCATGAACCAACGGTACACGAGTTATGTTCAAAATAAAATCCATATTTATAGCTATACGCGTGCCCAATATTTTGTCGTTTACGCTTTGCGTTAGAGTCAACGACACCTGTAAAATCACATAAAAAAAAAAATCAAGGCTTATGTGAATATACAAAAGTCGTTGACTCTAATTTTTGTTAATGTATTTTTTTTATTATTTCCTCGACATTGTCCGTATTCGTGGGGTTTTGTTGGACATGTGGGAGTACATACGTGACTCGCGCAGTTCGAATCTAACTCTCTTTACGAACGGTTGTGTAAAAAATCAAGGCGCTTAGAGTACAACTATTTAAAATTAAAAACAAGTGTATATTTTGTTTTTGCAATTGCCTATTCTTGATCTCATTTGAACTCACGTGGTAGACAATCCAGCTTAAAACAGGAATAAAAATTTTGCGATGTCCCGAAGGGCCAAATCTTCATCAAAAAGAAAGCTTGTGAATAAGATGACAAAACTTCCTCCGGGTTTTGTTAACCCGAACATGGCGTCAACTTCAAGCAAAAGATTTAACCTGCTTGCTGGCCTCAATGATATGGACGTAACTCTCGTATCAAATATTAACGATGTTAAGGAACACAAACCTCCACCCATTGTTGTAGAAGCTAACGCTTCATTTACAGAAATACAAAAGCTGCTTGGTAAGGATTGCATTTTCAAACGTACTTCAATTGGTACCAAAATTTTTGCTCCTAGTAATAAAATGTACGAATGCTACAAGCAAATACTTAAAGAGAATAAGATGGAGTTTCATTCTTATGGCTCCAAAGAAAATAGGTTATACACCACCTTTTTCCACGGTTTACCCCGCATAAGCTCTGAGGAAATCTCCAAGGAGCTAAAAAACTACAACCTATCCCCCTCTTCCGTAACTGAAATAGCCACCAAATTCAGTTCAAACAATAATGCAGTTTATAAAGTTCAATTTGTTCGTAAAAATTTTAATCCAACTGCTTTAAAAAATGTACGAACAATTTCTAACATAATTTCTTGGAAAAAATACAAATCGAAATCCAAGAGTAAACCAACTTAATGCTGGAACTGCTTGATGTATGGCCATGGCGGTGAACATTGCCATCGAAGTGCTGCGTGTATGATATGTGCAGAACAACATCATACAAGTGTGTGTCCGTTTAACACAAATGAAAAAAAACCAGCTGTTTTTACATGCTTTAATTGCAAAAAACAAGGAAAAGAGAGAACTGATCACTCTGCAAACGATATCAACTGTCCGTTACGTTCTCTCTATTTGGAAACTAGAACAAGAGTTACTTCTAAAAGTCCGAATAAAAGCAGACAACAACAAAATAACTCATTTCAATTTAATGTGGGAGATTTTCCTAATTTAAGTAACAACAACACAAATTGTAACAATAACATCAATAATAACAGCAAAGCTACATATGCTAATCAGCTTAAAACAAACAACGATTTATTTAGCATTGATGAGCTTTTTGATATTTTCACTACAGCTATGGACGATTGCATAGGTGCACTTCAAAAGTACAACAAATCAAAGTTGTAATGTCAATGGTAAAATACGCCCATGGATTATACTAATAATTTAAACGAATTCAATATGCTTCACTTGAATGCTAATGGCATTTCAAACTTTTCTAAATTAAAACAATTTGAAATACTAATTGAAAGAGAAAATATTAAAATAGCGTCTTTGAATGAAACATTTTTTTCAGAAAATCATAGACCCTATTTTAAAAATTATTATTTTTTTAGAAGTGACAGAACAGATGCAAGGGGAGGAGGAGTAGCTCTGTTAATTCATAAATCTGTCGCTCATAAAAACCTCTTTATATCAAACACTTCATCAATCGAAAACATCTCAATTGAAGTTATTATAAATAATAGACCTATTGTTGTATCTTCGTTATATTCACCAAGATATACCCATAACTTCTGTGCTGATATCTTGAACCTAACACCTTCCACCAAAGAATACATAGTTTTTGGTGACCTAAATGCCAAACATTGCTCTTGGAATTGTCGTTCAAATAATACTGCAGGAATCGCACTCAACAATCTACAGCAATCAAGCAATTTTTTTATACACTATCCTAATAGTCCAACCCTATTCCCCCATCAACACAATCGCGAAGCATCTACAGTCGATATTATTTTAAGCAATACCGCTTTGAATATAGACGTAAAGACAATGGATTACGAAATACCTTCAGACCATCGCCCCATTATGTGTAGACTTCAAAGATCAGTGGCCTCGCAGGTTGACCTCAACTATTATGATTATAGTGCAACCAACTGGAACATTTATATGAATTTTTTAGAAAATAAAATCACGTTAAATTCGGATATATACAATACCAAGGTAATAATTGATCAGGAAATACAAAAATTTATAAATGTAGTTTTCAAAGCATGGGATGCGTCTACACCTAAAATAACCCAACAAAATAATTACACATTACCAGAAAGTACTGTGAAATATATTAAACTAAGAAGAAGCTTTAAAAAGAAAAGTCAACGATCTTCAAATATAACCGAGCAAACTTTTTATAATCAATGCACTAAGTTTCTAACTAACATGATTGATAAAAGTATTAATTCGGAACGCAATAAGAAATGGTGTCAATTATTATCCAATTTAAAACCAGGCGATAAATCATTTTGGAGAATAAGCAGGAGCTTGCGAGGAAAAGGAAAAAAATCAAATCTCTCACCTAGAGGTTGGAAATACAAGGATAACATCTGATAAGGACAAGGCTGAAGTCCTGGCAAATACATTTGTTAAAGCAAATAACCTCACTTCGAATTACAACCACTCAGCGGATATAGTAATAAATACAACAGTAAATAATTTTAAGAAGGAAAATCCCAGTTCAGAGCCAGCAATTTATACATCTCTAGAAGAAGTAATGAATATTGTCTCATTAATAAAACCCTCAAAATCTCCTGCTTTTGACAATGTTCCCAACCTGCTCTTAAAGAAACTACCACTCAAAGCTCTAAAATTACTGGTTATAATATTTAACAGCTGCATCAAACTCAACTATTTCCCAAACCATTTCAAAAATGCTAAGGTTATAGCCATAAACAAACCTAGTAAGCCAAAAAATAACCCAAATAGCTATATTAGTTTATTAAGCAACTTAGGTAAAATATTTGAAAAAAATACTACATTCTCGTCTTAGTGAATTTGTAACGACCAATTCTATTGTTGCAAAAGAACAATTTGGATTTAAAAAAGGGCATAGCACTACTCACCAAATAAACAGAATTAAAAATCAAATAATCACCAATAAAAACAATAAATGTTCAACGGGTCTAATAATGTTAGATATCGAAAAAGCGTTTGACACCGTTTGGCATAATGGCCTAGTATTTAAACTTCTTGATGCAAATATACCAAAATATTTATGCAAACTTATTTCAGATTTCATGTATGGCAGAAGCTTTAAAGTTGCGATTAATAATGAAACATTATCTCCAAAAACCATTACCACCGGGTTACCTCAAGGATCAGTCTTGTCGCCATTGCTTTACTCGACATATACATCCGATTTCAAAGTCCCGAAATATATGAAAATTGCTTACTACGCAGATGATACTGCGTTAATTTCTTCAAACAAACTTACAAGTGCACTCCTGAAGAAAATGGAAAAGGGACTTGTAAATTGCAGTAAATATATTCACAAATGGAAAATCAAAATTAATCCACATAAGACCCAAGCAATTATTTTTCCGTTCAACAAATCTCCCAAAAGACTGCCAAGACGTCATCTTCATATTGGAAATAATACCATAAATGTACTTGGACAAAAAGGTTACTTTTAAACATCATATTATGGCTACGTGCCAAAAAGCCATAAAATCATTTAAAGCATTATGGCCACTTCTAAATAGAAGGTCATTTCTAAACCCCAAAAACAAAAATCTACTCTTTAAAAGTGTTATAAGGCCAATATTAAATACGCGTGTCCTATTTGGAGTGACGCTGCCAACTGCCACCTAAAACGCTTACAAATTACACAAAACAAATGTCTTAAAATGATAAATAACAAGTAAGAAAATTATAGTCGGTCTAGACCGACTATACGATACCCTATACCATGCGTTTAGAAACCCTATCTCTTAGGCCCTACTAACTGGACATAGAAAATAAGCAAAAACCAAATTTGAGTGGGATTTTTATTAATTTTTTTGGCTGCAGATATGAAAAAGTTCATATCGGATGCTATATCTATATGGGAACTAGGTCCAAAAATGGACCGATCCTGATCATGTTTGGTAAAGTCTCTTGTATTTTGCAAAAATATATACAAACAAAATTTGAGAAGAATCAGTGCAATATTTTTGTTTTTTAATAGATTTAAGTGAAAATCGGGAAGCGGCTCTATATGGGGCCAAAGGGATCATTTTTGGACTACTCATTAATGGATGTAATGAACGCATATAAACCCAATTTGAGTAAGATCTATATGACAATTTGGATTTATGACAATTTATGTCGATTTCATAGGGGTAATTTGTATGGGGGCTAGGTCTGAACATGGACCGATTCTCACCAATTTCAATAGCGTTCATCTAATGACCGATAAAAGCTTATATACCAAATTTCATCAAAATATATTCATATTTGCGACCTGCAGTTTGATTACAAGGTTTACATGGACACACAGACGGACGGACGGACGGACGGACGGACATTGTTAAATCAACTCAAAAAGTGATTTTGATTCGATCGGTATAATTAAATATGGGTCTAGGTCAAATATTTTTGGTTGTTACAAACAGCAGCACAAAGTCATTATACCCAAACCACATAGTGGTATAGGGTATAAAAAGCCCTGGAGGTATCCTACAAATCTTCTTCATGAAGAAACAGGTTATGAAAAAATTATCGATTTCATAACAAGGATTAACAATAATTACTTTGCCAAAATTGAAAATTCCTCTTACCCACTGATAAGAGAATGTAGAGAAATAACGTAAAATTAAAAAGAAATCACCAAATTGAAAATTATATGCTTATAGAGGTCTATTATTTCTAATAAACCTTCTATAAGCATATAAATATTTTCAGATAGTATTTGAATTTATTAAATCATATAAAGGTTTTTTCCCTCCCATTTTCCTTTAAAAATCATTAAAAAATAAAATAAAAACTATTTAATGCCTTTAGATCCTATATATTATTTGTTGCAATATCTATATGTAAAGATAAGATCTCATATGTAAATATTAAATTTGTTAAAATATGTAAATAAAGGAAGAATATATAATTGAAAAAAAAAAAAAAAAAATACGTGACTCGCATGACTTCGCAAGTGACAATCTAATAACTTTGGTATTGAAATTTTATTGACATTTTTCTATAATATTCAAATAAAATGAATAAAAGTTATTGGAGACCATGGAAAAAATGGCTGAGTTAGGCTGTGTTGCTAGAGCTTCAATATTGGCGATTTTAATTCTGGCGTCGCAGTAAAAGACATTGTAATTGAATTTAATTCGTCGCGCCAAATAGTGCACTATCCAATTAACAAATTAAGGAACATAATGACATCAGAAACTTACCTAGATCAGGTGCTAAATGCATAACAACGCTAATTGAAGATTGGATCCTTCTGCGGGAATTTCACAAAAATATTCAACTAAAGCCTCAATCAAATCAGTGAGCATAGTACTCGGCGACGTTTAAAAGATGGAGATTTTAAAACATTCAAAGCAAGAACATACCTTCATATCAGATGTGAACAAGCTGAAAAGATTGGCCTTCCCAAAGGAGCATCTTCAGAACACAAAAGAGTTTTGGAGAATCGTTCTATGAACAGATCAAAGCTCCTTTGAGTTCAACTCATCAAAACAAAAGATTTTTTTAAGGCTGCCACAGCTACAAAAAGTGAGTCATGGAGGAGACTCTGTCATGTTCCGGGGGTACATTGCGAACAATGGGTTAGGTGACTTGGTTCCCATCGCCGGCTCGATGTACCAAGGCCAATATTTTGAGCACCCTAAATAAAAAAGCTTTCTCTTCCGGTGACAGGTTGGTCGGAGAATCATTTATCCTGCAACAGGACAATGCCCCATGCCACAAAAGCAGGATGATGTCAAAATATTCGAAGGATGTTGGTGCTACTACTCTGGACTGGCCATTCCAAGTTCAGACGTGAATACCATTAAAAACATGTGGTCTCTTATCAAACGTAAAATAATTGGTTATTTATATAAAAATCTAAGAAGAGACAATTTCCGAGGTGACTTCCCTTTGGAATGAGATATCCTCAGAGGTCCTTCAAAATTTACTGGACTAAGGTCCAAGACGCCTTCAAAAAGTTATTGGAGCTATACATTTTATTAACTCATAATCAAATTTCTATACATTTGTGAAATATTAAGCTTCCTTTTTTAATAATAATTTGTCAAAATAATTATGCCAACACCTCAAAATTACTTTCGTTCATATCTTTTTAATTTTTTATGAAAGAAACTCTATTTATTTATTTTTTAGTTTATATTAGCAATATCTTAAAAAAAACAAAAAAAAAAATTAATTATATTTTATAAAGACAACTAAAAATTTAATACAAAAATGCATCATTTTGTTTTTGTCAAAATAATTATGCCATATTTTAGATATAAGTGAGATGGTTAAAAATATTAGTAGTCACATATTTAGTACTTACTTTAGTTATAAATCAATGAGAGATAATCAAATTAGTGATAATAGAAATGTAGACTCTTATAGAAATATTGTGAAATATATTGAATCAAAAACTATTAGTTTTTATACTTATCAGTGAAAACAGGAGCGAGCTTATAGAGTTGAAATTAAAGGTTTACATCATTCAACTTCCAGTACAGAAACAAAAGCTGAATTATTGTCTTTGGGTCACCAAGTTAGGAATGTTGTTTATGTAAAAAGTCGTGTAAGAAAACTTCCATTACCATTGTTTTCGTATATCTAGAACCAAACCAAAATAGCAAGGATATTTTAAATATGCGTCACATAACTAATGCGATAGTTTAAATTGAAACTTCAATGGTTCGTTTCCAGCAATTTGGGCACAACCAAATCCTTTTGCAAAAAAACATTTAGATGTGTGAATTGTACCAAAAACCTAACTACGCCACCAAAATGTTTGCACTGTTTCCAAAATCATATAGCCAACTATAGGGTATGCAATATTTACTAAAAATTGTTACATCAAAAAAGAGTAGCAAACGGTAGAACTCAGTGTCAATGAAGAAGTCAACTAGTTCCAAATTCTCATGAATTCGCACAACTAAACTCGTCAAAAAAATAACCCAACAAACAATAACAACAAAAGATGTTATATTTCATACGCACAGGTGATCGAGCACAGGCAATACAACAACTAGTGCCGAAAATAGGTTTATGGAGAGATTAGAACGGATTATGGATAAATTTTTTGATATGATGACACAAATTATGATGAAACATAATTTATGATGCAAATAAATTTTAGAATTGGGACATGGTATGCCAAAGGGGCTTCCAATCATTCCAGGGAAATATAAATTTTCCTCAAAATTAATTATTTAGATATTTTACTAATTTCTGAAACTCGCTTTACAGAAAAAATTTATTTTAATATTAGAGGTTATGATCTTGTACGCCGGGTCTTCAGTTTTGGTAAAATCTTGTTTAAGATTCGAAGTTTTGGATCCAATAATTAAACCAATAATTCAAGCAAGTGGTATTAAAATCAAATGTAATAACATCCATGTACCTATTTATTCGGTTTACTCCCCTCCTAGAATGGTTTATCTCTTCAGGATTATAAAAACTTTTTTAATAAACTTGGGCCCAGGTTTATTGTGGGTGGTGACTTTTAACGCCAAGCATACCTGGAAAGAAACTTTATGAATGTATTTTAATGCATCATTATAAAACCCTATCACAGGTATACCTACATATTGGTCCAGTGATCCGAATAAAATATCAGATTTAATAGATTTCTTTGTTACCTCCGTATACCTAGTCATTTACTCAATATAATTGATTCTGACGACCTTAATTCAGATCACACTCCTATAATTTTAAGCTACAGTACCATTTTACAAACTGAAGCCAAAAACTGCTAAGTAATCTAACCAAAACAAGTAAGAAAATTATAGTCGGTCTAGACCGACTATACCATACCCTATACCATGCGTTTAGAAACCCTATTTCTTAGGCCCAACTAACTCAACATAGAAAATAAGCAAAAACCAAATCTGAGTGGGATTTTTATTAATTTTTTTGGCTGCAGATATGAAAAAGTTCATATCGGATGCTATATCTATATGGGGACTAGGTCCAAAAATGGACCGATCCTGATCATGTTTGGTAAAGTCTCTTGTATTTTGCAAAAATATATACAAACAAAATCTGAGAAGAATCAGTGCAATATTTTTGTTTTTTAATAGATTTAGGTGAAGATCGGGAATCAGCTCTATATGGGGCCAAAGGGATCATTTTTGGACTACTCATTAATGGACGTAATGAACGCATACAAAACCCAATTTGAGTAAGATCTATATGACAATTTGGATCTTATGGCAATTTATGGCGATTTCATAGGGGTAATTTGTATGGGGGCTAGGTCTGAACATGGACCGATTCTCACCAATTTCAATAGCGTTCATCCCATGATCGATAAAAGCTTATATACCAAATTTCATCAAAATATATTCATATTTGCGACCTGCAGTTTGATTACAAAGTTTACATGGACACACAGACGGACGGACGGACATTGTTAAATCAACTCAGAAAGTGATTCTGATTCGATTGGTATAATTAAAGATGGGTCTAGGTCAAATATTTTTGGTTGTTACAAACAGCAGCACAAAGTCATTATACCCAAACCACATAGTGGTATAGGGTATAAACATACCTTGATTCCTTTAGATATAAGATGCATATAAATTTAGAACTAAATATGTCAATAAAGTCATGTGATGAAATTGATAGTGCTGTTGAAAAGTTAACAAACCTTATTCATGAAGATGCATTATTACCTATCCCACAATTATCACAGAAAATGAAAGTAAATTTTGTAATATCGACAGGAATAAGGGACTTAATAATCAAAATATCTCAAAAAGTGTATAAAAGAAATGAATAATGAAGAGTTATCAAATTTTTTAAGAAATTTTGACACGACTAATAACAATGAATATAGCTTATGGAAAGAAATCCAAAGGAACAAACGGAATATGGTGCAGAAATGATAAAAGTGAAGCTGAATTGTTTTCTCACCACTTAGAACAGTCTTTTAAATCATTTCCACTCACAAATTCTACCGATGAGAGTAATATATTAAACTTCTTAAAATGTCCCTACCAATAAAATCCTTTTCTCCCAGAGAAGCGTGAAATGAAATATCAAGGCTCAATAACTCTAAATCCACAGGATATGATAAAATAGACTCAAAAGTAGGAAAGTCGCTTTCAAACAAATCCATACTTTTTTTAACCCTGATCTATAACTCTTCACAAGATTATCATACTTTCCACTCCAATGGAAATGTGCAGAGCTCATTATGATACCTAAGCTCAATAAACCAGAAAATTATGTCTCATCATATAGGCCAGTTAGCTTGTTGCCAATTTTTTCTAAAATCTTTGAATGATTATTTTCACAGAGATTATTAACCGTTTTGGAAAAACAAAATATCATACCCGATCATCAGTTTGGCTTTCGTCACAAGCATGGAACCCCGGAACAATGTCTTCGTATTGTAAATGTTATATCAGACACTTTCGAAAAAAATGTATTGCTCTGTGGCGTTTTTAGATGTAAAACAAGCATTTGACCGGGTTTGGCATGAAGGACTTTTGTATACGCCAACATATGCAGTATTAATGCTGGTGTACCACAGGGTAGTGTGTTAGGTCCAGTGTTGTATACTATTTACACTTCAGTCATGTCTCTAATGGATGATGTAACAATAGTCACCTACACAGATAATACTGCTATATTATCACCAAATGAATCACCGGTGGGAGCATCATTCTTGGTCCAAAGGGAATTTAACCTACTTCAACAATGGCTAACAAAAAGGAAGATTTGTATCAATACAGACAAACTAAATCATGTAAAATTTACACTTAGAAGAGAAGAATGCACTTCGCTATATATATGTAAATGGTACTGAAATTCCAAAAAAAAAAAAAAAAAAATAGTGCAAAATATTTAGGAATGCATCTGGATAGAAGATAAACGTGGCAAAAAACTTCTTAATACCAAGCAAAAAACTTCTTAATACCAAAACCAAAAATATGTACTGATTATTAAGACCAAAGTCAGACCTAAGTCAGTACGGATATACGCACACAGAAAACAGATTCATTGTGGCTACCGAATTTATTACCAACCGAATTGCGATAATGCTAATAACCGATTTTCGGGTTCACGATGATTATAATTATATTGCTTTAACAGTAAATATTTTATCATAATAGAAAATTTGCAGATGATATGAAATTTCTGTTGATACAATCGAAAATACAGTTGTTCCACTTAAGACCAATTCGGTTGGCAAATATTTTTTCTGTGTGCGGCATTCAACTATCGAGAACCTCGGGTAACTCGAACGTAGAGATATTGGAACGGTATTAAAATAAAACCCTATGATCTATAGCAGATGCTCCATGGTTTGTTACCAACAAAAGACTTAATGAAGATCTTAAAATTCCTTGGGTTAAAGATAAAATCATTAGGTTCAGTTCTCGATATATAGATCGACTTGGTGATCGTTATAATACCTTAGCTATCTTTATTAGACGAACCAAACGAGGTTAGAAGACTGAAAAGATTACATGTATTAGACCTACAGTGTAGGCAATAGCATAAAAAAAAATCATGTGAATCCGATCACATCTAGTAATTAAAGATTTTTTTATGCCACTTTTTTAAAATCGAACAAAAAGCCTCACCTATGTATCACTTACAGCAATCCACTACAGAGCTCTGCTAATATAAAAATATTTATTATTTTAACGGGTTAATTTTTATTTTTTCGTTTTTAATTTTTCATTTTTTATTTTATTAAATAAAAGATTAAAACATTTAATGTGTGATCATTGTGAAAACTACCTTCAAGCTACTACTATTTGCTTTGAAGAAATTGGAAACAGCCTAGTGATTTCATCAATATATTCTCCCCCAAGGTTTTCTATATCAGAAAATCAGTATACAAGTTTTTTTAAATCACTAGGCCCTCGTTTCATAGTTTCTGGCGATTGTAATGCCAAGCATACATTCGGTGGGTCATGGCTTATTTCCCCGAAGGGTCGTGTTTTGTTCAACACAATTTCTAAAATGGGTATGGATGTGGTCTCAAGCGGAGAACCAAAGTACTGGCCAACAGATGGGCAAAAAATACCCGATTTGATCGATTTCGGATTAACGAAGAACGTCGCAAGAGAACTTGTGCATGTAGAATCTTCATTGGAACTCTCGTCTGACCACACACCCGTTATTGTTACTATTTCGAACCCCCAAAAAATTGCGTCCCCATCTGGTGATTTAACGCTTACAAGCAATATTGATTGGCTAAAATACAAAAAGTTTCTTAGTACCCATTGCACAGAAAGCTTCCCGCTAAAAACACCAGATGACATTGACCTCTCGATTGTCAACTTCGAACAAAATCTCAAACTAGCTGCTCAACTTGCTACTAAACCTCCTCGTCACACCAGGCCATATAGAACTACATCTGTAGATGTTGAAAGGCTATTAGGTGAAAAAAGAAGAATTCGAAGAGAGTGGCAACTGCACAGATCTCCTCAACTTAAGCAACAATTGAAAGAATGCACGAAAAGCCTACGGAAACTGCTTGAAACACAAAGAAAAGCTAATTTGAATAGTTATCTTGAAAAACTGGATCCAACAGAAACAAGTAAGAAAATTATAGTCGGTCTAGACCGACTATACGATACCCTATACCATGCGTTTAGAAACCCTATCTCTTAGGCCCAACTAACTGGACATTGAAAATAAGCAAAAACCAAATTTGAGTGGTATTTTTATAAATTTTTTTGGCTGCAGATATGAAAAAGTTCATATCGGATGCTATATCTATAAAGGGACTGGGTCCAAAAATGGACCGATCCTGATCATGTTTGGTAAAGTCTCTTGTATTTTGCAAAAATATATACAAACAAAATTTCAGAAGAATCAGTGCAATATTTTTGTTTTTTAATAGATTTAAGTGAAGATCGGGAAGCAGCTCTATATGGGGTCAAAGGGATCATTTTTGGATTACTCATTAGTGGATGTAATGAACGCATACAAACCCAATTTGAGTAAGATCTATATGACAATTTGGATCTTATGGCAATTTATGTCGATTTCATATGGACCGATTCTCACCACTTTCAATAGCGTTCATCCCATGGCGGATAAAAGCTTATATACCAAATTTCATCAAAATATATTCATATTTGCGACCTGCAGTTTGATTACAAGCTTTACATGGACACACAGACGGACGGACGGACGGACGGACGGACGGACGGACGGACATTGTTAAATCAACTCAGAAAGTGATTCTGATTCGATCGGTATAATTAAAGATGGGTCTAGGTCAAATATTTTTGGTTGTTACAAACAGCAGCACAAAGTCATTATACCCAAACCACATAGTGGTATAGGGTATAAAAACTGATTACTCTTTGTGGCCTGCTACAAAAAATCTTAAAAGACCTGTTGTATGTAAGCCTCCTCTAAGAAAGGAAAGTGGAGGATGGGCTAGGAATGACAAAGAGAAGGGAGATCTGTTTGTGGAACATCTAAAAAAAGTTTTTACTCCAAATATAACCCCTAGTTCTATTGATGAGTTGCCACCTGTTACTTCACAGCATAGAGCAATGTCCCTTCGTTTTGAGATTCGAGAGGTCGAAAAGGCTATTTTTGATTTAAACCCCAAAAAAGCATCGGCGATCGATGGGATCAGTAATAAAATGTTTTTGGAGTTACCCCGAATAGCATTAAGAATAATGTTTATTTTTAATGCTATAATACGCCTTGAACATTTTCCAGAATGGAAAATTTCATTCGTTACAATGATACCTAAACCAGGTAAAGATCACACAAAGGTCGATTCATATAGACCAATAAGTTTACTGTCCAACTTGTCAAAATTATTCCAGAGAATTTTGGTAAACAAACTTACAATATCCGTAGATCAAAATAATGTCATTCCAGCACATCAATTTGGTTTCAGACGAAAACAGCACCACTGAGCAAGTTCACAGAAATGTAAGAAGAGCTTTTGAAGAGAAAAAGTACTGCTCTGCACTTGTTATAGACGTCTCGCAAGCCTTCGACCGAGTTTGGCACGAGGGACTCCTCTATAAAGTTAAACAGTTGTTGCCCCCGAACACACATAAGCCAATGGAGAGCTATATAATTAATAGAAAATTCTCTATAAGAGAGAAAAGCTTTGTGAGCTCTCCACAGACAATTCATGCTGGTGTACCACAAGGTAGTACCTTGGGCCTGCTTTTGTACATCCTTTACACATCAGACATGCCAACAAATGAAAACACACTTATGTCGACTTTTGCGGATGATACTGCAGTTTTAAGCGTACACGAAAACCCCTCAACAGCATCTCTTCTTTTACAGAGCCATATTGAAGAGCTGGAAGATTGGCTAGATATGTGGAAGATTAAAGTAAATGAACAAAAGTGTATCCACATAACTTTTACCCTAAGAAGGGAGACTTGCCCTCAAATTCGAATTAGGAACCAGTCTATACCTCAACATTCCTCTGTTAAATATCTCGGACTACATCTTGATCGCCGACTTACCTTAAAATTCATATAGACGCTAAATTGACACAAATAAAATTGAAATTAGTCCAATTCACATGGCTAATTGGCAGGAACTTAAAGATTGTAAGCTCTTGATTTGTAACTCGATTTTCAAACCCATTTGGTGCTATGGTATACATTTATGGGGATCAGAACCAGCTTCAAACACAGAAAGAATACAAAGATGCCAAAACAAGATTTTGAGAATGATTACAGACGCACCATGGTACGTGAGAAACTCACATTTGCACAGAGACTTAAATGTTTCTTTAGTAAAGTACGAAATCACTAGATATAGTGCAAACTATTTGGAAAAGCTAGTCTAACCCGAATCCTCTAGCACGTAACTTAATCAACAATCGTATCCACCAACGCTTAAGAAGGAGGGACACTGCTGATCTCATCGGATGAAAAATGGATTGATACAATTATTTTTTTTTATCATTAGATTACATATGTATATAGAATAAATTAAATTTTGTCAGGCACTGGCTGGATTTAATATTTAAGTTTTAGTTTTAAGATTTGAATAACTTATTGTTAGTTCACAAACCTATGTACAAACCTTGTAAATAAAGATGAGTTACAAAAAAAAATTTTTTTTAATTTTCATTTTTTATTTTTCATTTTTCATTTTTAATTTTTCGTTTTTCATTTTTTATTTTTCATTTTTCATATTTAATTTTTTATTTTTATTTTTTATTTTTTATTTTTAATTTTTTATTTTAATTTTTATTTTTAATTTTTCGTTTTTCATTTTTCATTTTTTATTTTTCATTTTTCATTTTTTATTTTTCATTTTTCATATTTAATTTTCTATTTTTCATTTTTTATTTTTAATTTTTCATATTTTATTTTTCATTTTTAATTTTTTATTTTTCATTTTTTATTTTTCATTTTTAATTTCTCGTTTTTTATTTTTAATTTTTTATTTTTAATTTTTCATTATTCGTTTTTCGTTTTTCTTTTGTAATTTATTATTTTTTTTGTTTTATTTCAATTTTTTATTTTTATTATTAATTTTTTATTTTTCATTTTTATTTTTCATTTTTTATTTTTCAATTTTCATTTTTCATTTTTCATTTTTTATTTTTCATTTTTAATTGTCAAACAGGTTATTACATATCATAATTTTTTCACCAATACAATCAAAGGTCACACCGATGTTGTCTTACGTCTTACATGTTACGCTGTTTTTGTGATTGTATTGTAAAATTGAAATTTACCCCCCTGCGCGTATATATGTTTACATATCAACAAATGTAAATAATGTACATAATATAAAATAAACCATGTAAATATGTCACACAAAAAAAAAAACAAAAAAAAAATTATGATTAGTTTAGTAACTAAAAGTTCCCAAATCAATTTAAATATTTATGTCTGTCTGTTTATCCGCGTGTTCACGTTAGTATCGTTATCAAAGTAAATGTCGCAAATATATTAATATACAGTTACGCTCATCACTGACGCGGTGATTCGCTGATTCGATGAATGTGTACTGTATTCCTATTTCGATTGGGCTAAGAAAAAACATCAGAACATTGATTTTACAAAATTTTTAATATAAGCATGCATGAAAAACAATTTTAACAATTACGGAAATTCTAATAAACTTTCATAGATAGTTATACATAAGGGCCCTGTTGTACTACAAATTAATAATAGTAAATGACAATTGAATTTAACTATTTAACGAAAGAAAAATATATTTTTTTGAAAACCGATTTTTATACCCTCCACATCACTGTGCAGGTGTATATATCAGTTTGTCATTCCGTTTGTAAAGCATCGAAAAATGCATTTGCCACCCCCACAAAGTATATAGATTCCTGAATATTATAACAACTCAAGTTGATACAGCGATATCCGTCCGTCCGTCTGTCTGTTGAAATCACGCTTATTCAGAAAATAAACTATTTACCTGTGGAAATTTGAATAATATGGTTTGTCATTATGGGATAAATCGGGTGTCATTGTTGTAATAATTTATTATACTTTTTCAAATATTTTCTTTACATTTATTATAAATAGTGTAATAAGTCCAGATATAAGTGCAAAGGTAAAACTCAGGCGAATGGTATCAAAGATTCGACGTAACCAAATTTAACAATCTTACATGTTTTTATACCATATACCACCTTGTGGTCAGGACATAATGACTGTCTGATTTTTGTAACTTTCAAAAATATTTGACCTAGACCCATCTTTTATTATACAGATTGACTCAGAATCACTTTTTGAGTCGATTTAGCGATGTCCGTCCTTCTGTCTGTGTGTCCATCTAAACCTCGCAATCAAACTACAGGTCGCAAATGTGAATAAATTTTAATGAAATTTGACATATAAGCTCCTATCGCCCATCGGATGAACGCAAATCGTTTCATGTTCAGACCTAGTCCCCGTACATATGATCCCTATGATATCGACTTAAATTGCCATAAGTTCCAAATTATCATATAGATCTCGGTCGAATTGGGTTTGTGTAGGTTTATTACTTCCGTTTATCAGTAGTCTAAAAATAAACCCTATAGGACAATTCTTAGTCATAGCCATCTGAAGTTGAATCCGATCTTCCCTAAAATATATCAAAAACAAAAATATTTCACAGATTTATCTCAAATTTGGTTTGTTTACGTTTTTGCAAAAAATAAGTGTCCTTACCAAATATGGTCAGGATCGGTCCATTTTTCGGCCTAGTACATAAATATAGCATCCGATATGAACTCTTTCATATCCGAAGGCAAAAAAGTTAATAATAATGCCACTCAAATTTGGTATATGTTTATTTTCTATATCTAATTAGTTGGCCCTAAGACATACGGTCTCTAAACGCACGACATACGGCATCGTATAGTCGGTCTAGACCGATTATAGTTTTCTTACTTGTTTAGTTTTGATTCTGTTTTTTAAATTTAAAATATTCATATTAGCTAATAATTCAAAATTTTATATTTCTTTTTTTTTCAAAGTTTTGGAAATTTGAAATCTCTCGAGCAAATATTTATTATTTGCGGTCGCTTATATTTCGAAAACTTACCATCGTAGAGCAAAATTGTTGAATTTTCTCCTACGTCATTGAAAACCACCAACCGAATTGAGTTCCAACTATTTTTAAGTTTGCCAGATTTAAATGGTTCACAATAATATTCACGCGCCTTTGGCGTATTACAAATAACTAGTCAGTCATATATATTTAAACTAGAATGTCTGTAATTTCAACGAATAAATAGCTATCGTGTAAGGTAAATAGTTCATCGGGGGGTAGGTAAACTGTTATTCGTTGAATTTACTAGAATTAGTTGAAAAATTACGTTAATAGCAAATAGTAAAGAAAAAATTCTATGAAATATTAAGATAAATTTGAGGGGATGAAAAATAAATGATTGCGATTATAGCAATTTTACAGCACTACAGAGTCAGTGAGGCAGTCAGTGAGTTTGTGATAAGCGTCAATATTATTATTTTTTCAGAATTATCTTTTTTCTTATTGAAATTTTTGAAAATAGGTTCATGTTTATCCCTAGCCCCCACTCCAATGTCCTCACTGTTTAGTTCCTATATTAAATTCAGTCTAATATATCTCTGCTAAAAAATATATATAGATAATTTTTTTAGCTGACCTGTTAGATTTTGAAACATTTGTTCATAGAAAAAACTGAAAATTAAACATACATGTAAGAAAGTTATAGTTGATCTAGGACGCATTTATGATACCCATTAACATGTGTTCCAGAAATGGGCTTCTGGTCGAATCATACTGGGTAACGTCATTAATGGACATAAAAAATAATCGTAAATAAAAATTTAACCGAGATTGTTATATATTTTTTCGTTGTTCCTATTGTTTGGATAAGAGGAACTAACATTTCTCTTGTTTGCTATGCGATCCTCGTGGTTGCTGCTCAACATACAATTAGGTTACGGTACATAGCTGTTATCAAATACCTCCCTAGCCTCTATTGGCGAAGTAATAGTTGATTAAGGGATACTATGTGTCGTAACGTCCACCCCAAAAAAAATGTATTTTCTGATAGAAAATATGTTAAAGTTCATAAAAATGTTCCGATCAAGACCATATTTTTTGAGTTCACTTACGTTTTCAAAATCGCATATAAACAAAATTTGAGTAAAATAACTCATACTTGCAAGTCTTTAGTGATTATTGGGAGGGTATTTACTGGTTCTGTACTGCTTATGTTCGGAATAATGATTTAAATAAGAATACAATAGACACACATTAACTAAATTTGATTAATAAATACAGCTATGGACATATAAATGCCACATTTTTTGGTATTTTTTTTTTGTACTGAATTATCGCAGTAGTATTCAGTAATAATACAAACTTAATAATAAAAAAACAAAAATTAAGAAAATGTAAAAACAAATGAAATGTGCTAGATACATAAATTGAACATTCTGAAATCAGTAATATTTTGTTCTGAAGCTTTTGTGTTTGATGACAGATTCACATCTGCGGCCCTTATTCTAAGAGTTTTCGTTAATCATTTTAAAATTGGTTTTTTTTTTGACAATAGTGACTTTTATCTTGAAATGGTCCCAAACATATTTACCTCATTCGAACGCCTTCTGACAAGCCTGCTGGACAGTTCTAAGTCCAAACGACAGACTAATGTCGGATGCTATCTGCCATGATGACAGGAATGAATAATTTCGCTTTTATTACTATGGCTACATCCGTACGCATATTTGTTTTTATAGGCTTTGTCTTCCGAATTATGCCTGTAATCGATACCTCGGAATACTGTACATATGAATGTATTGCATTGTACACATTTTTTTTTTCTTGTACGAAGCATAACATAAGCAATTTCCCTTCTTTGGGCATTTTCCATACTATCCGTCTCCTCCGCGTTGGCAGTTACCTTGACGTGGTGCGGGGGCTTGAGTTCACAATGATTCGAAAGGCTATCCTGATGGGATCTACGATACAGTAGTTTCCCGGCGGGGTCAGTGAAGGACTAAGAACTGCCACCCCCTAATCCAGGCTGTCATGCGTTACTGGATGAGTTTTGCAGTCAGGGGGTTACATTAGACTGTATTTGCATGGCGCCTCTCCGAAACCAGGTCGAATTGGGGAGTAACTGTCTTACCATGGTATGGGGCGCTGCCATGATGTACCATATGATTTTCCCATTTATAGAATTAGACTACTTGGCTTTCGTCGTAAGAAAAAGATAAAACAAAATTATAATCGAAAGAAATTTGAAAATATAAACATGCGGGGCTATTCCACAACCGATCTAGCTGACCGAATGGAGCATGAGCTCTGTGATGATGGTCAGCGGGCCAATGCGGCTGCCAGCAGGAGCAACACTCTATTACCTCAGCGCAAGAAGCCGTCAATGGCAAAGAAATCTGGTGACAACAAAAGTCAACCAATCGGAACCGGTGCAAAAGCACCAATCATGAACACCAGGATATTGATGTCGCCTACAAAAAGTATAGCCGCTACGTCGAAGATTGGGACAATAGCTCCATCGAACAATAGTGGAACACCAGAGGCAAAAACAAGCGATATAGCTGGTGCGACGACGTCGAAGAAAGCAACCCAAAGGGCAGAGGCTAAGCTGAATGACATACCGTCAACATCGGGCAATTTAGCGTGGCGACCGAAATTGGATGTTAAAGCAGCGGAAACTGCGGCTACTACTGCAGGAGCAAAGCTGAAATCTCGAGGGTATGAATTTTGTAGAACCCCAAGGGTACCAGCACCAGGGCAACCAGGAGCCATAGACGACCTACTAAGAAAAAGTCTCAGCAGGGCAGGCTGCAGATGGTACCTAAGGTATCTTGAGAAAGGTCTCGAACCTAAGGAGGCTAGAAGAAAGGCCGACGAGCAAGCAGCCCAGGCACGCGAACAAATGGGCAAGCGCGGCAACAAACAAATTACACCGCCGCAATTGGCAGAAGGCAAAAAGCCGAGGCTCGCAGAACATCCTGCTAGGAACACCACAGCAACGACGAACAAAATAGCGAGCAAAAGCTACTCAAACGTCTCTAAGGTGGTTAAGATGGCAGTGCTGCCAAAGGGATATCCTGAGGTTAACCTAACCACACAGGAGCTGACGGCACTAGAAGGGGCAATTCTAATAGACGTTGCAAAAGGATGGGATCACAAGCTAAAGTTTGAGGGCATCCATTTCCGACCGGGGTATATACTCGTCGACTGCAAGGATGTCCAGACAGCAAACTCACTCAGGCAAACTGCCCCCCAACTTACAGCATGGGATGGGGCACCGCTTATTGCAGGGCTCTACTGGATGCCTACTATTGTAGCTGCCCCGAGAAACCGAGGGGCAAGGAGAAAGACGCAGTATGGTGGAACAATAATCTCTCCACACTCAGAACCGAAGTTCGCAAGAGGAGTAGGCTCAGCGACATCAAAATGAATGGTAGAAGTGCTCTACACGAGATCAGTAGAAACAACAGCAGAGGGGGAGATCATAGCCGTCAACACAACCAGACGATGTCCACAGGGAGGAGTTCTTTCACCATTAATGTGGAGTCTGGTTGTTGACGAATTACTAATGAAACTGTCGGAAGCAGGAATAGAATGTCGAGGCTACGCGGATGATATAGTCTTAATAGCAAGAGGCAAATTCGAGGAAACCCTATGCGACATTGTGCAAAGAGGGTTGAGGATTACATTTCAATGGTGTAGGGCAACAGGCTTGAACATCAATCCGACAAAGACCACTATTGTACCATTTACAAGGAAAAGGAAACTTCCAAGATGGAGGGCAATTCAAATTCTTGGGGAAGTCATCGAACTGGACAGTAAGTTAACATGGCATATGTCGACCAGATCACTGAGAAAGCCAAGCGAGCTACACTGATATGCAGAAGGGTAGCGGGGATGTAAACACAGCATCTTGCACTGGATGTACTCTGTGATGGTCCGCCCAATTGTGACCTATGGGGCTATAACTTGGGCCAAAAGAACAGATCTGAAGTCAATTCAAATGGAGTTAAGTAAAATACAAAGATTAGCGTGCATTGGGATTACGGGTGCAATGAGGACGTGCCCAACAGCATCACTGGAAGCACTATCGGACCTAAGCCCACTACATATAGTGGAGCAAAGGAAAGCCCTGGCTACGGCGATCAGAATCAAGGGGGATAAACCTATAACCAGGCTTTATGAAGGGCAATGGTATCGAATAAGTCAAGTTAATGATTACTCCCTCCTAGATTGCCCCATGGACAAGGTAGAGAAGAAATATGATTTCAGGAAGTACTTTGTTACAAAACTTAGCAATAAGAGAGAATGGAGTGGTTGAGCACAGCATATTCTCTAAGAGAAGATACAATCAAATGGTACACAGATGGGTCAAAAACCGAAAGTGGCACAGGGGCGGAGTCTTCGGGCCTAAAATACACAAGTATTTTCCAATCAGAAATTTATGCCATCGATAGATGTGCACAAATCAACTTGAATAGGAAGTACAAAAGACGGGACAAAAGAGGGGACTTTCCACAAAATTAATAGGGCCGGAACCGTTTTGTGGAATAGGAAAAGGAGTAGGGGAAGGCGTACTCAAGGAACATGAGAATAATGTTAGACGGGAACTTTTCTCGAGCCACTTGAGCTTAAGGCAATCCACTCTTGTGGGGTGGCTACAACAATAAGAGATTTGGGTCGTGCATTGGGTTGTCGTAGAACGGAATGAGAATACTAACCGGGATTTTAACTAGTCACTATAGGCTCAGAGAACTTCTGAACAGGATAGGAATCGTAGAAAACCCCATGTGCGGATTCTGTGATGATGAAACCGAATCACCAGAGCACATACTTGGGGATTGTGGAGCGTTAATGCATAAAAGACATAAAACTACTAGAACCAACCAATATCCTCGAATTCCTGAGGGCTTCAGGGTTGGATGAGATTTTATAGGGATAACCTATTAGCAGAGGGCAGTACAATATATCACTGGTCGCAGTACTTCTAATACCTCTTTATACAATACAATACTATCCGTCTCTCCTCAATTGTGGTATGTTTACCTGATCCCACGTTCAAAAATTTTTCACTCTAAAATACTTCTATTAGATATGTTTCGACTACACAAAATATCAAGTGCTTGTATGTATGTCCACTTAAAATGAACTTTCCTTACAAAAAACTGATAACGATAAATATTAAGCAGAATAACGGAATATTTGTGCGCCGTAATGAGCAGAGAAATTGAAGCTTTAAATTGAACGCAAAAAATTTACCTTTTGATGCACTTTTAGTTAAAAAAGTTAACATTTATTTCAAATCTAATTTTATACTATTTATATGTCCATACTTTGGGGCAGTTTATGGAAGATAGGTTAGAACATTCATTGAGCCGATCAAAACTTCTGCACCATACAAGCGGCCAGTTCATTAGACATTATCACTACTTATGAGGGCGGTCCTACAACAACCCCACCTGACGTATATATGGCGGCAGTAGTTTGACTAAAATAACTTTGGTGAAAAGTGGGAACCTTATAAAACATATGTTTTAAATTTCAAGGCGCCACATTGTATAGTATTTTCTTTTTTTTGAGCCATCAGAAATAAAAAATCTCAGTTGAAAAAATTAGTCACTGTTTTGTATTCAATAATTCCTTTAGAAAGGTCTCAATTCAGTCAATCAATATTAAAGCCGAGCTAGATTCTACTCTGGGGGAGTCTGTTCCTTCGTTTACAACTGTAAAATATTGGGTGGAAAATTTTAAACGGGATGCCAATATTAACACCGTAGTTGTCAAGAAAATCCACAAAATGGTATTGGATGATCGTCAGCTGAAGGTGTGTGAGCTAGCTGAAATGATAGATATAAATATAGAAATAAAAAACATCGTCGTGAAGCTGAGTTTTTGCGTCGATTCGTAAACATGTATGAGACATGGGTCCACCACTTCACATGTGAGACAATGGAACAGTCAAAACAGTGGACTCAATTGAGAGAATCGTGTGTAACGAAGGCGAAGAGTTCCATCTGCAGATAAGGCTATGGAATCTGCTTTTTGGGATGCGTGTGGGATAATTTTTATTGATCGTCTTCAAAAACAGTCAACGATCAGTATTATTTTAACTTATTGCAGCATTTAAGTGATGAAATTGAAGAACTCGCCACGAAAAAGAACCTATTTTCCTAGAATTCCTAGAATTTCCTCATCATGCACTTTATTCGCTAGATTTAGGTCCCTCGGATTAATTTCTATTTCCAAACTTGAAAAAATGGCTCGGTGGCAAAAGATTTGCCAATAATGAAGAGGTGGGTCTGTGGTTGATGGCTCTTTTAAAGAGCTAGACAGTTTTTACTATAAGTAGGGTACGGGTTGTTCTGGGATCGCCCTAATATATCAATGCCAATAGTTTGTAATAAATTTCTTAAAATCTAATTACCATCAATAATGCTTAATTGGAAAAATAAATAATTTTTCGAAACGTGGTTTTATGTCTAGAGTATAAAACCCGTTTAAACGTTTTTTTTAGAAAATTATTTCATTTTATTTAAATAGATTGAAACAATGCCAATTAAAACAAGTAAGAGTGTTAAATTCGGCTGTGCCGAATCTTTGATACCCTCCACCTCGATTTGAGTCTTGATAATAAATGTAAATGAAAAAGTAAACAATTTGTTAAACATAATACCAAATTATTTCAGCAAATTCTTTGGGTTGGTTTTCGTCTTTTCTATTATTTCGTATTTATTTCGGTGTTTGCTTTTTGGTCATCGTGGTTGCTGATCGGCATGCATTCAGGTTATATACCTACATATATGCATGCGTTTCCGGTTATATGACATAACTTCTCGTGGCTATATGCACTAAATCGTGCTAATTGGAGATGGCTGTATAGTTTCTTTTAACTGGCCAAATATTTCTTCATTGCGGCCATATAGGTCGGATGGAGTAACAAAATAATAACCAAAAAAAAGCTCTCTCATAGAGAATAAATTTATAATAATAATAAATAATCAAATAAGGGATGCCAAACGCAAAAAAACCAAATGTCCTAAACATTTTAAATAAAATAATTTGTTATCTTTATTTTCTGGAAAACTTCAAATATTCATCCAAAAAAAATTGTAAAAATTTATATATAAACAAGTAAGAAAATTATAGTCGGTCTAGACCGACTATACGATACCCTATACCATGCGTTTAGAAACCCTATCTCTTAGGCCCAACTAACTGGACATTGAAAATAAGCAAAAACCAAATTTGAGTGGGATTTTAATAATTTTTTTGGCTGCAGATATGAAAAAGTTCATATCGGATGCTATATCTATAAAGGGACTAGGTCCAAAAATGGACCGATCCTGATCATGTTTGGTAAAGTCTCTTGTATTTTGCAAAAATATGTACAAACAAAATTTGAGAAGAATCAGTGCAATATTTTTGTTTTTTAATAGACTTAAGTGAAGATCGGGAAGCAGCTCTATATGAGGTCAAAGGCATCATTTTTGGACTACTCATTAGTGGATGTAATGAACGCATTCAAACCCAATTTGAGTAAGATCTATATGACAATTTGGATCTTATGGCAATTTATGTCGATTTCATATGGGTAATTTGTATGGGGGCTAGGTCTGAACATGGACCGATTCTCACCAATTTCAATAGCGTTCATCCCATGGCCGATAAAAGCTTATATACCAAATTTCATCAAAATCTATTCATATTTGCGACCTGCAGTTTGATTACAAGCTTTACATGGACACACAGACGGACGGACGGACGGACGGACGGACGGACGGACATTGTTAAATCAACTCAGAAAGTGATTCTGATTCGATCGGTATAATTAAAGATGGGTCTAGGTCAAATATTTTTGGTTGTTACAAACAGCAGCACAAAGTCATTATACCCAAACCACATAGTGGTATAGGGTATAAAAATAACATTCTCATCAAATTGCGTTTATTTATGTAACAATTTTTGTGTTCGCAATTCTTAAATATCATTTGAGGTTTTCTAAAATCCATTGAATTTAAATCAATGTTTTCTGTAGTCCGATTCTGTAAATTTCAACGATCCGACAATCGCAAAATATATAGACAGCTATTGTTGTTTGCACCAAGGATTAAGTGATTCACTAAGTACAGGCATCTTAACGACAGTCAACATCTCTATTTTTATATTTATTTAAATTGTAAACGAGTGGCATCTCTGTCAAAATAAGCGAAAAACATAAAGAATAGAAAAAACAAATTACTTCGTGTTTGACAAGATGATTTTATGTTTATGTTTAATATCTTTATTTTTTACTAATATTTCTGTTTATTTATTTGAAAATGAAATAATGAATTGAATATGCTATATAATTTTTTTATTTATATAAAAATTTTTTTTTAATAAAAGCAAAATATTTCCACTATTTTATGATTTTTATTTATGTATGACGACATTTCAACCTAAAAGTTTTTATCGATTGAATAAACAACACAAAAATGGTTGTCGTTTAGATAACAACAACAGCAGCTAAATTAACCAATAGCGAATATCGTTTAAAAATTTTACTGATAATTTTGCTATTTTCTTTTTTTAATGATCCGACTATCGTTAAAAGAAGTTTTTGAATCGCGATGGTGAACGCTATTAATTTCTCCTGAATGTCAGTATTTTCCTTAAATGTGAAAATTATTTAAATGTTTTTTTTTTTTTTTGGAATTTCAATTTGTGTTTAACGAATAAAATTTATATATTAAAGATGCAATTGATGTCTTCTAAATTTAAAATTTTTATTTCCGATGTTTTGATATGATTTTCTGAAATTCAATTAATTGTAATTTATAATTGGAAATTTTTAATTCCAGTTTTTAGAATTGATATTTTCTTAAATTTGAATGGAGAATTTAAAAAGTTCAATTTTGTATTTATGTGAATAATAATGCTTTAGTAATTTGAAACAATTTTAAAAAATTAGATGTAATCGCAATCAGATATTTTGTAGGTAAAGCAGAATAATAATTCTATATAACTATGTAGAACTGTTTTGAAAGCAAAAAACTCATTGATAAACTCGGTAACTCTATTTTATAAAGACAACAAAAAGTTAACATGCCAAACTTATGTTCATATTTGTAAAAGAATAATGAAAAAACGTATGAAATAAAAGACCAGCCCGTGTATACTCTTAACATTGTTCTGTATGATATCTAGTTGAAAATATTAACATTCATGTTAAAATAGAAATAACTATTGCAAAGCTAATTAGAACAAACAAAAATTGTGGCGCCATCTACTGTGGCATAGCCACGCTGAGCAAAATGAAGTGACACTCTGTTAATGCAAAAGAAATGTATTTTCCCCACAACAAAATATTGCAGAATTTTATGTTAATAAAATAATATACCGATTTATTTCTAACATTCAGTTGTTATGGATATACATATATAGAATATAGTATATTATTTGTATTATTTAATATGTTTATGTATGTATATGTAAATATTACACACAAAAAATACAACATCAAACGTTATTTTTGTGTTTTTCTCTTTAAATAAATTTACACATAAATTTTTCTTTTGTTAAATTTACATTGTTTTTTTTTTATTAACAACTAGGTATTTTAGCATTATTTGCTTTAGAAATTGGTGAATTTTTACTCCCTTTATATTAACTCGTAGTGTCTGCTTGTCGAAAAATTTTTGGATCGATTTTAACCCCTTTCTCGTGACCCATTCGATCTGAAATTTTGCAGGCAGGCTCGTGGTAATGACATAAATGATGTAACAAATTTTTTTAGTGATGCCAAAACAATGGAAACTTTTAAATTTTTCTACCAGAGTTTATAAAAAAAATGTACAAAGGGTTAGTTTTAATTATATTATTACCCCAACGACCACAAAAACAACAAGTCCAGCTATGACAACAACACAACATTTAGAATAAAATAAGAACAATATAGAAACATCATATTTTCAATTTTTTTTTTACTTTGTCAGAGATTTCCCTGGACCTGTTCCACCGATTTCAATGATTTTTGAAATAAAATCTTCCCATGAATTTAGTGAATCATTCTCATTAAAAATGATCACTGTAGCTGCACCATTGAAGGCGTGATCGTGACAAGAACAACATAGAAAATTATATTTTTTCAAGACTTTTTTTAGTTCTTCATTCAAATCTCGGGCCCTAATCGACCGATTTGGACGATTTTAAATGGCGAACTTTTCAGGATATTATTGAAAAATTTTTTTGCCAATGAGCATCCTAGCTCCCGATTGATGCCGTCATCGTGATTTCCACAGACGGACAGACGGACATCGCTATATCAACTCCGGTTGTTATAAGGATCACAAATATATATATTTTATGGGGTCCAAAATTTTTTTTCTAATTATTACAAACGAAATGACAAACTTATAAAGGGTGATTTTTTAAGAGCTATAGGAAAGTTTTCAAAAAAAAAAAACACATAAAATTCAGAAAAATTCTTGAAATCTTTATTTTAGTCGATAGTACGGTCCATATAATATAATTTAATGTTTGAAGATTATTTCATGCAAATGTTGACCGTGACTGCGCCTCAAATGGTCCATCCGCTTAGTCCAATTTTGGCATACTCTTTCCAACATTTCGGCCGGTATCTCACGAATAAATGCTTCAATGTTGTCTTCCGATGCGTCAATTGAAGCGGGATTGTCTGTATAGACATGAGCTTTAACATAGCCCCACAAAAAATAGTCTAAAGGCATTAAATCGCACGATCTAGGCGGCCAATTGACCGGTCCCGAACGTGAAATAAAATGTTTACCGAACGCGCCTCTTAATAAGTTCATTGTTGCGCGTGCTGTGTGGCATTTGGCACCGTCTTGTTGAACCCACATGTCATGCAAGTCAAGCTCTTGCATTTTAGGCAAAAAAAGTTGGATATCATCTCTCGGTAGCGCTCACCATTCACAGTTACGTTACGATTCCCATCATCTTTGAAGAAGTACGGTCCAATGGTGCCACCAGCCCATAAACCGCACCAAACTGTGACTTTTTCTGGATGCATTGGTAGCTCTTCCAATGCTTCTGCTTGTGATTCTGCTTATTTACGTACCCATTGACCCAAAAATGAGCTTCGTCGATGAGCATAATTTTTCGGTAAAAAAGTGGATCTTCGGCCAACTTTCCAAGAGCCCATTCACCAAAAATTCTACGTTGCGGTAGGTCGTTCGGCTTTAATTCTTGCACCAGCTGTATTTTGAAAGGCTTCACACCTAAATCCTTCCGCAAAATTTTCCACGTTGTTGAGTAACAGAGGCCCAATTGCTGCGAACGGCGACGAATCGATAATTGATGGTCATCATTAACACTGGCCGATACAGCTGCGATATTTTCTTCAGTTCGCACTCTACGTAAGCGTGTTGGTGGTTTAATGTCCAACAATGTAAATTTGGTGCGAAATTTAGTCACAATAGCCCGAATAGCCGCTTCAGTGGGTCGATTAAACTGACCATAAAATGGAAGAAGCGCGCGATGAACTTTCTTAACAGAGCACGCATTTTGATAATAAAATTCAATAACTTGCAAGCGTTGTTCATTTGTAAGACGATTCATGGTTGAATTATAGACCAAACTGAAGATGTTTGACAATGAAACAAAACACGAAACGTGCGTCAGCTGTTTAAACTAGTGTTGCCAAAAAGATAATAGCTAAAAAATCACCCTTTATATACCCTCTGCACACTGGAGTGGAGGGTATAAAACTCATAAGATTTAATGGTAATGCAATTTTTGGCATTAGCATGTTATGACTGAAGCTAATGAAATTTTAATGCCAATATAAAAATTCCCAACCATGTTTGCATACATCGTGGTCACACAGCCATTGGAAAACGACACTGTGCTTAGGTCAAGTATCCGTATATCATTCAAATCATACACACAGAGTTGTATAGCGTATTAAACTCTATAACATGTTGATGCCTGTCCTATGTGGCGTTAAATTTATTTTGAATTCATTGTGGCCCAAATCGTGTCTCAAAATTGTGATTGAATCGGCGACACATAGTTTATTTGTTTTTCTTTATTGTAATATAAATTATTTAAAATCGAATAGCATCATCTTTTGTAAAACTAACAGTAAGAAACAGAAATAAAAATGGAATGATAACAGCCAAAACAATTATAAAACTGCACATAATAACTTTTTGTATGATAGGTATAAAATAAAATTTTTTTGCACCAACATTATATACTTATGGGCCGAATAAAACAACAATAATTAAATCAAATAAAGTGTTATAAAGTGTACGTTAAATATTGAATATTTCATTTGTTTTCAGTACAAATTTTAAGTGTTGTTGGTAAATTGATAAATGTTATTTTTTAAAAGTGTAGTATTGAATTTGTATGTGTATTTTGTTCATGTCAATATTGGTACATTTTATTTAAACATATATTTATAGTTTATGATCCCATGAATAGACCTCTGGTACAGATGACGGATATGATAAATCATACATTTGGGATTTGATAAATTCCCGTTTGTCTACGGGTTCTGGACGTACAGTTGCTAAACCTGGAAATGAGAAAATATTAAATTAAATTATACCAAAAATACACAATAGATTTTTAAGTTTTGATTAATTTAAGGTAATTTGATAAATGAGGTTTATATATATATATATATTCTTAATCCCTGTAAAAACTCGAGTCAATATTAACGATGCCCGTCTGTCCATTCGTCTATCTGTCTGTTGAAATCACTCTCATTCACAAAATCCACGATTTATCTGGGTAAAGTTATGTTAATATCTATAGTTATTTTCTATTCGACCTTTGCAAATTTAATTGTAACAAGTAAGAAAATTATAGTCGGTCTAGACCGACCATACGATACCCTATACAATGGTTTTGAAACCCTATTTCTTCGGTCCAACTAACTGGATATAGAAAATAAGCAAAACCCAAATTTGAGTGATATTGTTATTAATTTTTTTGGCTGCAGATATGAAAAAGTTTATATCGGGTGCTATATTTATATGGAGACTAGGTAGAAATATGGACCGATCCTGACCATATTTGGTAAAGTCACTTATATTTTGGAAAAATAAGTACAAACCAAATTTGAGAAAAATCTGTGCAATATCTTTGTTTTTTTGATAGATTTAAGTGAAGATCGGGAAGCAGCTCTATATGGGGCCTATGACTAAAATTGGCCTTTAGGGATTATTTTTGGACTACTTATTAATGGATAAAATAAACACATACCAACACGATTTGTCTAAGATCTATCTGATAATGTGGATCTTATGGCAATTTATGTCGATTTCATAGGAGTCATTTGCATGGGGAATAGGTCTGAACATGGACCGATTTTCACCAATTTATACCACTATGTGGTTTGGGTATAATGTCTTTGTGCTGCTGTTTGTAACTACCAAAAATATTTGACCTGGACCCATCTTTTACTATAGCGATTAGCTCAGAATCACTTTCTGAGTTGATTTAGCGATGTCCGTCCGTTTGTGTGTCCATGTAAACCTTGTAATCAAACTACAGGTCGCAAATATGAATATATTTTGATGAAATTTGGTATATAAGCTTTTATCGGCCATAGGATGAATGCTATTGTCAAATTTGGTTTATGCTTATTTTCTATATCGAATTAGTTGTACCGAAGAGACCATGGTATAGGGTATCGTATAGTCGGTCTTGACCGACTATAATTTCTTACTTTTTAATAAGTGATGCAAACTCGATGATAAAAACTTTAATAGAATGTATCGTTTTGAAATATTTAGTGGACTTATACTAGAGTGATTGACCTCATACTATACTACTACTATAGCATTTGAAATGCTGAGGATTAATAACGTGGCCAACTGATTAAATAAAAGAAACTAGCATGTAGTAGAACCAAATACAGTTTGAAGGTGAAATTGAATCCGTATTTTGATTCTTCAGAAAGATTTTTACTTAAAAAAAAATTTAACCACTATTAAAGTTGAGTCTACTTTTAGGCTTAACAACCAACATCTCTGCTTAAGAAAAAATATTATTGTAATGGGACCTAAGAGTATACTAATGTTTTAATATTTTATTTTTTAATGAACGAAATCTAGTACCTGCGAAATCATAAATGTATAAATTGAATTTACTTTAAAAGTCCTTACGATGTTTTTTCATAGCTTGGAGAGTCTAAACTTAATTTTAATATGCAGGGATCCTTTATAATTTTTATAGAAAAATCGTTCTCAGCTGTATCGGTTGGTAAAGGTACATTAATGTACTCATTCTCAGAGTAAAGTTAAAGTATTCATAGATATGTTTTTCAAATTCACTTACCATTTTTATAGGCGTATTCCATAATATAGACAGCAATTTCAATGGAACATTCTGTTATTTTGCTTAATGGTGGATACAAACTTCCTTTAGCCAAATCTTCAGGGGCACATAGGTCTGCTAAGCATTCAGCTGATAACAGGAACACTTCTTCCGGTATGGTCAACATGCCGGCACAGAGAACACCCAAAGCAACTCCGGGGAATATATATGAATTGTTACCCTGGCCAGGGTAAAAGGTTTTTCCCATATACTCCACGGGATCGAAGGGAGAACCAGAAGCAAAAATACACTTGCCATTGGTATATTTGTAAGCCTCTTCAGCGGTACATTCTGCCTTACTGGTGGGATTAGATAGTGCAAATATTATGGGCATATCATTGAAATCAGCCATTTGTTCAAGAATCTCTTTAGTGAAAGCACCACCAATAGCTGCAGCACCAATTAGAACAGAAGGTCTCAACGTCTCGACAGCATCAGCCAAAGTATTGATGGGCTGATGGTCTTGGGCAAAGCGGAGTTTATGCTCGGAAATGCCGCCGGCAGGACGATTTTTAACAATTAATCCCTTGCTATCCACCATCCAAATACGTTCTTTAGCTTCTGCCTCTGAGAGACCTTCTTTAATTAATGCCATCAAACATAAATTGGCAATACCCAGAGCCGCTTCACCAGCACCAAAGAATAAAATTTTGTTCTCTTTCAAGAGAGTGTTCTTGATTTTCAGTGACGCCAACAGACCTCCCACAGCCACGGAAGCAGTACCTTGAATATCATCATTAAATGTACAATAATTATTACGATATTTTTCCAACAGACGAAAAGCATTAGCATTGGCAAAATCTTCAAATTGTATCAAACAATTTTGACCGAAGCGACTCAATACTGCAGTCATAAATTCTTCAATAAATTCATCGTACTCCGCGCCAGTTACACGCCTTTGTCTCAAGCCTATGTACAAAGGATCCTTCAAAATGCTTTCCGTGTTGGTGCCAACATCCAAAGTGACTGGCAAACATTGACTGGGCTTAATGCCAGCCAAGGCTGTATACAGAGACAGTTTGCCCACAGGTATACCCATACCGTTGGCTCCTAAATCACCTAAACCCAAAATGCGTTCACCATCGGTTACAACAATAGCACGAACATCAGTTTCTGGCCAATTCTGAAATTTCACAAAAGAAAATCTGATTAAAATAAATTCCATAATAACGATACATTTACTAACGTTCTTTAAGAAAATTCAATTTCTTTTTTAGAATTATAAAATTGTTTTTCAGTTGAATAAAGAAGCAAAATAGTTTGATACCAAATTTTCTAAATTTAGAAAATTTTGTATTAACACAACTCGGCTCATTTTGGTTTTATTTGATAATAAAATAATTTCAAAACAATATAAAGCTTTCGATAAAGAGCTTACCGTTGCCGGCAGTGGAACCCTTTGGAAAAAGTGGTAATAAATATAGCAGTTGTGAAGCGATTGGTATAAAGGCCTAGTTAGCCACACTTTGTTAAAATGTATCCGTACCGTAAATGTAACGTTGGCATTTAGTGCAATTATAGAACGTAAAATTAACAAACTTTATCAGCTATTCACAAATGTCACGTACAAACGTAGCAAAAATAATTTTCAACAGATTGAGACGTTCCGGTTACGTGACAGTTGAGTTCGGTAACTGCTCTAAATGCTTTTCAACAGAAAAAAACAGCTGACACGTTTAGTTACGGTTACGTGTGGCTAACTAGGCCTTTAGCCCCCCCCCATATAAAGCTACTTCCCTATCTTCACTTAAATCTATCAAAAACCCAAATTATTGCACAGATTTTTCTCATATTTGGTTAGTATATGTCCTTGCAAAAAATAAGTGACTTCACCAATTACGTTCAGGATCGGTCCATTTTTCGACCTAGCCCCATACAGATATGAAAAAATTAATAAAAGAATTCACTGATTTTGCTTATGCTAATTTTCTATACCCCAGTCTATTAGAAGGTCAGGTCCAAAAATGATTTGATCCCAAGTATACTAGTTGGCTATTAACGGACATTAAAAAACTACATTGAGTTATTTTCCATAATCAAATATCTGAAAGCTGGTAGGTCGACTTTAACTAACTAAACTAAGTTTAACTGACATACCAAAAACTCGATCTAAGAATTATTATAGAACTGCAACTAAGATTTAGAATTTTGCACAAAATTCGTCTCATAGACAACTTCGGGGACACCATTTTGAATCAATTGAGGATATAAAAGACGAATCGCAACGCGCTTTGAAGGCCATTTCATAAATCGAGTTTTCAGATAATTGGAAAAAAGTTGCCAGAAGTGTATTGTATTCGAGGGGGACTACTTTGATTCTGTAAATTTCAACGATCCGACAATCGCAAAATATATAGACAGCTATGCACCAAGGATTAAGTGATTCACTAAGTACAGACATCTTAACGACAGTCAACATCTCTATTTTTCTATTTATTTAAATTGTAAACGAGTGGCATCTCTGTCAAAATAAGCGAAAAACATAAAGAATAGAAAAAACAAATTACTTCGTGTTTGACAAGATGATTTTATGTTTATGTTTAATATCTTTATTTTTTACTAATATTTCTGTTTATTTATTTGAAAATGAAATAATGAATTGAATATGCTATATAATTTTTTTATTTATATAAAAATTTTTTTTTAATAAAAGCAAAATATTTCCACTATTTTATGATTTTTATTTATGTATGACGACATTTCAACCTAAAAGTTTTTATCGATTGAATAAACAACACAAAAATGGTTGTCGTTTAGATAACAACAACAGCAGCTAAATTAACCAATAGCGAATATCGTTTAAAAATTTTACTGATAATTTTGCTATTTTCTTTTTTTAATGATCCGACTATCGTTAAAAGAAGTTTTTGAATCGCGATGGTGAACGCTATTAATTTCTCCTGAATGTCAGTATTTTCCTTAAATGTGAAAATTATTTAAATGTTTTTTTTTTTTTTTGGAATTTCAATTTGTGTTTAACGAATAAAATTTATATATTAAAGATGCAATTGATGTCTTCTAAATTTAAAATTTTTATTTCCGATGTTTTGATATGATTTTCTGAAATTCAATTAATTGTAATTTATAATTGGAAATTTTTAATTCCAGTTTTTAGAATTGATATTTTCTTAAATTTGAATGGAGAATTTAAAAAGTTCAATTTTGTATTTATGTGAATAATAATGCTTTAGTAATTTGAAACAATTTTAAAAAATTAGATGTAATCGCAATCAGATATTTTGTAGGTAAAGCAGAATAATAATTCTATATAACTATGTAGAACTGTTTTGAAAGCAAAAAACTCATTGATAAACTCGGTAACTCTATTTTATAAAGACAACAAAAAGTTAACATGCCAAACTTATGTTCATATTTGTAAAAGAATAATGAAAAAACGTATGAAATAAAAGACCAGCCCGTGTATACTCTTAACATTGTTCTGTATGATATCTAGTTGAAAATATTAACATTCATGTTAAAATAGAAATAACTATTGCAAAGCTAATTAGAACAAACAAAAATTGTGGCGCCATCTACTGTGGCATAGCCACGCTGAGCAAAATGACGTGACACTCTGTTAATGCAAAAGAAATGTATTTTCCCCACAACAAAATATTGCAGAATTTTATGTTAATAAAATAATATACCGATTTATTTCTAACATTCAGTTGTTATGGATATACATATATAGAATATAGTATATTATTTGTATTATTTAATATGTTTATGTATGTATATGTAAATATTACACACAAAAAATACAACATCAAACGTTATTTTTGTGTTTTTCTCTTTAAATAAATTTACACATAAATTTTTCTTTTGTTAAATTTACATTGTTTTTTTTTTATTAACAACTAGGTATTTTAGCATTATTTGCTTTAGAAATTGGTGAATTTTTACTCCCTTTATATTAACTCGTAGTGTCTGCTTGTCGAAAAATTTTTGGATCGATTTTAACCCCTTTCTCGTGACCCATTCGATCTGAAATTTTGCAGGCAGGCTCGTGGTAATGACATAAATGATGTAACAAATTTTTTTAGTGATGCCAAAACAATGGAAACTTTTAAATTTTTCTACCAGAGTTTATAAAAAAAATGTACAAAGGGTTAGTTTTTATTATATTATTACCCCAACGACCACAAAAACAACAAGTCCAGCTATGACAACAACACAACATTTAGAATAAAATAAGAACAATATAGAAACATCATATTTTCAATTTTTTTTTTACTTTGTCAGAGATTTCCCTGGACCTGTTCCACCGATTTCAATGATTTTTGAAATAGAAATCTTCCCATGAATTTGGTGAATCATTCTCATTAAAAACGATCACTGTAGCTGCACCATTGAAGGCGTGATCGTGACAAGAACAACATAGAAAATTATATTTTTTCAAGACTTTTTTTAGTTCTTCATTCAAATCTCGGGCCCTAATCGACCGATTTGGACGATTTTAAATGGCGAACTTTTCAGGATATTATTGAAACATTTTTTATGCCAATGAGCATCCTAGCTCCCGATTGATGCCGTCATCGTGATTTCCACAGACGGACAGACGGACATCGCTATATCAACTCCGGTTGTTATAAGGATCACAAATATATATATTTTATGGGGTCCAAAATTTTTTTTCTAATTATTACAAACGAAATGACAAACTTATAAAGGGTGATTTTTTAAGAGCTATAGGAAAGTTTTCAAAAAAAAAAAACACATAAAATTCAGAAAAATTCTTGAAATCTTTATTTTAGTCGATAGTACGGTCCATATAATATAATTTAATGTTTGAAGATTATTTCATGCAAATGTTGACCGTGACTGCGCCTCAAATGGTCCATCCGCTTAGTCCAATTTTGGCATACTCTTTCCAACATTTCGGCCGGTATCTCACGAATAAATGCTTCAATGTTGTCTTCCGATGCGTCAATTGAAGCGGGATTGTCTGTATAGACATGAGCTTTAACATAGCCCCACAAAAAATAGTCTAAAGGCATTAAATCGCACGATCTAGGCGGCCAATTGACCGGTCCCGAACGTGAAATAAAATGTTTACCGAACGCGCCTCTTAATAAGTTCATTGTTGCGCGTGCTGTGTGGCATTTGGCACCGTCTTGTTGAACCCACATGTCATGCAAGTCAAGCTCTTGCATTTTAGGCAAAAAAAGTTGGATATCATCTCTCGGTAGCGCTCACCATTCACAGTTACGTTACGATTCCCATCATCTTTGAAGAAGTACGGTCCAATGGTGCCACCAGCCCATAAACCGCACCAAACTGTGACTTTTTCTGGATGCATTGGTAGCTCTTCCAATGCTTCTGCTTGTGATTCTGCTTATTTACGTACCCATTGACCCAAAAATGAGCTTCGTCGATGAGCATAATTTTTCGGTAAAAAAGTGGATCTTCGGCCAACTTTCCAAGAGCCCATTCACCAAAAATTCTACGTTGCGGTAGGTCGTTCGGCTTTAATTCTTGCACCAGCTGTATTTTGAAAGGCTTCACACCTAAATCCTTCCGCAAAATTTTCCACGTTGTTGAGTAACAGAGGCCCAATTGCTGCGAACGGCGACGAATCGATAATTGATGGTCATTATTAACACTGGCCGATACAGCTGCGATATTTTCTTCAGTTCGCACTCTACGTAAGCGTGTTGGTGGTTTAATGTCCAACAATGTAAATTTGGTGCGAAATTTAGTCACAATAGCCCGAATAGCCGCTTCAGTGGGTCGATTAAACTGACCATAAAATGGAAGAAGCGCGCGATGAACTTTCTTAACAGAGCACGCATTTTGATAATAAAATTCAATAACTTGCAAGCGTTGTTCATTTGTAAGACGATTCATGGTTAAATTATAGACCAAACTGAAGATGTTTGACAATGAAACAAAACACGAAACGTGCGTCAGCTGTTTAAACTAGTGTTGCCAAAAAGATAATAGCTAAAAAATCACCCTTTATATACCCTCTGCACACTGGAGTGGAGGGTATAAAAATCATAAGATTTAATGGTAATGAAATTTTTGGCATTAGCATGTTATGACTGAAGCTAATGAAATTTTAATGCCAATATAAAAATTCCCAACCATGTTTGCATACATCGTGGTCACACAGCCATTGGAAAACGACACTGTGCTTAGGTCAAGTATCCGTATATCATTCAAATCATACACACAGAGTTGTATAGCGTATTAAACTCTATAACATGTTGATGCCTGTCCTATGTGGCGTTAAATTTATTTTGAATTCATTGTGGCCCAAATCGTAAGTCTCAAAATTGTGATTGAATCGGCGACACATAGTTTATTTGTTTTTCTTTATTGTAATATAAATTATTTAAAATCGAATAGCATCATCTTTTGTAAAACTAACAGTAAGAAACAGAAATAAAAATGGAATGATAACAGCCAAAACAATTATAAAACTGCACATAATAACTTTTTGTATGATAGGTATAAAATAAAATTTTTTTGCACCAACATTATATACTTATGGGCCGAATAAAACAACAATAATTAAATCAAATAAAGTGTTATAAAATGTACGTTAAATATTGAATATTTCATTTGTTTTCAGTACAAATTTTAAGTGTTGTTGGTAAATTGATAAATGTTATTTTTTAAAAGTGTAGTATTGAATTTGTATGTGTATTTTGTTCATGTCAATATTGGTACATTTTATTTAAACATATATTTATAGTTTATGATCCCATGAATAGACCTCTGGTACAGATGACGGATATGATAAATCATACATTTGGGATTTGATAAATTCCCGTTTGTCTACGGGTTCTGGACGTACAGTTGCTAAACCTGGAAATGAGAAAATATTAAATTAAATTATACCAAAAATACACAATAGATTTTTAAGTTTTGATTAATTTAAGGTAATTTGATAAATGAGGTTTATATATATATATATATATATTCTTAATCCCTGTAAAAACTCGAGTCAATATTAACGATGCCCGTCTGTCCATTCGTCTATCTGTCTGTTGAAATCACTCTCATTCACAAAATCCACGATTTATCTGGGTAAAGTTATGTTAATATTTATAGTTGTTTTCTATTCGACCTTTGCAAATTTAATTGTAACAAGTAAGAAAATTATAGTCGGTCTAGACCGACCATACGATACCCTATACAATGGTTTTGAAACCCTATTTCTTCGGTCCAACTAACTGGATATAGAAAATAAGCAAAACCCAAATTTGAGTGATATTGTTAATATTTTTTTTGGCTGCAGATATAAAAAAGTTTATATCGGGTGCTATATTTATATGGAGACTAGGTAGAAATATGGACCGATCCTGACCATATTTGGTAAAGTCACTTATATTTTGGAAAAATAAGTACAAACCAAATTTGAGAAAAATCTGTGCAATATCTTTGTTTTTTTGATAGATTTAAGTGAAGATCGCGAAGCAGCTCTATATGGGTCCTATGACTAAAATTGGCCTTTAGGGATTATTTTTGGACTACTTATTAATGGATAAAATAAACACATACCAACACGATTTGTCTAAGATCTATCTGATAATGTGGATCTTATGGCAATTTATGTCGATTTCATAGGAGTCATTTGCATGGGGAATAGGTCTGAACATGGACCGATTTTCACCAATTTATACCACTATGTGGTTTGGGTATAATGTCTTTGTGCTGCTGTTTGTAACTACCAAAAATATTTGACCTGGACCCATCTTTTACTATAGCGATTAGCTCAGAATCACTTTCTGAGTTGATTTAGCGATGTCCGTCCGTTTGTGTGTCCATGTAAACCTTGTAATCAAACTACAGGTCGCAAATATGAATATATTTTGATGAAATTTGGTATATAAGCTTTTATCGGCCATAGGATGAATGCTATTGTCAAATTTGGTTTATACTTATTTTCTATATCGAATTAGTTGTACCGAAGAGACCATGGTATAGGGTATCGTATAGTCGGTCTTGACCGACTATAATTTCTTACTTTTTAATAAGTGATGCAAACTCGATGATAAAAACTTTAATAGAATGTATCGTTTTGAAATATTTAGTGGACTTATACTAGAGTGATTGACCTCATACTATACTACTACTATAGCATTTGAAATGCTGAGGATTAATAACGTGGCCAACTGATTAAATAAAAGAAACTAGCATGTAGTAGAACCAAATACAGTTTGAAGGTGAAATTGAATCCGTATTTTGATTCTTCAGAAAGATTTTTACTTAAAAAAAAATTTAACCACTATTAAAGTTGAGTCTACTTTTAGGCTTAACAACCAACATCTCTGCTTAAGAAAAAATATTATTGTAATGGGACCTAAGAGTATACTAATGTTTTAATATTTTATTTTTTAATGAACGAAATCTAGTACCTGCGAAATCATAAATGTATAAATTGAATTTACTTTAAAAGTCCTTACGATGTTTTTTCATAGCTTGGAGAGTCTAAACTTAATTTTAATATGCAGGGATCCTTTATAATTTTTATAGAAAAATCGTTCTCAGCTGTATCGGTTGGTAAAGGTACATTAATGTACTCATTCTCAGAGTAAAGTTAAAGTATTCATAGATATGTTTTTCAAATTCACTTACCATTTTTATAGGCGTATTCCATAATATAGACAGCAATTTCAATGGAACATTCTGTTATTTTGCTTAATGGTGGATACAAACTTCCTTTAGCCAAATCTTCAGGGGCACATAGGTCTGCTAAGCATTCAGCTGATAACAGGAACACTTCTTCCGGTATGGTCAACATGCCGGCACAGAGAACACCCAAAGCAACTCCGGGGAATATATATGAATTGTTACCCTGGCCAGGGTAAAAGGTTTTTCCCATATACTCCACGGGATCGAAGGGAGAACCAGAAGCAAAAATACACTTGCCATTGGTATATTTGTAAGCCTCTTCAGCGGTACATTCTGCCTTACTGGTGGGATTAGATAGTGCAAATATTATGGGCATATCATTGAAATCAGCCATTTGTTCAAGAATCTCTTTAGTGAAAGCACCACCAATAGCTGCAGCACCAATTAGAACAGAAGGTCTCAACGTCTCGACAGCATCAGCCAAAGTATTGATGGGCTGATGGTCTTGGGCAAAGCGGAGTTTATGCTCGGAAATGCCGCCGGCAGGACGATTTTTAACAATTAATCCCTTGCTATCCACCATCCAAATACGTTCTTTAGCTTCTGCCTCTGAGAGACCTTCTTTAATTAATGCCATCAAACATAAATTGGCAATACCCAGAGCCGCTTCACCAGCACCAAAGAATAAAATTTTGTTCTCTTTCAAGAGAGTGTTCTTGATTTTCAGTGACGCCAACAGACCTCCCACAGCCACGGAAGCAGTACCTTGAATATCATCATTAAATGTACAATAATTATTACGATATTTTTCCAACAGACGAAAAGCATTAGCATTGGCAAAATCTTCAAATTGTATCAAACAATTTTGACCGAAGCGACTCAATACTGCAGTCATAAATTCTTCAATAAATTCATCGTACTCCGCGCCAGTTACACGCCTTTGTCTCAAGCCTATGTACAAAGGATCCTTCAAAATGCTTTCCGTGTTGGTGCCAACATCCAAAGTGACTGGCAAACATTGACTGGGCTTAATGCCAGCCAAGGCTGTATACAGAGACAGTTTGCCCACAGGTATACCCATACCGTTGGCTCCTAAATCACCTAAACCCAAAATGCGTTCACCATCGGTTACAACAATAGCACGAACATCAGTTTCTGGCCAATTCTGAAATTTCACAAAAGAAAATCTGATTAAAATAAATTCCATAATAACGATACATTTACTAACGTTCTTTAAGAAAATTCAATTTCTTTTTTAGAATTATAAAATTGTTTTTCAGTTGAATAAAGAAGCAAAATAGTTTGATACCAAATTTTCTAAATTTAGAAAATTTTGTATTAACACAACTCGGCTCATTTTGGTTTTATTTGATAATAAAATAATTTCAAAACAATATAAAGCTTTCGATAAAGAGCTTACCGTTGCCGGCAGTGGAACGCTTTGGAAAAAGTAGTAATAAATATAGCAGTTGTGAAGCGATTGGTATAAAGGCCTAGTTAGCCACACTTTGTTAAAATGTATCCGTACCGTAAATGTAACGTTGGCATTTAGTGCAATTATAGAACGTAAAATTAACAAACTTTATCAGCTATTCACAAATGTCACGTACAAACGTCGCAAAAATAATTTTCAACAGATTGAGACGTTCCGGTTACGTGACAGTTGAGTTCGGTAACTGCTCTAAATGCTTTTCAACAGAAAAAAACAGCTGACACGTTTAGTTACGGTTACGTGTGGCTAACTAGGCCTTTAGCCCCCCCATATAAAGCTACTTCCCTATCTTCACTTAAATCTATCAAAAACCCAAATTATTGCACAGATTTTTCTCATATTTGGTTAGTATATGTCCTTGCAAAAAATAAGTGACTTCACCAATTACGTTCAGGATCGGTCCATTTTTCGACCTAGCCCCATACAGATATGAAAAAATTAATAAAAGAATTCACTGATTTTGCTTATGCTCATTTTCTATACCCCAGTCTATTAGAAGGTCAGGTCCAAAAATGATTTGATCCCAAGTATACTAGTTGGCTATTAACGGACATTAAAAAACTACATTGAGTTATTTTCCATAATCAAATATCTGAAAGCTGGTAGGTCGACTTTAACTAACTAAACTAAGTTTAACTGACATACCAAAAACTCGATCTAAGAATTATTATAGAACTGCAACTAAGATTTAGAATTTTGCACAAAATTCGTCTCATAGACAACTTCGGGGACACCATTTTGAATCAATTGAGGATATAAAAGACGAATCGCAACGCGCTTTGTAGGCCATTTCATAAATCGAGTTTTCAGATAATTGGAAAAAAGTTGCCAGAAGTGTATTGTATTCGAGGGGGACTACTTTGAAGGCAACTAAATTGATTTGAAAGAATAAATAATAATTTTTCATTTTATAACAAAAGTCGCCTTTTCATTTGAAAATAATAATATAAATGGTAGGAGGGGAAAATCCTTTCATTGAGACGAGATCGACCACGAGGCTGGTATACCCTCAGCACCAGTGAACTGAGTCTCTGTTATACCAAGCCGCAACGCACTGCCAATACCATTCGATTGCCTTGAAACGAGCTACGCAACCTTGAGGAATATATCAGTATTTAACACTTAATTTGTCAATATCTAGCGTATGGCTCCATACTTGGCAGGTCCGTTGATTGTCGGAATGGATCTCAATACAGCTACTTAGCAATGATTCATTACTTTTATAAGTATCGCAACTGGAACACGTCTTTCGAACGACCCACGCGAGCTTGTCTCAAAGCGCCTTAAACTAAAACTTAAACTGGAAAACGTTGGCACTCTTTAATCCATTCTAAAATTGAATAAACGGACAATAAGCTTAGAAATTTTATATAGTTATACTTTTTTTTAATTTGAATATCTTTTTTAATTGAAAAGTGAAAATGGAATTTTATCAGAAAACTTTGTAAATTGCCAGTTAACTTACCTTTAATACGTCATAAACGTGACCCTTGTCATTAATGTTGATATACATTCCCTTGGGATATTGAAAGATAAAACTGAATTTTTGACATCCCAAACCAACGGTGGGCGTGTACACTAATGGCATCATTTTAGCCACATCAGATGATAAGACTTTGTAAAATAAGCGTTCATTACGCTCGGCTAAATTATTTAAAAACATATATTTGTCCAAATCATTTTCTAAACGATCCAACAACAATAAACTATGTTGCACTTGCTCTTCTTCCGTTTTAACTCTGGCCGGCAAAAGGCCATGTATGCCCAGCAACTGACGTTCCTCAAGGGTGAATGCAAGACCCTGTAATTAAAGAGAAAAAAACAACAAAATAAATTAGTCTATCACAACAAAATCAAAATATTCAATAATTAATCGATGAACAGCGCAAATGCCTTTCTTTTGTGTGATCTTGAACAAATGTTTTAATCATTCAATATTTATTTATGTATGCCACTATTTAGTGATGTTATAATGAGTTTGTGCTCATGTTTGTAACTACCAAAAATATTGACCTAAACCCATCTTTTATTATACCGACTGACTCAGAATCACTTTTTGAGTCATTTACTTTAATTATTTTATTTTTCTTTTTGCTATAATTTATTTTAGAATTCATGTTTTTTATATCTATATATTAATAATACGTGAAGGTATATTTTTAGTTCCCTTTTTAAGCAATATGCGGGCACGGAGGAGTGTGAAAATTGGCATAGTTATAGTTCATATGGAGGAGAAGCTGAGAATGATAAAATGTATGTTTAATCTGTCTTAAAAATATATTAAATAAAATAACATAAAATATTTATAATAATTCGTTACACCCTGTTAATGCGAATGATTATATTATATATCAGACGCTCTGTGTTGAATTGTGAATTGCTTAAATTGATTAACATACCTTTAGGCTCATTTAAATATTCATAAATTTTTATATATATACATACATATATAGATTAAAAAAACATTAGAAGACAAAAACTCTTATATTAACTATAAACAACTATTTCTTATTTGTCATACAAATAACTTCAGAGCTTTTCTGTGTTTTCCAAACATCCTCTAATATGATGTCTGTTTGTTGTCTGCTTTTTGCCCCTCAATAACAATAATACTTTCTTACTTTTTCTAATGGTAAATATGTTGGTCAGGTCCGTCTGCATAATTTTGTATATTTTTATGAACAATGAAAAACTTTTACTGTATAATATTCGATTAGAAAGATCACTGAATGCCATGTCTGTCCACTAATTTGTAGTGTGAAAAAATACTGAAGGATCATTTTCAGTCATAGCCCCCATAAAAAGCTGATTCCCGACCGTTACTTAAATCTATTAAATCAGAAAAATATTGCATGATTTTTTCAAATTTGAATTTACTAAATATGGTCATGATCGGTCTATTCTTTTAACTAGTCCTCATATAAAAATAACATCAGATATGAAGTTTCTCACACAAATTAATAACAATATTACCAATATTTGGTTTATGTTTATGTTCTATATCTAGCTATTGCCTCAGCAAAGTTGGATTTATTACATAAGGTATTGTATATCGTATTGTATAATCGACCTAGATCGACTATAACTTTCTTACTTGTTACACCCTCCACACCACTATACAAATGGAGTGGATATAGCGATGTCCGTCTATCCGTCTGTTTGCTGAAATCACGCCCTCACACAAAATAAACCAAACTTACGAAAATATTGTTTTTCATTATTTCGAGCAGGTCGGTATTTAAGATATGACGTAAAATATAGTGGCACCTCAAAAAAATTTAAAAAATTTAGTGTATTTGTTGTAATAATTAAGTATTAAATTTATCAAATTGTTTTATTTTTCAAATATTTTGTTTACATTTGTTATAAATGGAACAAAAAGTTCAGATATTAATGAAAACGTAAAACATAGGTGGAGGGTCTCAACACTCTTACTTGTTTTTATTTCGATATGATTCATTAATGTTCAAAAGTTTTGTGTTCAAAGTGTGAGTTTCATACATACATACTTATATGCACTGTAATATGATAGTGTGGTTAAAAACTTTCAAATATTCAGAGAATAAATGAAACTTTGCACTTGAACGATAGTTTCAAGGTGATTTATTTGCAATGTATTTTAATTATTTAATTTTAAATGTAATTACTCGCACCACAACAGAAATGAATATTTGTACAGTTCTAATATTGCTCAAACCTCCATAGGTTGTATAATTTTGAACTATCAAAATATTCAAATTGCGCATTTAAATTTTAAAATTATTCAAGTGTATTATGGACGATTACTAAATTTGCCGCTTAAGTTAAAATCCAAGAAAAATTTGAGGTATTCGTAGATATTATAAAAGTCCTTGTTAAAAGTATTAGTAAATTGCTCACAGGAGATAGAGTAATACGCCCCCAATTTAAAAACAGTAAGGTCGCGTTTCTGGAATGCCAGTTAAATTATATTTAGTCTAATTAGTGTTTTAGTTTGTAAGTTACAAGAGTTAACAAGTAAAAGTGTTAACTACGGCTGAGCCGAATCATTGATACCAAAACTAAGAGACAAAAAAGGCTAGATTTCAAATTAAAATAACTAGCGTCCGTATTCATAATCAAATTCTAGCAGTTGGCTAACTTTTTTTCATACGAAAATTTCAAAATTTGTATGAAAAAAAGTTAGCCAACTGCTAGAATTTGATTATGAATACGGGCGTAGATGTTTTACAATGATTTTTAATGTTAATAAGATAATTAATAAAAAATCTAGGTATTTTCGTGCTTTTTTAATAATCAATATATACAAACAACAACAATTTACAAAAAAAAAACTTATCAAACACCAACACTTACAGCAACATCGCCATAATTTGCGAATACTGAATATCAATGATATACTCATATCAACGATTTTTATAATGACCATCGCTTCCTAAAAGTTATCGACTACGAGCACAACACTAGGCTTCGAGCTGATGGACGATATAAAGTAGAACGGCATCGTAACAATTATGACAAAAAAAAAACCTCAGCCGTTACTTTACCTAACATTTTGAACAAATTGCCACTACATTTAATAAATATTACTAATTTTCATAGAAGAAAAAACTTATTAAAGAACATTTTATTTTTTCACAATGAATACCAACAAACAATTCTTTGAATAAAATCATCTAATTTATAATGTAATGAGCATAAATGTAAACACAAAAATTAAATTTTTATATGATTGTTTCTTTGCGGTGAATACCCATTTTTTAGCTTGTTGTTTTTTTTTTTATACATGTGAACGTTCAAAACAAAAATGTGTATGCATCGCTGCTACACATTTATATTTATGCACATGTTCTGTTGCGTATAAACATTTTTGACAATTTTTTGTTTTTATATGAAATTTGATTGGAGTATCTTTACATTTTCGTACGTCATGCCTCGGCTATTGGGCTTAGAGGCTCCAAATTCAATACCAAACTGCTGTAGATTATGACAAACATTTTAAGCATAAAAAGTGCAACCCACTCGATCTATTGCGGACAGGAGAATATTTACAAAATAAAGACAGACGGACATCTCTAGATCAATTCCTCCTTTTAAAAGGATCAGTTATGTATACTTTTTGGGGTCTCCGAAAGTTATTTTGATGAGTTACAAACGGAATGACAAAATGATATATACCCTCTGCAGAGTGGTGTAGAGAGTATACATATATGAGTTTAACTAAACAAAGTTTAATTGGCATCCCGAATACTTTAAAATTAAAAAAAATACGCATTTAAAATGCGAATTGAAATTGTTCACTTGTATTTCAAAAATCATAATTTCTCAAATTATACTTCATATTGGTTGAAATTAATTTCGGAAAATTTAAGTTGTTATTCAAGATTTCTTTTGTATATCAAAATCTATAGTATATATTCTATACCAGATTCTAAACTATGTAATAAAGAGATAAAGTGTGTTTGTTTGTTTGTAGGAGGTAATCTCCGTAATTACTCATCTGATCTTCTTGAAATTTTCACAGAGTCTTACTGCAGATATGGGAAGTGCTATATGCTATAATTTGGTTTAATATTTTTAGTGGACAAAGTAAATTTTTAATATCATATACATATGTATATTGAGTACTTTGATAGGGAGAGCTTTGCAAATTTGTGTGGGGTCACCTATTTTAATGTTAGTAGCTATGCCGGAAATAAGCGGGATCAGATAAGTGGTCGTGGTAACTGAGTAATTCAATATCACATATCTCGAGTTCTATGATAAAGGCAATTTGAAAATTTGTTTTAGGTCATCTATTATTAACGTGAGCAGTCAGACAAAATGGGTGGGATCGGACAAATGGGCGTGGTACCCCCATACAAAGTAAATATAAAATGCCATATATCTGGAGTACTGTAATAGTGAGAGCCTTGCGTGAGATATTTCATTACGATGAGGGGGGAGGTGGGGAGGGGGTAGCGAAGCACACCAGTTTACATCTAGTAATCAATATATATATATCAAAGATATTTCCTTATATATCAAATTGTCCAAATGTATCCCGAAATTAAGCAAGCATACCTGATAAACTGTTTATCTGACGATGAGGGAATGTACGGAGTGACTGCAGACGATTACAGAGGCTTACAAAATATTGTATTGGTAGAAGCTCTGTTACAGTATAGGCTGCATTATAAATCATTTAAAAAAAAATCTTTTCTATAAATGGGTTAATTAATAGAAATATAAAAGAAACATTTTGAAACCCTTTGTATAAAATTAACAGGAAGTTAAAATTTTTAATATATTAAGTAATACAACAATAAAAACAAATGTTTAATAATACAGTAAGACTTTTTATGTTAATACACTGCTAATTTTAAATAAAAATCAGTCTTTGGCGCACAAGATCTTCGTTAAATATATGTATTTCAAATTTTGAATGCTAATTTAATCAGTCGCAAGCTTAGAATAATTTTACATTAAATGTTTTTGAATTGGTGTAAAAAAGATTGCGATTTTTATAAGCAAGACTGATATTTTTCTTCTGTGATAAATACCGATTCTCATCCAAAAACCTTTACAGTCGCGATTTGTGCTATGCAGACAAGTTTTACTTTTATTCTGAATAGATCGGTATAATATAAAGGTCAAAAGTATGTGCTTATAAATTTTTGAAATCAATTCATTTAAGCTGCGTTATGTTTTTAGCACATGCAATTTGTACACATAGTGTGAACCCTTGCAAACATTGTGGAAAGTCATATGTAAATTTTTCAATTATAACAGGTTCTATTTTGACAATGCAAAACATATGAAAATACAACAACACTGCTTGTGGCGAAAGAAAAACAGAGTAAATTAAAAAAGTAAATATTAAAAGAAAAATAAATTGTTTAAAATTAATAACAATTAAAAATATATTAAACATATAACTTTATTTTTAACAATTAATTTTGTAAGTTTACAAATTAAAAAATCAGCTGTTGTAAACAAAACAAACAAGCAGAGGTTATGTCAGGCGCAATTACATATGTACGTTTGAACGTAAAAATTATTATTAATTGTATGTAAGTCGCCAATTTTGACATACACACGGAATTACATATGGATCGTAAAACTGATTCTACATATGGAAAATACATATAGTGTAAACACACCTTTAATTGTTTTACCGTTTCGCAAGATCACAAAGAGGTAGGAAGATCATTCTCCCTAGGCATAAATATCTTGTGTCAGAATGGCAGTTTTATACTAGTGCTATACGTCTTTGGAATATTATTCTACAAAACCAACAACTTAACAGCAACGCAAACACTTTTAAACTATTGATACCCTATACCACTATATGGTTTGGGTATAATGACTTCGTGCTGCTGTTTGTAACAACCAAAAATATTTGACCTACACCCATCTTTAATTATACCGATCGAATCAGAATCACTATCTGATTCGATTTAACGATGTCCGTCCGTCCGTCTGTGTGTCCATGTAAAGTTTGTAATCAAACTGCAGGTCGCAAATATGAATATATTTTGATGAAATTTGGTATTTGATCTTTTATCGGCCATGGGATGAACGCTGTTGAAATTGGTGAGAAGCGGTCCATGTTCAGACCAAGCCCCCATACAAATGACCTCTATGAAATCAACATATATTGCCATAAGATCCAAATTATCATACAAATCTTAGTCAAATTGGGTTTGTATGTATATATTACATCCATTAATCAGTAGTCCAAAAATGATCCCTATTGGAACTCTTAGTCATAGGCCCCATATAGAGCTGCTTCCCGATCTTCACTTAAATCTATCAAAAAACAAAAATATTGCACTTATTCTTCTCAAATTTTGTTGGTTTATGCTTATTTTCTATATCCAGTTAGTTGGTGAGAGATAGGGTCTCTAAACGCATGGTATAGGGTATCGTATAGTCGGTTTAGACCGACTATAATTTTCTTACTTGTTTTATTTAAATTATTTGCCTGATTTTAAAATAATATTATATTGTGATAAATTAAATTATTATTAGTTTTAAGTATTAAAATATTGTTAGATGTGCAATAATAATAATAACAATAATGCTTTCCTGTACTGTAATTATAAGATTTAATCTTGTTGTACAGGAAATTATCAAATAAATATTCTTATTCCCAAACGTTTAACAAATCTTTTCTTAAATTTGTCTATAATCACGGATTATCTGTGGCTTCGGGAGCCTTAAAGAAGAACTTTAATCTGTATAAAATTTCACACATCCAATCTATGTACTCTATATTAGACTGGTCCTTATTTTCTGAGATCAAAATTTTTAAAGCAGGGGTTCCTGCAATTTGTAAAAATTTCAAACCGATATTTTAATTTTAACACGTGCGGCATTGAAATTAAACTTTAAATAAGTGCAATATACAATATATACAGTATAATTCCTGCACCTAGACTATTTAAAAATTTTTGCGTGTGTATAATTAAAAGTCTCAATTAAAGAATATATTTATTTTTTTATAAGGAACACTCATGGCTTTTCTCGTATACTGCGGGTATTTCTTTCTGTAATTTTGCATGACCTGATGATTAAGAAACTGATAATTACAAAATAAATATAAAACAAGTGTTAAATTCAGTTCTGCCGAATCTTTGTTACCATTCACCCGTGTTATAAACATAATATTATAACTACGCAAATATTTGACCAAATAAACGTAACCCCTAAATAATGTTAATTCTCCTTGTATAATTTTCATTAAGTTATACAATATATGATATAGAATATAGTTAAATATATTAAATATTACTAATGTAATAAAACATAACTTAATTTTGTCTTTTATATATCATGTAAGATTGAATAAAACTTTCATAAAATTAGGGGTTACGTTTATTTGGTCAAATATTTGCGTAGTCTGAACGCACCTTAAGAAACAAAAAAGGCTAGATTTTTTTAAATGATGTTAAAAATTATTAATATAATTAACAAAAATTTTAGGTATTTTCGTGCTTTTTTAATTTAAAGCAATTATTAAATGCAATGAACATAAATGTAAGCACGTACAGTTACACTTTTGTTTGTTTATTTATTAGCGGTGCATACACATTTTATTTTGCTTGTTTTTGTTTTTTTTTTGCACATGTGAACGTTCACATGTAAACAAAAATGTGCATGCATCACGGATGCATATCTGTATACACATGTTCTGTTACGTATAAATATTTTTTACTATTTTTAGTTCTTTCTATGAAATTTTATCGGAGTATCTTTACATTTTCGTACGTCATGCCTCGGCTATTGGGCCTAGAGGCTCCAAGTTCAATACCAAACTGCCGCAGACTATGAGCATTTTAAGCCTAAGTAGTGTGACTCCCTCGACCTATTACGGACAGGAAAATTTTTTCAACAGAGAGACTGACAGATAGACGGACATCGCCAGATCGACTTCTCGTTTCATAAGGATCAAGAATATACATAGTTTATGGGGTCTCCGGAATCTATTTCGATGAGTTACAAACGGATTGCCAAACTGATATATATTCTCTGCACAGTGGTATATAACACTATATTTTTTTTTTGACGTGTCCCCTAATAACAAAAACGGTCGAAATTTATAATTCTATAGATAAGTTCTTTTTAATTTTTAATCAAATTTGGAATTTTGGAGAGGATGTTCTACCGATTTTATCATAACTTGAGAACCCCTTGATTTATTTAGATTAGTTACAAATGGATTGACAAACTGATATATGTATACCCTCTGCACAGGGGTGTGGAGGGTATAAAAACTATGTGTTACTTGAAGAATAAACTGTTTTTGAAGTTCATTTTTAGTGAACGTTGTGTTGAACTTTTCCATCAATTTTACTCCCCTTTCAGCAGAGTCGTTCACAACATTTATTGAAGTAAATATTTCATATCCTTTGTTGAAATTTTCATTACGAGACCATACACAGGCATAAGTTTGAATAAATGATGTGTTGGTTTTAAAACGTTAAAATAAATCCAAGGACTTTTTTGTTATCAAACTACTTGGTAAATCTTTTTCCAAAAATTCATCATAGCGTATTAAAAATTTTTTCGGAGCTAAATCATCATCTTCGACGTCTTCAACTATTGATTAACCCCTTCTTTACTATTGATTAACCCCCACAATTTTTAAGGCATTCGTTGCTTTCCTTCAAGATGTATTTTGTCATAAAAAAAGGGAAAAGAGGACAAATTTTTGTAAGCAAGCGAAGCCCCTGCAACTATAACATCTCTTTGTTTATATTTATTTAAATTTTTAAATAGTCAAATATCATTCCATGGGGCTTCACGTAACCTCAACTTCTGTTATTGCGAAGTCACTTCTTAGCAGAAAAATTATTATGGAATAAATGGCTTTGTGGCTAATGATATGCACCGCATTTTCGAACACTACGAGTTCTAAAAACTGTATAGTCATGTGTAGTCATGAAGAGTGTAGTCCTGATAAATTCTTAGTGTTCTAAGACAGAATAAAAGAGTGTCTTCATGGTTTTCAGCAATAAGTTCCACTAGTTCACTACTATCGCAGTTTAAGATATTGTGAAAATTATTTTTGGGAAAGATACTTTGAATAAAACTTTACTGAAGAAATAGTCGATTGTAATACTAATTCCAAATGTGCGAACCTCCTAAGATCTGTTCTGTAAGTAGTGTTTTCACAATAACGATCTTGTTTCTCCATTCAAGTCACATTTGGGAGAAGTTTTGTATTCCAATGGACAACAGCAAAATCAATATTTAAGTGTGTGAACTAAGCTTGAATATTTTTCGCTGTATCATCGCGATGGAAGATCGATTTATTACATAAACTATTGGATTTAACAATAAACTTTGCATTTGTCCATAGCGGCTACAGAACTAGATGGTTTGCGCGAAATGTTATAGAAAACATTCATAGATATGTAGATCTGAATTGGATGAACTAGCTACTTCTAGTTCGCGGGATTTTAAAATTTTCTGAAAATAGTTAAAAACCTGGCACTGGATTAATTTTCTGAAAAACAGTTTAGACTTTGAAAAGAAAAGAGTTTCGGAATATGGGGCGGACTTACCGCATACGTGTGGAAAATTTTAGAGCGATTAGTGTATCGGAATTGAATTTAATGCGTTTGATAGAATATAAGAAATTCAACTTTAAGCATAAAAGCTAAGTATATTTTGACTTTTCTAAAATAAAGACCCCATACGAAACTGATTCCCGATCTTCACTTAAATCTATCAAAAAACAAAAATATTGCACAGATTTTTCTCAAATTTGGTTTGTATATGTTTTTGCAAAAATAAGCGGCTTTACCAAATATGTTCAGGATCGGTCCATTTTTTGACTCAGTCCACATATAAATATAGCATCCGATATGAACTTTTCATATTCGAGGCCAAAAAATTAATAGCAATGCCACTCCCATTTGGTTTATGCTTATTTTCTACATCTAATTAGTTGGACTTAGGGAGATAGGGTCTCTAAACGCATGGTATAGGGTATACATAATTTTCTTACTTGTTTTTATATCATTTAGAGTCCCATCATACGCGAATTACGAACTGTCGCAATTAATTAATTGATGCACATATCCGTAATTCGGCCTTTAAAAATTTTAAGTTTTTTTTAGTTTTAGCCAATATAAAAAGTAAAATATGCTAAAGATTACACACTGCTGTTTCTGTCAATTGCCATGATTACTAAATAATTTTCGGAATAAACATCATAATACATTATTGTGAGCGTTAATTAGAAAAGTGGTTATAAAATGCGGGATAATCCAGGCAATTACGGGATGGCTGGTTAGGGTTTTTATAGAAAATAGCTAATATTCGCTAAATAGTAAAAATTTTATTAAAACAAATTTTGTAGAAATTAATTAAACATTGTGACTATAATTACACACGATTTAATAATTTACTGGAAAAATTTTTATACAAAACTTATGAAATTTAAGTCTATTACAAAATGTATTGGAAATTACGCTCAAAATATTTTGTCAGCTAATGCTGACGACGTAAATAAGAAGCCTAGGAAGCAAATATTCATTATCTGTTAAAAACATCACAATTAATTGAAAATGAAAGTATTTTGATAATAAATCAAGACATGTAGACATAAAGACAGAAACTAATGATTATCTTATCAAGCCCTAAACAAAATATTTAATTATACGATTACAAAAAAAGACGCCTGTTTGGCAAATACTACATTACTATGAATTCTACAGTGTCAACACATTTAATCATTTACTTAATCAAAAATACTACGTGCCAGTCATGTGACGTGTTTAGTGGCTTTTTTTTTATAGCAATTTAAATTGAAATATTATTTTAACAGAACTTCTATTTGAACTTCCTATTATTCCCTTATCGAATTCACATAATATTTGACATATATTCTTAAATAAATCTTCTTAAATTGATTAAAAAATATATTTTAAAAAGGCAATTATATATTGCGTAATATTTGCGTGTTTCTCTTAAATCTCTCGTCGTGAATACTTTCAACAGTTAAGTCGAAAGTATTCGTACAAGTGAAAAATTATTTGCACAAATACATGCAGAATTTTTTTTTAGGGAAATGAACAAATAAAAGAAAATCGAAATTATCAGTCACCTAAATAGTAAAAATATTCTCAGAATGTATAGTACTCGTACATTGTACATTTTCTTTTAAAACAATTTCTCAATCTTTTTTTTTCTTAGTAAGCTTATACCAATCGAATGGACGTATTTTAGTGTTGCGGTAACCCAGTATGGAAATTTAAGCAAACATTGTAATTCACAAAGTAAAACAAGACGGCGGAGGGGATCACGGTTTGGGGGTTTATGACATCATCGAGAGTGGTCAGACTTGTTTTATTTATGTACAATATTTCAATATATTAAAGAAAACCTTAAAAAATCGCTAAGAAACGGAATTTAGGCTAAAATTCCTCCTTCAATATAAATATAATGTCCACACCGTCCATATGTAAATCACATAGAATGTCCCTGATCTGACTCCAATCCAATTCTTGTGAGAAGAGTTGTATATCCGAGTGAGAAAATATCATATTACAAGAAAAAAACTGAACAAAGTATTCATTGAAGCATGGTTCCTCTCTTTAGTTTTAGTGCAGAGAAATGGCTTAGCAACTGCATACTCGTATTAACACGTAATTCTTTTTCTTGTCTTTAATTTTAATCGAATGCCGTATACATATGTATGTGCTTATGTTCTTTAATTAAATATTTCAAAACTATCCGCTGATATTTGCCATTTGAGGCTTTTGATGAAATTTTGTACGAGTACTTTTGAACATCACTGTATTATGTATGAAACGTGTTTAAGATATGTAGGTATTATTAATAAAAATAAATAATTAATTTTTTAAAAGTTTAAAAGCCCCTGACATTGTTTACTATTTATATTTTTGATAAAAATAAAGAATTGATATGTGAATACAATAATTTATTTACCTAGTCCACATATTTCTAAGCAATTGGTGATAAAGAAATCATAGCACTTATATTTCAACTAGATTAAGTTGATATTAATACTAAAATGTTTAACAATAGAACAAGGAGAATAATAAATAAATTTTTGGGTTTTTTTTCATATACTCGTAGGTGCTCTCACTTTGCTGACTTTCATTTATATATCTGACTCTGCGAATGGTGTGTAATTTTGACAGTATAGAACACTATATACATATGTAGATATATAACAAACAAATTCGTGTAAAAGTAAACAATCATGTTAATGAATTTCACCGTGACATTTGACTCTCAAACTTTTGAAATCATTAAGTAAATGTATTTCATAAACGAAATCCACACGTTATTACTTTCATCTCCGAATGCCTTGCGATAGTCAAAATTAATAAATGACTAAATAAATGAATGTTATATAAAAGGTTTTTATAACATATGGATACCCTCATTTAATATCTTAAGTTAAATATTTCACTACTATAGATATTATATTCGTTAGAGCTTGACCACAATTGGGACGATAACAGAAAAACGGCAACAGAAGAAAACACATTAATCGATGGGCGACTTGTTTTAGAGTTTAAGACGAAAATGAAATCAAAAAATATTATTTTGTATTCATTACAATTTGAAATCAAATAATCAAATCTCGTTTTATATATTATAAATGCGATAGGTTACTGAAAGGAGTTAACAAATGAATTTAATTATTATTCAGTTACAAAGACTACAAAATTAAACACGTTTGTTATATGAGTAATACGAGTAGCTAAGTGAATAAGAAAATACTATCCGGGTGATGACATTAAGTCATAGTCGTATGTTAAAATTAGAATTATAATTTAAAACTTTTTAATTAAAGAAATGAATTTAAAATAACGAATAATTAACTAACAAACTAGTCAGAAAATAAAAATTAACAAACGAATAACTATTGAATGTGGTCGGAGTTGAATGACAAAATTAGTTAAACAAAATTAATTAAACAAAAATTATAAATCGATAGATTTGTATTTTAATTAAAAAATGTAGATTTTTAAAACTTCCGCGCATTGAAAGACTGAGGACTTTTTCGTGTGAGAAATGGGGACGTTTTCCTGCAATATATAATTGAAATCATTCAATAACTTGAAATAATATTTGTCATTTAAATAGTTTCATATTTTAAGAAAATCTACGCGGATAATTCCGCGTAGATTGCGCTTTTTTGCGCTAGGCTTGCATGTTTAAAATGAAACTAGAGTTTGAAGTCTCTTGCCGTGTATAGGTAGTTATAATAAAGGCAAAATGATTTCCAATATTTGTAAAACACAGATAAAATCTTAAAAAATGTTGATTTGATTTATACACCCTGTTTGTAGAAAAACATGGGCTTTAAATAAGTATGAAAACAAACGGTAAATTTGGCATATACTTCTCATCACAATAAAGTTAGGTCACAAAATTAAGTATACAATTGCTGGAGATTAAAAGCGTCGGTTAGAGTTGTATTCAAAAAATGTTTTTTTTTTAATTTTATTTTGGAACAATAATTAAAACAACTTAAATAAATTATTCTGTTTATTAAAATAAATTATTTTATTTAAACAAAAATTGCAATTAAGTGAATAATGGCGGATGGAGAAAGGACCTTTCAAAAGTCATGAAAGATTTGTTCATCAAGTTGTTTAAAGAAAAATTAATTCCGTTCAATTACGACAAATGTGGCCAAGAGTCTTGCAACAATTCAAAAAGCCAATGGCTTTTTCAATGGTCAATGACAGTTCAAAGCGCAAGGTGATACCAAAGACTTGGCTACAACTAGACGTCCATGTAAATTTCGGGAGCAAGAAGATCGTATAATTATACGAATAATCAAGAAAAATCCACTAATAAGTGCTCGAAAATACAGACTGATATGTATGTTAATGGAGAACGGTAAGACTGCAATCTCCAGACCGTCCAACGTGTACTATATACTGCCGGATATTACGGCCGGAATATTAGAAAAAAACCGTACAAAAATAATATTTCGGCAAAAATGCTTAAATATTGCAAAATATCATTCAGACTATGTTGAAACTTTCTAGAATACAGTTATTATTTCGGATGAAAAAATGTAAGTATAACAACCATGGAACGGACGGACGTGCACAAGTTTGGAGAAAACATAAATATGGAACTTGATCCTGTTAACAAGTCTGGAATGGTGGGTGTGTGATGGTATGAGCATGTATATCTTCGTCTGGGCAATTTAGTATTTATAGATATTACAGTGCGTTCATAAATGATAGCACGTTTGGTAATCTGTGAATCAATGTTATGTATATAAAATTTTAACTATGCATGCTATAATTATCATCTCTTTGTGGAACGTGTATTAATATGTTCTCTTTCCAAAACTACACGTATATTACGCAAATCTTCCATTAATTAGAAATACCGTTATTAAAATCTCTTACATTCCAATAGTTACCATATTAAAGCGTTCAAATAGTATAGCACAAATGCAACAAAGTCTTTGTTTGGCAAAAAGTACCGTTTTAATACAACATGTTCTATTTAATTTTATTAAAAACATTAGTAATAAGCAAAATGCCACGAGAAAAAGTGTTAAGTGAATTTGAAAAAGGTCAAATTTTAGTTTTGTTCGAAAATGGTGCACCAGAAGTAGAAATTGCAAGTGAAATCGGCAGAAGTCGAAATTTATTTATAATTATTTGAAAAATATTGAAAATTATGGCAAAAATAAAAGCAGTGGTAGCAGTGGTCGACTTATTTTGAACACAGCAAGCAACAGCACCAAAAGCTGTGTCCAACTTGCTGGATGCGTTTCTAACAAAGTGTGCAAAACTACCATTTGGAATATTCTTAAATCTTCCAAACATATTCGAATATAAAGAATGAAGAAAATTCCTCGTCTTTTGAAACGTCATATTAATGCACGTTTGGAGTTTTGCAAAAATAATATGGGTACAAATTGATCATATGTAAGAGGTTTAATGTTATGTTAGAAAATAATAAATTAATTTGTTATCTTTTAAAAGATAATTTTTCAGATGAAAAAAAAATTTAATTTGGATGGTCCTGATGGGAGTTTTAGTTACTGGCGCGACTTACGAAAAGAACCTCAATCTGTCTCTCGAAGAAACTTTGGTGGCTGTTCTGTTATGATTTGGGATGCGTTTACTAAAGATTTTTGTCTGGAATTGCAAGTCGTGCCCACCAAAATAAACAGCGAAAAATATTGTGAATTGCTTCAATGCAGTTGGTTGCCATTTCTACATGCCAATACAAAAAAAAAAATATATTTTTCAGCAAGACAATGCCAGCAAATTCGCAAAAGAATGGTTAAGCTCGAATAATGTCGATGTTTTGGAATGGCCTGCTTGCTCTCCTGATATGAACCCCATAGAAAATATATGGGGAGTTCTCGTCAGGTGAATTTACGCTGACAATCGTCAATACATGAATGTAAATGAACTAAAAATTTAAATTTCCAATGAATGGGAAGCATTTAATCAAGGTCATTTGAATAAATTAATAAATTCTATGAAAAATAGAATATTTGATTGCATTAAAGCAAAAGGTGGTGTTATAAATTATTAAGATGATGTTATTTTTATTATTTTTTTTTATTTTTGTTAAATAAATAAAGGAATTAATTAATTATTTTTGTTAAACAAAGACTTTGTTGCATTTGTGCTATACTATTTGAACGCCTTAATATGCTAAGTATTGGGATGTAAGAGATTTTAATAACGGTATTTCCAATTAATGGGAGTTTTGGGTAATATACGTTTATTTTTGGAAAGAAAACATATTAATGTAAGTCCAGCAAAGAAATAATAATTATAGCATGCATAGTTAATATTTTATATAACATTGATTCACAGATTACCAAATGTGCTATCATTTATGAACGCTATGTATAATGGATCGGTATATATACTTGGATATTTTGAAAAACAATTTGTATGATAGCGCCAGGAATATGGGAGTGGAAGAAACATATATGTATGTATCACCCAAGAAGATAATGACCTTAAATACACAGCCATTATTGTGGAGTGGTTATTATATAGCTCCAATTACCACCACAATCGACGGACATCAATCCGATTGAGGATCTATGGGAACATCTGGACCGCCAAGTTAGAAAAGACGAAATCAGAACAAAAGAAGACTTAAGACTACTTCTTTAAGAAGAATGGTATAAAATCAATCCACAGATAACCAAAACTTGATCGAATCGATGCCTTTACGAATGAGTGCAGTTATAAAAGCAATGAAATACTTGACCAAATATTACTGTTGCGAAATAAATAGCAATCAATACTTATTTAAAATATTTCTAAATTACGTAAACTTATATTTGTGATATGATTTTAAAATTTAATTTAGTTATGATTTAATATTTTCATTAAGTTTAATGGCTTATAAATCGTTTTTAGTTTTCTTTGAATTACATTCACATATGAAATAAAATGTGGAATTTTTCAAAGGTTTTATTTGTATAAGACACTGCATGCTTATTTTGTGATACACTGTACATTTTTTTTCAATTATTTTTTATTATCTTCACTCAGCAACAGATGGTTTCCGGTAGGGAAGTAAGAAGTTTTTCAGCGTTAAATGGAAAACTAACCCCAATTTATGTAAAGCGTGACAGCAATAAATGAGAATGCCCAAAAAAAAAAATTAACAATAGAATATATGCAAAACATTTAATCTATTCGACAGAACATGTGGAAATAAATTGTATTTGTCGTTAGTCTTTTTAATTGTGATTAAACTTTTGCTGAGTTTTTCTGTTGGCAACAGTGCCTATCCATCTGAAAACAGCAAGCTTATTGTTTACATTTTGCATAGTTTTTTGCGGGGTTTGCAGTCGCAACTAAACATGTTTGTAGACATTAGTACATAAGTATGTACCTATGTACATACATATGTATAGAAAAAATAAAATTGCCAAAAAAAAAAAAAAAAAAAACATAATCAACATATGATTTTTGTTAATTCAATTTATTTCATATGATGATGGAGGTGGAAGTGGTTTGTGTGGAATTCTACACAAATGTAAACACAATGACGACAAACACTATTCATGATGATTTAACATTTTTCCCTTTTAATTTCAAGGTACAGGTAGAGTTGCCACATTAGGCATTTTCATGTGATTTAACCAGGGATGATAAATAAGAAATTGGGTAAAAATCTAATTCACAATACAGTCACAAAAACAGCGCAAGGGAAAATCGATGTGTGGTATATGTAAGTGTATTGATGCAAAGATTATGATTTAAATTTATTTAGCTGATTCAACATCCAACAGAAAGCCCCATGAATGTATAGCAAACAACTGCAACCATCAAGTATAACAACCATAGCAATTGCTTGCTATACATAGATGGCGCTTGTTGTTTGATTTTAATTGATGTATAAATAGATTTTTACACATCTCCCCTGTGATCGGACTCACATAGTTTTTTTTTGCCTTCAGATCTGAAAAAGTTTATATCGGATGCTATATATATATGGGGACTAGGCCGAAAATGGACCATATTTGGTAGTCACTTATTTTTTGCAAAAACATATACAAATGGAATTTGAGAAAAATCTGTTATATTTTTGTTTTTGATAGGTAAAGTTGTTTGATAGGTAAAGATCGGGAAGCAGCTTTATAGGGTTTATTTTTGGACTACTGATTAATAGATGTAATAAACACACACAGACCAAATTTGACTGAGTTCTATATACAAATTTGGATCTTATGGCAATTTAAGTCGATTTCATAGCGGTCATTTGAATTGGGACTAGATCTGTCAATGCTCCGACTTTCACCAATTTAAATAGGCATTCGTCCTATGGCCGATAGAAGCTCATATACCAAATTTAATCAAAATATGTTCATATTTGCGACCTATAATTTGATTACAATATTTACAATAAAAGGTGGGTCTAGGTCAAATATTTTTAGTAGTTACAAACATCAGCACAAACTCACTATACCCTGACTACATAGTGGTATAATGATGTAATTGTACCAACTAAAGCATCCTAGTTTTAAACCTATTTAATCGATGTTTAACGCTACCTTTTCCGACCACTAAATTTCACCTGTCACCTTTTTGAAAATTTATATTTCATAATATATTTTTTTTAAATTTTCAGCATCAAATGTTTCGCTCCTTTTTATTGTAAAAATTTCTCCGATTCGTTTCTTTAATATGTTTCTTTACATATGTATAGTATGGTATTAATAAAATGGTTCAGGAGCAAATCGTCCAAAGATTTATAAGAACATAAGAAATACAGTACAAAAAATTCTTTATGTTTTTAAGTTTAAGAATAAATTCATGAATTAAAAATATTCCAAATCTTGTTACTTTGGATTAACTTTAAATTGTGACCTTTTCCAAATAATTTGGAAATCATCATTATAATTAGAAGAAAAACTGACAAGTTTTTGAAAAGTTAATTAAAAGTTGTTTATATCTAGGGAGATTCCGATCATTTCTAAGGGGCTAATGGAAATCGACCTAACAACACTGGTTGAAGGTATGTATGTACATATGTATGTATGTATGTATTTGACTTTTTTTTTTTACAAACTTGATAAAATTAAAGCACTTGGCGATAATAGTGAAAAGAAAATTGTCTTGTTGTACGACATTATCACTGTTTATATTCAAAATAACTATTTATCGATTTTATCATACAACAAAATAATTGATGATTTTATTATTTAGATTTGTTTAGAACAGCAAAAAGATAAAATGACTTTGCCATGTATTAATAATTAGTATACACATGAACATTACGACCTTGAGTGGGTGACCGAATGAGAAACTTTTAGGAAGTAAATATGTAGAAAGATAATACACATAATACACATTCAAACACACACAAATTTGAAAAATGGAAAGCAATGGAATTTAAGTGGACTAAGTTTTGGTAGAATCAAAAAAAAAAAATAGATTGTTTTAAATTGCTTTAAAGATGCATGACACAAAATAATTCCTGCGAAATTTGTTCTATAAGAAAATTAGATTTTTTTTTCCTTTTATTACGCGCTATTTAAATTTTATTTCTAGACAATTTGTTCAAATCCACAATTTTTTTTTAGTTTAAAAATTTTTTTGTTTTTCATTGTTATAGAATTGGGGTAAAATCTATTGTCAAATGGCACAAAAGCGACATTAAGTCTAACTACCTGGTATCAGGTAATTAAGAGAATAAAATCCTTATTTCTTGAAGTTATAAAGAATTAGCAGGGGTTAATATAAAGAGCAATAGTTGAAAATTAAATATTTTGGATCTTTCAGCAAAATTTATAAAACTTTTTATTTTTAAAAGAATTAAATACACACAAAACACCTTTTCTTAAAAAAGTAAATTTTTATAAAAAGTCATCTTTTTTAAAAAAGTACATTTTTCCAAAAAATTATATTACTTAAAAAGTATGTTTTCTGTAAAAAATATGTTTTCTGTAAAAAATATGTTTTCTTCAAGAAGTATATTTTCTTAAAAGAGGACATTTGTTTAAAAAAGTAAATTTAAAAAAGTAGATTTTCTTAAAAAAGGAAATTGTTTTAAAAAAGTACATTAGTTTTAAAAAGTACCTTTTAAAAGGTACATTTTCTTTAAAGAACCTAATCTTACGAAGAACTTTTTCTTAAAAAAGTATATTTTCTCAAAAGGACATTTTCTTAAAAATGTGCCTCTAATTAAAAAATTGATTTTCTTAATAAGTACATTTTTTCAAAAAAGTATCATTTCTTAAAAAGGTGCATTTTCTAAAAAAAATAAAGTTTTTAAAAAACTTAATTTTTTAAAAATAACTATATATTAAAAAGTATCTTTTCCGGACAGAAGTTTCTTAAAAAGTATATTTTCTTACATTGCGTATTGTTCAGCGGTAGCCTTAGGCGCCTTACAACTAGTTTATAGAATAGGTTTTCTTTCTTGTTTGGTTATTATTGCAAAATAAAAAACCTATTAATATTATTCAGCACATTTAACAAAACTTTGTGGAGTAAATACCATAATATACACAGTATATAAAGTATGGTAAAATCATACTATGTCTTAGGTTATAAAATATTTGTTTTTAAAGCTAGAAACATTAAATTTTGTGAGGTAATTTATTTTAATGAGGAGATCATCTCTTGAATAGCAAGTATTTTCCCTTTAAAGAAGTCCTGAGTGTTCGCTCATAAGACTCTACAACGTTTAAAAGTTATGTTCTACTAACAGATATCAAGTATTTTATGTATGAGTATTTATAAGAAAAGTTGAAGTTTAAATTAAATCAAATTAAGGTGAAGGTTTGGCCTCATAAAGCTGGTAAGTTTTCAGTATCGCATAAAAAAAAAAGAAATACAAATACGAAAATGTCCCTATAAAAATTATTTTCTTTAAGTTGAAACTAAAATATGTTTTTAAGGACTAGTTTTAAAATTTGTTAGGATCTTACTTCTGAGAATAGGTTTCCGAACTAGTTTTGTTGGGAAATAATAAAGTAAAGAATCATCTGTTATAAATCTTTACTTTAAAAGCATTCTCGAAATGTTTTTGTCAGTACATAAACAATATCAATTCCCAGCCAAAGCTAGCATTTAGAATAAAATGTCTGGCTGTCAGTTTGTATTATTTAATGTTAGAAAAATTTTACCAAAAAAATTAAGTTGTTTTCAAACAAATATTCTAGATGAATGAAGGAAGCGTTTTATGACGGGGGTTAATTAAAAAAAAATAAATGAGAACATTTATTTGTTTGTATCCAGAGCTATGTCTCTCTCTCTCTCTCTTTGCAGAGAAATGTCATTGAGATGGAATAGTTGTCGGAAGTTTGTTATGGTTAAACTTATAGTGGCATTGCATCAGATTTCATAGTCTAACTATACGTATTCGTATGTGCTAATATTTCAATGTAAAACTTGAATTTAATTTCTTCACGCCAATCACAATGAAAGTTTAATTTTAATATTTAAAAATCAAAGTAAATTAAAAAATAAAACACAAAATAATTCACGACAAACCGATGACCTTGAGTCAAACTCAATTCACATAATAAGAATTTAAACCTGACCTTTTGACAAATTTTTTGTTGTCGTCAACAGCAACTATGGTACGAGTATTCATTTGACCGGTTGGTAAGTTTACAATAAAAGATTCTCTACTAAAAAAACACATATTGTATATTTATATACGTTACCTTATTGTATTTCTTGTGCTGCAAACGCTGAAGTCCAGAGATTTTTCCAGGAACATCATCATCACCACCATTACCCCATAAACCTAAAAGATTACGGGGAGCATTCTTGACATCACCATTGCTTGAACTATTCATAGTGTAATTAGCGCGTTGTTGTAAATTATATGCGGGTTGCGAATATGTTATACGAAAATTTTTATTAAAAGTGTTTATAGCATTAACATTCCGTGTTAAGTCTAGTAAATCCCCTGACGATAGTAGCGGCAATTTAGAAGCGGGTTCCTCTTCAACAGTTTCTGTTGTATATTTTGAGTTTTTTATTGGCAAACTTGGCGAATGCAATGTTTGTTTCTCGGCAGCTATTCGACTAGTACTGATTTTGCAAAGCTTAGCAACACCGTTCGACAACTCATATTCGATGGTAGTTGTAGCTATAGTCGTATGATTTTCATTCGTTTGATTACTATTGCGCATACCCATTATAGTTGTTGTAGTAGCAGCAGCAGCATTTGAACCACCACCAGTTTGTATACAATGGCAACTTTTACTAGGTGACGGTGAGGAAACCCCACAATGCGTATTAGCTATGACGTCACCAGCTATTGTTTGTCTCTGATCAGCTGCTGTAAGTGTGCCGTTTCCACAACATTTACATTTTTGTTCATTGATTGGTATTGTGGTTTTATATAAGTGTTGCTCATTTGGTGTACGTTGACCATGAGATGGGCTATATGAGTTAACAGCTGTTGGATATACCGGTGAACTGGAATTGAAAGTAGTGCCAAAGCATTAATATACATAGTATGTATGTATGTATATATAAGTATGTATTAAACTGTTTTAAGCTTTTGGCTTATAAAATAAGTTTATTTTTTTTGTAGATTTTAAATTTTTCTGAAGAAGCACTGATTAGTAATGTCAAAATGTTTTGCTAATAAAAAAGAAACGGTTTTTAATAATTCTTTCTACAGTAGAGAATTTGTTATGGGGATTTCGATAAGTCGGAATAATTTTATAACAAGGGAAGTTGATTTAGCGATGACCGTATGTCCGTCTGTCCATCTGTCTGTGAAAATCACGAGCACACCCTCATTTACTAAGCTATATAAAAATGTTTACTAACGTCCCCAAGGATTTGCTATTTGAAATCATAATTCTTCTTATTGTTGTAGTTGTGTGTATATTTATACTGCACGTGTCACATTAGCCTAAGCAAGTATTGCCACATATTTTTTAATTGTTATCACGTTATAATAAAGAAAATCGCCAATATGAAAGAAAAACTAGGTATAATGCCAAAAAAGTAAAAGAAAAAAATTTACCCATTAAATAAGTACCTTTTTTAAAAAAAGTACCCCTTTCGTTTTTTTAAATTAACCTTGTTTAAAAATTAAAAATTAAATATTAAAAATTAAAAATTAAAAATTAAAAATTAAAATTAAAAATTAAAAATTAAAAATTAAAAATTAAAAATTAAAAATTAAAAATTAAAAATTAAAAATTAAAAATTAAAAATTAAAAATTAAAAATTAAAAATTAAAAATTAAAAATTAAAAATTAAAAATTAAAAATTAAAAATTAAAAATTAAAAATTAAAAATTAAAAATTAAAAATTAAAAATTAAAAATTAAAAATTAAAAATTAAAAATTAAAAATTAAAAATTAAAAATTAAAAATTAAAAATTAAAAATTAAAAATTAAAAATTAAAAATTAAAAATTAAAAATTAAAAATTAAAAATTAAAAATTAAAAATTAAAAATTAAAAATTAAAAATTAAAAATTAAAAATTAAAAATTAAAAATTAAAAATTAAAGATTAAAAATTAAAAATTAAAAATTAAAAATTAAAAATTAAAAATTAAAAATTAAAAATTAAAAATTAAAAATTAAAAATTAAAAATTAAAAATTAAAAATTAAAAATTAAAAATTAAAAAATAAAAATTAAAAATTAAAAATTAAAAATTAAAAATTAAAAATTAAAAATTCAAAATTAAAAATTCAAAATTCAAAATTAAAAATTAAAAATTAAAAATTAAAAATTAAAAATTAAAAATTAAAAATTAAAAATTAAAAATTAAAAATTAAAAATTAAAAATTAAAAATTAAAAATTAAAAATTAAAAATTAAAAATTAAAAATTAAAAATTAAAAATTAAAAATTAAAAATTAAAAATTAAAAATTAAAAATTAAAAATTAAAAATTAAAAATTAAAAATTAAAAATTAAAAATTAAAAATTAAAAATTAAAAATTAAAAATTAAAAATTAAAAATTAAAAATTAAAAATTAAAAATTAAAAATTAAAAATTAAAAATTAAAAATTAAAAATTAAAAATTAAAAATTAAAAATTAAAAATTAAAAATTAAAAATTAAAAATTAAAAATTAAAAATTAAAAATTAAAAATTAAAAATTAAAAATTAAAAATTAAAAATTAAAAATTAAAAATTAAAAATTAAAAATTAAAAATTAAAAATTAAAAATTAAAAATTAAAAATTAAAAATTAAAAATTAAAAATTAAAAATTAAAAATTAAAAATTAAAAATTAAAAATTAAAACTTAAAACTTAAAACTTAAAAATTAAAAATTTAAAATTGAAAATTAAAAATTAAAAATTAAAAATTAAAAATTGAAAATTAAAAATTAGAAATTAAAAATTAAAAATTAAAAATTAAAAATTAAAAATTAAAAATTAAAAATTAAAAATTAAAAATTAAAAATTAAAAATTAAAAATTAAAAATTAAAAATTAAAAATTAAAAATTAAAAATTAAAACTTAAAAATTAAAACTTAAAAATTAAAACTTAAAAATTAAAACTTAAAAATTAAAAATTAAAAATTTAAAAATAAAAATAAAATTTTAGATAGAAGTAAATTCTTTGAAGAAAAAAACACCATTGCTGATGCTGCCAACACTTTGGCTGATTTTACAGGGTCTAATCCCCGCATTCGATATCGAGTAATATCAATCGAAATTCCACAATTTGGTTTATTATTTAAAGAAGGCGGGCAAACGTCAGACATCATTTCAGTTTTATTATTAAACATAATTCGTTAACTGGGACAGAGTAAAATTATTTTGAGTATGTATTTTATTTTGGAAAATAAAAAAATTTCAATCGAAAAATAGCGATACCGAATGCGACGATTAGACCCCAGATTTTTGTTTTTAGTGTACACTAGTGTGGCCCGATATATAGCTAACAAATATTCAAACCAGTTCATTTATTTGTTTAATATTTTTTCATATCCACTTTTAATACAAATTGATATACATACATACATAAGTAATAAAAATATCTTCTACATAACTGTTCTGTTCTTTTTCGAATATTGGATAAATATGAATCAAATGAACACAGCAAAATACTTAGAAGGTCTTTATTAGAAAAACATCTAGACATTTTTCTCTAGTCTTTGTTTCTCTTCTTCTGAGCGTCTTCGCATTTATTTTACTAAAATTTGCTCATCCAAAATTACATTAAAAGGGAGCAAAGATATAACTCAAAATTATTCATAACGAGATGTGTGTTGTAATTAAATAAACTAGTTTTGAGAATAATTAGAAAACATTAAACAAGTGAGAAAATTATAGTCGGTCTAGACCGACTATACGATACCCTATACCATGGTTTAGAGACCCTATCTCTTCAGTCCAACTAATTGGATATAGAAAATAAGCATAAACCAATTTTGAGTGGCATTGTTATTAATTTTTTTAGCTGCAGATATGAAAAAGTTCATATCGGTTGCTATATTTATATGGGGACTAGGTCGAAAAATGGACCGATCCTGACCATATTTGTTAAAGTCACTTATATTTTGAAAAAATATATGCAAACCAAATTTGAGAAAAATCTATGAAATATTTTGGTTTTTTGATAGATTTAAGTGAAAATCGGGAAGCAGCTTTATACGGGGGCTATGACAATGAATTGCCATATGGGGTTTATTTTTGGACAAATGATAATTAGATGTAATAAGCACACACAAACCCAATTTGACTGAGATCTATATGATAATTTGGATCTTATGGCAATTTTTGGTCGATTTCATAGAGGTCATTTGTATGGGGACTAGGTCTGAACATGGACCGAATTTCATCAATTTTAATAGCGTTCATCCAATGGCAGATAGAAGCTTGTGTACCAAACTTCATTAAAATATATTCATATATGTGACCTGTAGTTTGATTACAAGGTTTACATGGACACACAGACGGACGGACGGACGGACGCACGGACATCGCTAAATCGACTCAGAAAGTGATTCTGAGTCGATCGGTATAATAAAAGATGGGTCTAGGTAAAATATTTTTGGTAGTTACAAACAGCAGCACAAAGTAATTATACCCAAACCACATAGTGGTATAGGGCAGTAGTTCCCAAAGTATGGGTCGCGACCCACCAGTGGGTCGCGAGAAAATATTGAGTGGGCCCAGAAATGTGGGACGGATTAGAACCTTGTTTAGCTGCACACAACCGAAAGCGCAAATACTACCTCTGTGTTTTTAAAATCTCCTCCCCCAACATTCCAAAAAAGCTCAAGTTTTGAATGCGCAATATTAGCCTGCTTATTTGTAAGTAGCGAGTTACGATACCCACCCTGACACCAACAACACTCACGCCACCTTATTTTGTCTGCTAATATTCTCTTGTATTCATTTATTCATAGGAAATGCAAGAACACACACACATATGTATGTATGTAAAAGCTTAGGAAAGTAAGACAAACAACAACCTATAGCCGCCAGTCTGTTACACAGAAACGCACACTATATGACATAACAACAAACTTAAACGGTCATTCTGTTACGCAGAATCACATTCCAATTGACAAACACCAAACTGCAACGGTAAAACAAAGAAACAAATAGCAATAACAACAAAACATATGCCACTCGCTGCATAGAAACAAAATGTATACACTTGTGACGTGATCTTGGTTGATAGATAGACTCAGTAATGACAAAACATCATTAATCATTTGATTGTGAACGACGGAACACGTGTAAATTTCTACTTGACTAATAAATTGTCTTACTAATACGAAAATTGTCGTACTAATTTCTACTTAAATAATAAATCGTGATTGCTAGTCGGACGTCTTTTATTTTTGTGTGGTTTCGATTTATTTACCGTATGTAGTATTTACCGAGCACCATTGTAACCTTTTTAAAAACAATTATTAACATTTGAAGATAATCATGGACAAGTGGTTGAAACGCGGAGCAAAAACTTCATCGCCGCCGCCAGTTAATGACGAACAAAGTAAGGAAACCCAAGAAGATGCTCTGTTACGTCACAAAATTGGCACTGAATCTGACTTTCAAGCTCCCTCAACACATGAAACGAAGCGCCGGAAAGTTGTACGAAAATATGACTCAGAATATTTGAAATTAGGATTCACTTGGAATCATGACGCGTTAGATCCGCGTCCTCAATGCGTGATTTGCTTCGAAATTTTAGCGAATGAAAGTTTACGTCCAAGTAAGTTAACGCGTCATATAGAAACTAAGCATTCTCATTTGAAAAACAAGCAAGTAGACTTTTTTCAAAGAAAATTGTTGGATATGAAATCTTCAAAAAATATTGTTTCACATTTCATTAATATTAATGAAAATGCTGTACATGCCTCGTACCTCATAAGCTTGAGAATTGCCAGAGCGGGAAAACCTCATACAATTGGCGAAGACTTAGTCTTACCATCGATTAAAGATGCTGTTGGAGCAATGTTTGGCGAAAAAGAAGTAAAAGAAATCGAACGCATACCTCTATCCAATAACACTGTTGCACGACGAATTGACGAAATGGCTGAGTGGGCAGAAGATGAAATATTACGAAGAGTAGTTGGTAGTAAATACTACACTGTACAACTAGATGAGTCTACCGACGTTCAAGGCCTGTCTCAACTACTTGTTTTTGTGCGTTATATATGGGAAAACGACGTGCATGAAGATATCTTGTTCTGTAAGCCAATTAGTCGTGGAACGAGCGAAGAAATTTTCAGTTCAATTGATTCGTATATAAAAGGAAAAGGGTTGGAATGGAAGAACTGTGTCGGTATATGCACTGACGGTGCGCGGGCTATGTGCGGGAAAAATAGCAGTGTGGTTACAAGAGTTCTTGAAAAAAGTCCCTGTGCTTTGTGGACTCATTGTAGTCTTCACAGAGAAGCACTGGTTTCAAAAGCATTACCCGATGATTTAAAAACTGTGCTAAATACAGCTGTAAAAATTGTAAATTACATCAAAACAAGGCCCTTACAAGCACGTTTGTTTCAGAAGTTGTGTGAAGAAATGGGTAGTCTTCATACATCTCTTCTTCTCCATACGGAGATACGTTGGTTATCCAGGGGAAAGGTACTGACACGGTTGGTGGAACTACGGCATGAAGTATCAATATACTTAGAAGGAAAAACCGAATATATTGAACATCTACAGGACGCAGAATTCGTGCTTAAGTTAACATATTTGGCGGATATTTTTTCCAAGTTAAACGAACTTAACTTGTATCTGCAAGGTTCAAACGAATCTGACATTTTTGCAGTTCACGATAAAATTCGAGCGTTCATGAAAAAGTTACTTTTGTGGGAGAGTTGTATTAAGAACGGTAAATATGATTGTTTTGAAACACTTGAAACCTATATTGTAGAAAACCAAGCGCAGCCAAAGATGAACGTACTTTCTGCAATTGCCGCACATTTATCATTGTTAAGAAATAACTTTGACACCTATTTCGGGGAAGAGATGAAAAAGCTCGAAAAGTCGAATTGGATATGTAACCCATTTCAGGACCAACTACCAACTAATATGTCGACAAAAGCAAGTGAAGAGCTCATTAATTTATCGGAAGATACATCACTGAAAAATACTTTCAATCGCAAGCAATTAACGAAATTCTGGATCTCGGTTGCTGGGAAGTATCCTTGCCTGTTTGATGAAGCTATCAAAGTCCTCCTTCCCTTTACTACCTCATACCTATGTGAGGCCGGATTTTCAGCTATGGTCAATATAAAAACTAAATACCGAAACAAATTGGACGTATCAAACTCACTGCGACTAAAAGTTACTAATATTGAAATTGATGCTAAAAATATAATGACAAAAAATAGAAAACAAATACATCCTTCCCATTGAAATAAACTGTTTGTAGGATATTTTAGTATTAAATAAAAAAATATTAATATATTTAAGTTTTTTTTCCTCATTGATATTGCAAACTGGTATTACCAGTATTTATGTCCTCTATTTCTAAAGCAGCCAATAGGTGAGTCGCAAATTTTTAAGTTTTTGTTAGATGGGTCGGAATCCAGTAAACTTTGGGAACCACTGGTATAGGGTATAAAAAATGTTAAAGTTGATAGAAGCAATAATGAAGGAAACTCATAACACCTAATGATAATGGGTGTTTAATTCAAAACGACGAATAATAATACACATAATAAATAATCTTTTGTCCCATTAAAAAAATACACATTTTTAATGCAATATAAATAATTTCTGATATCATAAATAATCTAACCCATAAAAACAAAGTTTTTATTAAAACTCTTTCTTTCCTTATGTATAAAGCAAGGTTCAGAAAATACACACATGAAACACACAATGTTCTGTTCAAAAGCAGCCAACACATATCTTTATTTTCATATCAATTATGTGCGTTTCTAAATTTTCTACGGTGCCCAACACAACCATGACTGTGTTCGTTTTAATATTTCGTTATTTACACGAACATTTTTGTATCACATACTTTTTGTTTTAATCACACATAAAGCACACATTTCTGAGTGTTGCTTTATTTGAAGTTCATGTTCTGGTACGTGTACTGAAAAAAAAAACACAGAACATGTACAATAAACAGGTTCGAGTTCAGTTATATTTTAAGTCGTGTTGTGGCTCGTGTAGTAAGAAAAAACAGAACATGTACAATAAACAGGTTCGAGTTCAGTTATATTTTAAGTCGTGTTGTGGCTCGTGTAGTAAGAAAAAACACAACATGTACAATAAACAGGTTCGAGTTCAGTTATATTTTGAACACGACTTAAAATATAACTGAACTCGAACCTGTTTATTGTACATGTTCTGTTTTTTCTTACTACACGAGCCACAACACGACTTAAAATATAACTGAACTCGAACCTGTTTATTGTACATGTTCTGTGTTTTTTTTCAGTACACGTACCAGAACATGAACTTCAAATAAAGCAACACTCAAAAATGTGTGCTTTATGTGTGATTGAAACAAAAAGTACGTGATAGAAAAATGTTCGTGTAAATAGCGAAATATTAAAACGAACACAGTCATGGTTGTGTTGGGCACCGAAGAAAATTTAAAAACAAACATAATTGATATGAAAATAAAAATATGTGTGTGTTGGTCTAAGTTATGTTTGTTTACATATATGTACGAGTTTTTTATTCAGTGTGTATTTTTTTCTGAACTCTGGTATAAAGTTTTGAAGTCTTATGTTTTCAGTGCATTGTACTGTTATTTTATTTATTTGTTTGATGGTTTTATTGGTATTAAATATAAAACAAATCACATTTTGGTAATAATCGCATTTTTTATTATAAATTAATTTAATAATTAATTTAATCTTAGGCAAAGTTAACATGTTTTTCACAACAAGTATACTGACCGAGTTTCAGATCGATTGGGGAAATGGGTTTTGAATCTCTCCGTGGTTATGCGTGACTGTGTTTGATTATCTTAAAATTAATCTTTGGCCCCAACAAGTCTATGGACAAAGTTTCAGATCGATCGGATGAGCGGAACTGAGGTTTTAATATCTCCGTGATTGTGCGTGACTATGCGTGACTATGTATGACTATGTCAAAGTTAATCCTTTTTCACAGAAAGTCTATCGACCAAGTTTCAGATCGATCGAATAAGGGGAAATGGGTTCTAAATCACTCCGTGACTATGCGTGACTGTGCGTGACTGTGCGTGACTATGTCAAAGTTAATCTTTTTTCATAGTCGACCAAGTTTCAGATTGATTGGGTGAGGGGAAATGGGTTTTAAATCTCTCCGAGACTGTGCGTGACTATTTTAAAATTAATCTTCGGTCACAACAAGTCCATGGACCAAGTTTAAGATCGATAAGATGAGGGGAAATGACTTTTAGATCACTCCGTGACTGTGCGTGACTACCCCAATCTATAGGCACAACAAGACTATGGGCCAAGTTTCAGATCAATTGGATGAGGGGAATGGGGTTGCCCCGTTATAGAGAGTATGAGTCTCTTTTCTTTAATTGAATACGCAATTATAAATATAAAAAAAATATATATATTTATTAGGGAACTCTGGGGTTTTATTAGAGCATAAGTGAAGTTTTCATTTTAATTGAGCTCAAAATAAAGACTTAGGAATTTTTTCTGTTTGTATCTTTAAAGATAAGATAATGTAAAACCGCAAGAAAATAAATATTCTACTGGAAAATAAACTCCAAGTAGATTTTTTTTTGGAAATCAGTGACTGTAACTTTACATATAATTTTATCGTTAATAATCAAGTCTCTGTGAAATGCAGAAATAACTTTAAAAAATTTAAAAAATTTTTTCGAAAAAATGTTTTGGTATGTGCTTTTAGAGGGGAATATGAACTTTCTGGCGCATGCTCCAATAAATACGAAAATTTTCGTTAAGAAATTTTCGTTAACGGGCAATAAAAAATTTTACCCAAAGTTATCTCTGCAAACAAAAAAAAAATGGATATCTATAATTTAATAGGCTAGGCGATTTCTTGTGACTGATGTTTTGTTCTACCGGTTTATCCCAATTTTGACCAACCGAATATTATTTGAAAGGTATTTCTTTTTAGCCGTTTTGCAGATTTACAGATTTTTAAAATTTTTCCTTTATTTTGAGTAAATTGCATTTAAAGTTGCTACTAACACATACATAAAATTATACAATGTTATGTGTGTGTTTATTAAATTTGTTAATGTGTTTGTAATAAAATTGAGTTTGTTTTTTGTGTTGATTTGTGAATTGGCTATAATTGATTAGCATACTTTTAGAGTCTTTATTTAATGAAAAAATTAAATTTCCTAGAATTTGCGCTCGAATTTCGAGTATATATGAACATTTGCACGGGGAAATATCTAAAAAATTTATAACTTTACAAAAAAACAGAAAATGGGTACAAGCTAATTGGTTTTAAAATTGGTTACAAAAAAAATTATTTTTGGCCGGCTTCTCTAAATATGTACTAGTGTGATGCGTTATATACCCAAATTTGATCACTATAAAATATCCTTGACTAAAATTTTTCTTAGCTTTAGCTTATATTAGTAATATGTCCCATTATTAACTTAAAATAAAACAAGTAAGCACATTACAGTTGGTCTCGACCGAATATGCAACACCATGCGTTTTGAGAGACGGTCTTGGATCCAACTTTTCTGAGGCTCTAACTGAATATAGAAAATAAGCATAGTTCCTGATGATGATCCTCAAAGAAGATCGAAATGTTGAAGTAAATATGTACTAAAAAACTCAAATCATTGAGCGTTTTTATTGACCATTAGCCGGAATAGTTACCAACAAAAACTATAGATAAAACACTGGTCGAATATCAAATTTAAAAACTTAAAGACAAGATTTTATTGCTATTGTTATTAATTTGTGGCTTGTGGATATGAAAAAGTTCATATCTGATGTCATTTTTATTTGGGGATTAGGTACGAAGATAGATCGATCACGACCATATTTAGTAAAGTCAGTTACTTTTCTCCAAAACATATATGAACCAAATTTGAAATAAAACTATGCAATATTTTTGTTTTTGATAGATTAAGTTGAGATCGAGAATCCGGGGACTATGACTAGAAATGATCATACAAGTTTTGTTTTTGGACTACTGATTAGTGGATATAATAGACACACATATGTATATTAGACCGACTCAAAAAAAAAATGATTTTGTTCCCTCTGAAAATAAAGATTGATATGTTTTATGATCGATCCCAAAATATTTTGGTTCTAGCGTTGACCATCCGTGAGCTGGATCATTTTTAAAAAATGTATTTTTTCAGTTTTTCGAATTTTCTTGTACTTTGCTCCAAGACGACATAAATAAAAGAGTTTTTGAAGCAGCATCCAATGGTATATAGAACTTGACCACTTGCGACCTACTAATTGAAATATTTAACTAAATACATATTTTCGTTTCAGGTTTTCATACAAATTCTACGTATTTGGAAATAATGTTCTGCTTTTCAAATTGAATCTGTTTTAAAATAATGTTGATTTATTTTTTTTTTTTTTTTGTAATTATTCACATAAAACGCGGAAATCGCGATATATTTTATCTTTTTTCAAATATAGGCAATATGGGTATCAAAATTTTTCATTTTTCAATTATAATAACCTGGTGATAAGCAAAAGATCCGTTTTCAAATCTAGGATGCTGTGAGATATATTTAAGTTTTCAAATATTAATTTCTTAATTAAAAACACATAAATCTATTAATGACAGATGTACCATAAATTTATACTATTAGACTTAAAAAATCAATTTACGAAAACACTAAAAATGGAATTTTCTCCTGTTCAGCTGAACAAAACTAAGCTTCCGACAAACTGTGACATAACCCAGCATTTGTTATTTTTGCGACAGCAGTGCAATAACCAGTTATATGGACTCTCAAAATTTTATAAAGCAACGATTACGGAGTTGTGTGATTTATGGAAATTTGTTCAAATTCCGGTAAAAAGTTTTCCAGCTATATGGAATAAGCTGGAATACCTCACAAAGAGATATCGGATCGACAAAAAGAATCCTAGGCATTATAATATAAACGATTGGAACGTACTTTTTAACATTTCACTGTCTGAAAATGAGAGCTCCATGCAGGTGTACTGGCAAGAGGAAAATTCCACGATTTGCCTGGAGGTTTTACGTAGATCAAGCTGGGCCAAGAATAAAAGATATTTTAACATGTGGCTTAGTAAGGGGTGGATACCATAATCCAAATCATTCAGCTGTATGTAGTGAAGCAGAAAGCGAGAGCAGCTATGTCCTAAGATCAATAAATATAGATGAATCCGACCAAGTTTCATCATCATCTGAGGACGAAGAAAATGTAAAAGTACATACAATGGAACTTCCAACATTTAGTGCTGCCTTGGATCGAGCTGGCGTGTCAAATCGATATGGAGCCATATTCGCCAATACTCTGTTAAAAGATTTAAATATCACAGGCATAATTCTGTGGTCACAAGCATTAACCGCCTAAGTCGAAAATCATGCTTTTGAGAAGAATAACTTTTTATATACCTAAATGAAATGGGGCTTCATTACGACTAAGGTTAGTATGTTTTCATTAATAACTTTTTGTTGAACAATGTTAGAGAAATGGGGATTTCACGTAAATATAAAGCGTTTTTAGTTGAATATGATAGCATACATAACTCAAAACGTTCTTAACTCGACTTAGGCGGTTATCGCTTGTGACCACAGAATTGTAGATCAGCATAAAATAAGAAGAGAGAGTAATAAGGCTAGAAAGTATGCAAAAAAGAAATTACATTCTAATTCTTTACTAAAGGAAATATCGTTTGATGGCAAAAGGGAACTGCACCTCGTGCAGGTATTGCAACGATGCAGCAATGTTGAATGCTCAGCACAAACTGCTTTGTTGCTACTAAAGCAATATGCTCTGGTTCTACGCTGGCATTCGTACTCCACACGACATAACTGGCATGACAGCCGATTTGATCGAGGCGCAAAAGAAGGTACAGCTCCTGCTGTCGGTCTTTCTATTGCCTACAAGGATAAAAAATATTTAGTTTTTTCCGCTTTTGTGTGTTTCAAAATTACATTATTTCACTTTTACGTTGAATGCTTCCATAGCGCTTCGAATCCTGGGATAGATTGTTATATGTCCATTGGTGGCTAGTTCTTAAATATTAAGCAATTGCTTATCTACCATGTTGTAGAACATTGCAAGTGAATAGCAGTTTGTTGATCGTTTGGAAAAATATGTGCCAAGCATCTGATCCATTGTATCTACGCCGGATTTATTAGCATTGTAATTCAGAATAACTACGGGCTTCTTTTTTCAGGTGTGTAGACAGCAATATTACCGCTTTATTCTTCTTCCGAACATATGAGCACAGTGATGCATCGCCTTCGTAGAAGCCAAACAAAATTGACGCACAGGACTTTTCAGGAACTCACGCAGTACAAATGTTTTATTTGAGCGTACTTTTCCTACAATTGCAGTTTTCTGCCTCATCAATGTACGCTCCACATCCAACGTTGAGAAAAAATTGCTATCATAAATTGTGCGGCCTTACTACTAATTGATACACAAATTTCTGCCCTTGATTTACCTCACGCTCTTAACCAGGCAACGTCCCAGAGTAAATCATTCTTTTGAGGGATAAAATGATTTCGAATCACACAGCCACCGTATTCCGTATTTGGCTGGCTTATACGGAATGTATTGTGTAAATCGTCTGCAGCCTTTATATGGGAATAATTGGAAATCATGTTTTGGCATACAAATCGCTGTTGTAAGCATTCAATTTAAAAAATAAAAATATAGATTAAAAAAAAAACAATTCAACAAAAGTCATTAGCAATTTCTTCCAATAATAGTTCAAGAGATCCGTAGGGACCTTTACACTAAACCACGTACTAAACGTTATTAAACCACAATAAAACGTAAACTATTGGAATACAAGTACGGTTCGTGTATTCAACCTATACAACATTAAGGAGTTGTGAGAGTTTGAAAATCAAAAAGGTCCCCATGGATCTTCTCACAAATAGAAGAGTTAACATACCTTATTTTCAATAAGAGTTAATAATACTTGTTTGCATTTACTTTATGTACAGTAAGAATGTATTCTTGTAACATGATTTAATCCAAACCGAATCATTTATCTTTGGGACTTAATTATTAATGAATTGACTTCTAATACTTATTGTTAACTGATTACATACAAAATATGTTATTAAACAAATAACAAATATTCAATAAAAATTAATATTTATTTATATTTATACCTATACATATGTATGCATACATACGTACGCACACTTTTTACAGTTTTATTTAAAATCAATAATATTTCCGTAGGTTTTATTTGAATGTAAAATGATATAGCTAACATCACAGTTGGTTTGCTTGTATCAATCATACTTGGAAATTTTTCATTGGCATTGAAATTTCGTTAGCAATAGAGCAACTAATTCAAGCGCCGCACAGTGGCGCCCGTAGAGCAAACGAGGTTGCAAAAATCAAAATTTTCATGTGCGCCGACGAAGTTTAGAATAAACCCATGTTATAGGAAACTTTTCAACGATGTCAAATATGCTACTCTTAATAATATCACATTTTTAGTTTAGAAGATATAACCGTTCAAAGTTGACCGACTTTCGGTTTTCAAAAAAACACACAATTTTTAGTCAATTTGTTGCGATTTCAGGTGTAATATCACGAAAAATAGGTAACGAATCGCCTTATTTTTTGTTTGTATTGATTGCTGTATTTATTAAATGTATAATGATAAAAAAATATTAACTGTTTGCTTTGTGTTTCTCCTGGTAAATCACTATTTAAAAACTATCCGTTTTTTCACTATTTTTCAACTTTGACGGAAAATAAAAAAATCTATATTTTTCTATATTTGCCATATTTGCAAAACATGTTCTTTGATTATTTCTTTACATAATTCAAATGGTTTTATCTGCCCGTACGTACCCGTTTGGTTTCTAGAGGTAAAAAAGGTTAAAAAGACATGGTTGCAGAAATTGTATGGCGTGCATCCCTTAGATGTTTTGATTGACAGTAATTTGATCTAATAGTTTGAAAATTGCATTTTAAGTCGGTTGTCTACCTGTGAGCCTCTGCCAAAGTCTACTCTCAATATTCTGTTACAGACACATGATGCGCAAAAAACTACTCATTGAAATTCGCAGGTACGCACCTCACTTAAAAATTACTTTGGAGTACAAATGGTCAAGAACAATATTGACTTATGGTCCCTCCAGGTAGGCACAAATCTTATTTAGACACGAGCATAATATCAAAATTGCATAATTCAGCCTAAATCCATATGTATGCAGGGAACAGGTAAATTTTTAGGCATGGTAGCATAAGCCTATATATTGCCTTGGCCTTGTTTATGGACTTACAACTTTCCAAAGAAAAATATGAGATACTACGGGCATCCTTGATGCGACACGGGGCTGACGTTTTACCAGGATACAAGCATATTACGCAAGCCAAAATAAATTCACGAGCACTGCATACTAGACTGGTCCTTCGTTGTATGGGCGATTTTAAACTTGCTCCGAATCCCGCTCCCCGGGGCTCATTTTTTGAGGTCAATGGAAAAACTAATCCAGAAAAAATTTCAGCTCATTTGAAGAATTTTTGAGCTATCCCTGGCCCTTCAAAGTTTTGAATTTTTGGTATTTTTGCCAAAATTTTCCGTTGTAAACACCCTAGTGTATAAACTATAAACCCAAATACAAAGACGCTTTTATTACCTTTCCAAAATGCCCAAAATCTCTAAATTCTGATTAAAAACAACGACAATATAGGGGTTTATATACAGATTTATTGTAAGTAATGAATAAATTAAAAGCAACACGTTACAATAAAAATTAGTTCGTCATTCGTTTTGCAACAGTGTACTTTTCAAATGACTTGAGTATTGTTGACGATACTTATCAACTGTTAATAACAAGAACTGCTTCTGCTCTTCATCGCGAGTGAGGAGCTGGTTGAATTCTTCCATTAGTTTTACCTTGCGTTCAGAGACGTCATTGACTACCTGCATTTTTTGAACAACTTGCAAGCCTTCAATGTACGAATGATGTTGTGGCCAAGTAGAAGGTTCATAAGCCATGAATTCAGTAGAGATATTGAATCTTTTAAAAAATTCCGCGGTTCTCTTTGTAACGAAAAACGCTAAAGTTTTGTTTTTAAATGAAGGTACATCTTTCGGTTGTATAATATTTCGATTTTGAAATATGTTGTCATGTTCAGATGGATCACCTCGGAGAGACTGTACCATTTTTGCTTTTACATCAACATTTATGCTGTTGTCAAAAAATGCTAAGCCAACTGCTTCATCAGAAAGATACCACAAATGGCCACACATTTTTTTTAATGCTGCATTCGAAATATCCTTGTCCCCTATACCATAATTGTGCAAATCAATTAAAAAAGCCAAATCAACATTGGGAGCTGCGGCGGCAAACGGTGCGTAAAACCAGGCTTTAACATATAATGTTACGACAAATAAACATATATCGCGTATTCCTTTGAGCTCGCGCGCTTTTAGTTCAAATTGTCCGCGAAACAAATAAATTTTCAAGCAATATATTACTTTCGCCATCCACCTGGCGTGGTGAAATGCTCCAGGCGAGCGGAATGAGACTCCAGATGGCGGTGTTTTTCCCAAGAAAATCAGAACAAGCTTAAGAAACTCAGCATAGTCGGCTCTGCTGTGTTTTTCGTTCAATTGGTCAATGCAAAAGCTCCCGATTTCGTCTGATATGTTCGACAAGTCGACATTATCATCATCCAAAGCCGTTTTATATTCAGCAACATCTAGTTCTTCTACAATAAAAGTAAAAGCATTGAAAAGTAATTAGTTTCAAGTTACATTGAAATACATGCTTCGTATATGTTATACAACAAGAACATACCCCATTTAGCTTGAAATCTCTTGAATAAAAGCACATCCGGCGCAGATGTTGCCCCCATTTTTATATCAAAGACCGCTTTAACAACAATTTCATAAATATGATGACGACAGGCCAAAATCATCAAGCTTCGCCCGAGCCCCTGCTGAAGTAGCGTGCACGCGCCATTTAACCGTCCTGTATTCGATGCTGTTGTGTCGCAACAAATCGCTTGAATATTTTGTTCCAAACCCCATTCAGTAATAACATTAATTACCGCGGCCGATATCTGATGGCCAGTTCCATTTCGTATAGATGGGATGCCAAGCAGTTGATCGCCATTCTTATTGGAGACGATAACGGGAAGACGGTCAATCTTTGATTTTCCATGTATACTGGGTAATAATTTGCCATCAAAATGAACAGTGCATGGCATATCCGGATTCAATTTGTAATTATCTTTTATTTTGGTAGCAATTGATTTGCGTTGTAATTGTCGTACTCGCTGTAGAGTGGTCCGATTGATTATCAATTTTTGAACGTCGTGGCCTAGCGACTCAGCAACTGCGACCAGTAGATGAACAGCATATCTATCTGAGACCTTGCATTTATCGAGAGCAGACACAATTCTTTCATTGATAAAATTAACTGCGACCAGTAGATGAACAGCATATCTATCTGAGACCTTGCATTTATCGAGAGCAGACACAATTCTTTCATTGATAAAATTAAATGTGCCTCTTTTAGAAGATGGCACTGTATTCACAGCAAAGTCCACATCCATTTCGGAGTCGGTTTCAACAAGTTCGTTCATTTCAATAGTAGTATCATTTGAATCGATATCATCAAGATTACTTGTATCTGAAATAGATGCCAACTGTTCCTCCTCCCTTCTTCTCCGCTCTGCTTCAGCTTGTATGCGATCCAATCTTGCCTTCTCCTTTCGCATGGCGACTGTATCAATGCCTAATATGACGCCATGCCGACCCTTTCTTTGATTTATTAAAAATTGCTTGTCGGCTTTGTTAGTCATAACGTCCATGGCATTTGCTGCTGCGATATCGAACAATTCTTCCAACTTCTTTAGAAATGCCTTTTCACTCTTCTTGTGTGCTGCACTTTCGCGGCTTCTATGTTTAAATAATTTATGCCACTTACCATGCAACAATAACAATTTGTCAATGCACTTATCTTTGCGTTGTGTTGGAATGTAAGCTTTATCCCAAAAACCGCACGCCTCATTTACAACTATAGCTGCACTAGCACGCAACGAAAGTCTTTGGTCGTTATAGATACTGAATAAAAGCGATAAAACTTGCCCTTTGGATGGTAACTTAGCGCCTAATATTTGTGTACAAGGTTCACCGATTAAATAAACACGAGTTTTAGAACGAGTTGAAAACATTTTGAATAAAACTGTGCTGTTCAAAATAACGTAACAGCTGTACACTGCTATTGTGAATGAACATTAGAGTGGTGCAAATAAATTAAAATGATTTCTGAAGCCACGAATGGCCTTATTTTTTCCTTTGGATATGAAAATACCTCTTGTGAAATCTGGTGCCGATTGAATAAAGAAAAGTCGGCGCGGAAATCGATTGAAAATTGGATTTGAAAATACATGTCAAAAAAATGACTTTTTTAAGAAATATTTGGGTCATTTTGACCCCAAGTGCATAAAAGGATTAATTTTGAATTTTTTGTCTTTAGATATTTATAACTAACAATATTTTATAGTCAAGTCAAATTTAACTTATATATGAAGATAAACCAAGTAATTTCGTTATAAATTGATACTTAATCAAAAAAAGATAATCTTAAATAACAATTTTTTCTAAAAAACTGTTAAAAATTTCCGTTTTCCGCGCCGACTACTCTGTTATCAAATCTGCATCAAATTTCGTACTATTATTTTTATATTCAAAGGAAAAAAATAAGCCCATTTGTGGGCTTTAGAACTCATTTTGAAAAATGGCCATACAAACGTGAACGACTCTAATGAACATATATAAATAGACAATTCACAATGAAATAAGGTACGTTCACGTTGACTATAACAGCAATACCTTTGTCATTTTTAATCATTTTTTAGAGATTTTGGGCATTTTGGAAAGGTAATAAAAGCGTCTTTGTAGGAAAAAAACCCATTTTGTATTTGGGTTTATAGTTTATACACTAGGGTGTTTACAACGGAAAATTTTGGCAAAAATACCAAAAATTCAAAACTTTGAAGGGCCAGGGATAGCTCAAAAATTCATCAAATGAGCTGAAATTTTTTCTGGATTAGTTTTTCCATTAACCTCAAAAAATGAGCCCCGGGGAGCGGGATTCGGAGCAACTTCAAAAATAAGGGCCAATCTACTGCATACGGAGTTTACGGAAGTCTATGTGAAAGCCAATCTGCAGGATCTCATGGGCCATACAGCAAAACGGTTGTTGGAGAGTCTTCCTGAAAATGAGGTGAAAATTCTTCCTGAGAAACTGACATTGATCAGCAAATGGGGCTGCGATGGATCATCCGGACAAAGCGTTTATAAGCAAAGGATATCTTCCGATGACGCTACAATATCGGAAGGAAATATGTTTATGGCATCTGTTGTTCCTTTGCGGCTAAAATCTGATGTTTCCCTACACTGGAAAAATCCACGTCCATCATCAGTGCATTATTGCCGACCAATAATGTTTCAGTTTGCAAGGGAATCGGCAGAACTCATAAGGACCACGGTGAAGGACATTGAAGAACAAATAAGCAAGATTAAGCCTACAAAGCTGCAAATTGGAGAAGCAAAATATATTGAATGCAATAACGAGGTCCACCTGACCATGGTTGACGGAAAAGTCGTAAACGAACTGACAGGAACAACCTCAACATTGTCATGCCCGATTTGCAAAAAGAGTCAGAAGAACTTTGGTAATTTAAACGATTCTACAAACGAGGAGAATTACGAATATGGAATGTCACCATTGCACGCAAGGATAAGGTGTATGCAGTTCTTGCTAAAACTGGCGTATACCCTACCACAAGAGGAGGAAAACTTCGATGAAAATACATCAATAAAGGATAAGGAAAAGATCAGAAAGAAGCAAATTCAGGATGCTTTTTTTAAACAAGTTGGACTAAAACTAGACTGTCCCAAGCACGGATACGGTAACTCAAACGATGGAAACACTTCTAGGAGATTTTTTGAAAATGATGAGGCAGTAATTAGAATCACTGGAATTGACAATCAAATCGTGAAAAGATTGCGAACGATCTTTAATGTTTTAAACTGCAAAGAAAATGTCAATTCTACAAAATATGGAGAATATGCATCGAAAACTGCATCTCTTTAAGCAGAAATGTATCCACAGAAGAAGTTGACCCCGACCCTCCATAAAATATTGGCGCATGGCAAAGATATAATTGAGTACCAGTCTTTGCCAATTGGAGAGCTTTCTGAAGAAGCACAGGAGTCTCTTAACAAATTTTATAAAAAATATAGATTGCAGAACACATTCAAAGCATCAAGGGTAAGGCAAAATAAGGACCTCTCCAACATGTTGGCAGCATCTTCCGATCCACTTATTTCTTCCCTGCGGCATGTGAAGTCACGAATAGAGTTAGAAAATAATTATAGTTTAGAAATGATTAGTCTTTTATATATACCTTCTCTTAAGAATTGTGGTGAATATTTTACAGAAAATTGAAAAAATAAATTTAAAAAAGAAGTACCTTTTTTTAATTTGTTGGGTAATAATTTAAAACATAAAACCCTAAAGAAAAAAAATAAAAACAATCTAAAGATGTAAAAATAATTTTTTTTAGTTACCATAAAATTGATTTTTCTACAAATTTTAACTTTGATAACCCATAAGTAGGCCCCTACAAAGCGTAGCACCCTTTTCAAACGCTCATTTCATAGGCTGAACAGTTATCTATCATATGCTATTTAAACTGTTCAATTATGTTATTCGGTTCAAAAGATATGATTTTTGCAACGAAAAAACTCAAATGGCGCCACTGCGCGCCGGTAATAATTATTTAATTAATTTATTAAAAACCATTGGCATTGAACAAAGTAATGGTAATGCCCAAATATTTGATTGACATTGACATTGACATTGACATTGACATTGACATTGACATTGACATTGACATTGACATTGACATTGACATTGACATTGACATTGACATCAACTAAATTCCAATTAAATCGTCAATTAATTAAGTACACATAAGGATTTAGTGCCGTGTATGGTATGTGTATTTTGTTTTAAAGCAAGGGCTGCCAGACCTAGTGAATGTTTGTCAAGTTTACGGGAATTGATTTTTTGTTAACTTTTCTTAAGCTTTGTTAGTTTTGCGGTAATTTTATAGCAAAAATATTCAGATCTGACAAATATTGAAAACTAACTTTTGAATTAATTTAATAGGAAAAATTTTTAAATGCTCAACTGAATTCATCAAAAAATATGATGAATTGTATATAAAAAATTTTAAATTCGTAAAATTGAAAACGAATTCAATTGAAAATACTTGTAATATGGAAACTTTTGTATAAAAATAAATTTTAGAGTTCTTAATTTAAAAGGTAAACTGCCTACACCTAAATTATGAAAATCTGTTTAATTTTTATTTAACTAAAATCTATAAATTGTTATTTACTTTTATCCCGCCCACACCTCTGTGCAGAGGGTATATATAAGTTTGCCATTTTATTTTGTAATGCATCGAAATAAAATCCCGGGCCCCAAAACCATATATTTTCTTGATCCTTATAACATTGGAAGCTGATTTAGAGATGTCCGTTTGTTCGTCTGACTGTGGAAATCACGATCACACCCTCAATAACTTAGCTAGAGTCTCCGGTTTTGCATAAAATTGTTTATTAACATCCCAAAGAAGCTGCTATTAAAATAATCAAAATCGGTCGAAAGGGTCACGGGATATGAATGAAAATTTAATAAAACTCGAAAGAAAAATATTGAGTGTGTTTTTTATTTCCTTAAGATATGTTTATACTGCGAAGCCTATATATAGCCTAAGTTGCATGTGTCACATAAGCCTAAACAACTATTGCCACATATTTTTTTATCGTCATCACATTATAATAAAGAAAATCGTCAATATAACAGAAAAAATACCTAAAAGAATAAAACAAAAAGTACCCTTTCTTAAAAAATTACCTTCTTTTGAAAGAAGTAATTTTTTTTTAAAGTACTCTTTTTTTAAAAAAAAGTACTCTTTTTAAAAAAAAAAATTACCCTCTTTTAAAAAAAGTTGTCTGACATAATTCGAAAACTACTAGTACAGTGAAACAGATTTAGAAAAAATTAGGAATTACAATTCCTTTAATCTGTTCATATAACGTTTCGCTACATAAGCAACAGTTTCGCAGTTATAAATAAATGTATGAAGAGAAAAAAATATATTTTGCCTAAAAAATAATTTTTTTTTTTAAATTCATAAAAATCCAAAACGGAAAAAACTATCAATTGACAAGAATATTGATTTTATGTTTCAATGAATTTGGATAATATATATTATATATTATTTATTATTAACACGTAAAATTAAAAATATCAGGTTATTACATAAATACATAGATCATAAAAATCGATGAATGCATGTTTGGTTTGTTTGCTCCCTTTACTTTCTTGCGTGGTGGTTCGCCTACTTGTTCAGAGTCTCTATCGGATGAGGATCTGTCTTCATCAAAAAAAAAAAGAAAACAATTGTTTTTAATCAGTCAGATAACTTCAGAGGAAACTTCCATTATATATTCTTCTTCATCATCTTCATTTTCGAGATCGGACGTCTTGTGCGACCACCAACAAATTTCAGCCACCAGCGAGTCGAGCCTTTTGCCTTTGTATCGCGTTTCCATGGGCATGGCCACTTGATGGAAGCGCTCGCCATGCTCATTCGACTCTGAGGCTAGCTACTTGCTGAAGTAATCGAGATGGTGATGCAACAAGTGAATTTTGAGAGACATGTTCACTCCAAGTTTCTGGAAGTATTCCCACATCTTGGTTACAAGAGCGCGGTAATAGTGTACTCGCTTACTTCCCAAAAAAATCGTACGACTTCCTTCACTGCCCTCCACGCAAGTTAATCATTACTGGCTAAAGCGTCTTTAAATTTTTTTGATTTAATGAGCTTCCGTATATCGGGCCCATTCAGAACATCTTCCTTTAATTTTGGTTCGCTGATTCGTGGGAAAATTTTTTTCAAACAATCAAGAATTTTCGGTTGCTTCACAATGGCCTTGGTGGTATTTTTTACGATTCCCAGTTTGACATTGGAAGGGGGCATGAGCACGTTCTCCATTGGCACGAGTGGATCATTTACGCAGTTGTTGTTAAATCGGGTATCCCACAGAAACAAGAAACACATGCTTTTGGTATTGGTATTGGTTCATAGGTGGAATCCGATTGATCCATTGTTGCAATAGAAAAATAAGTGTCTCTGTCAGGACTTGGAAGCGGTGGAATTGGTATGTCATCCGAATGCGGAAGAGATGTTTGTGCACTTTCAACAGAGATGTAAACTCTTTGTTTAAGGCTTTTACGATTTACTCCATGTATTTTGTTTGCACAAGCATAACAGTTGTCGGAATTATGCTCTCCTGGATCAGTAAAAATCAATTTTGTCTGGGGCCCACGAAACGCCGCAAATTATTTTGGAATCAAAATAAAATTTAAAAGCACGCTCCACTTGCTCAGTGAGTAATGCAGTATTGGTTGAAAAAGCTCTTTTGCCACAAACGCATAAGCGTAGCTAGACTATTATTCTGGGGTGGGCAAGTGATCCCCCTGCTTCCTACGCAAAATACTTTTGTTTAAAAAAAATAATTTTTTATTAAAACAAAACTAAAAAATATACCACAAAAATTCAGCTTGACAACATAATATATTCTTTTAAGGAAATTTATAAAAAAAAAAAACATTGAAATTAAATAATAAATCAGTTTTTAAAACAAATAAAGTCAGAAAAACAATGAATATAACAAAACAAAGTACTTAAAACATTAAAGGTTACTACTATTCGCAAGTTAAAAATATATTAAAAATAATTATATGTATTAAAATCAGTTTATAATTCAGAAAGTTATTCAAACGTTATTTTTCTATATTTTTTTACAAAATACATTTAATACCTGTTCTGAAGTTATTTTATATTTAACCATTTCATTTTCAATATTTAAAACAGCTAAATTTGAAAATCGTTCCTGAAGCATTGCACTTCGTAGCCATGTTTTTATTCTACGCATCGCTGAGAAACTTCGTTCACAACTAGCAGAACTAATAGGAAGGCTTATTTAAGCATATCAACGTTTAATTGTTTTTCGCTGCATACGTTTTTAAACATATTCTTAAGTAATATTGCTTCAGCTTTCATAGAATCGTAATCGATATGCAAAACATTTTTGTGATATATAATAAATTCGTCAGCGCCTTCCAAATCTAATTTAATGAAAGCGTTAACAGCTTTTGCTAACGGAACGTTTTGGAATCGGTATTCTATATTAGAAAATATGCTATCGATTACTGGACAATATATATTTGCCTTCCAAAAATCAACTGAAGAAATATAATCTGGCAGATCCAAAAATTGGCTTTTACCTAAAGTTGATTCGATATAAAAATCTTTATTAATAGTTTCCTTTTTTCTTTTGGAAACTCGTATTGCTTCCAATGATATATTATTTCCTTTTGAAAAGTTTTCAATATCGCTCCAAATTTCATCAAACTTATTACGACTATCTTTAAATATTCCAATGGTAGCGGCAATTGTATCATGTGCTTGTCCAAGTGTCGAATTTTCCGTTTGAAAAAATTTGTTCAAAAGGTTTATCGTTTTAAGAGTGAAATTAAAAATAAACAAACTAACAACGAAATCAGGTTTAATAATTAAAGTCAATATTCCAAGAGCCTCTACTGAATTTTTGACTCTGGCTTGGTTTATTTCCTCTTCAAGAGCATTATTAATTACAGCACAATTTACAATTTTCGTATCTACAACTCCATCTAGTTGTGCTAAGACTGTTTATTTAATACTGTTTAATTTAAAGAGCTTGGCTTATACTTTTTAAATCATTATGATTTTCTGGTTTAGAAAAGTGTATGTACAAGGCCTCCATGGCATTAAATATTGTTTGAATAATGTGTGAACACGAATCCACAATAACTAAGTTTAGCCTGTGGGCTATTTTAGCTTGTAAACTGTTTTTAAAACCAGACATTACGTTTGCTCCGTCGTAGGATTGGCCAACTATTGGGATGTTTTTTAAATTTTTAGATTCCAAAAACTCCATGATTAATGTTTCCAGGGAACCGAACAATCTACAAATCCAAGAAATCTTTCTTCGACTTCCAAATTTTTAGCGAATCTGATTGTTATTGATAATTGTTCTTCTTTATAACATCTTGCTTCGTCCACCATCAATGAATAAAACCCACATTCTTTTACGTTTTCCGTTATAGTATTAATTACTTAATTTGCACAAATTTTGATTATTTCGTTTTGAATTGTGGGACTACAATAATTTTTTGGTTTGTTTAAATTTTGTTTAAAAGTAGGATCTTATTTGGCAAAATGCTCTGCTATTTCCAAACAGTTTCCTTTGTTTCTTGAAATATAATCTTCTCTATGACCTCGTAGATCAAGACTTTGACGCACTAAAAGCAATATAATATCTATACTTTTGAGATACTCACGATTTTCATCGATTTGTTTAGAATGGTGCTGTAAAACTTTATCGTGTATGTTTTCAGTAAGTGAGCCTTGAAGGCACTGGATATGTTTTGCAGATTGATTATGTTTCTTTAAAGACTCACTCAAATTTTTCCAATTTTCATATCCAGGTATGACAAATTGTTTCGTTTTGGTCTCTAGCTTCTTCTATACAAAAATTTCGGCAAACAAAGCAAAATGCCTTTTGGGCTTTTACGCTATATTCAAGCCAATCGTAAACATCATAAAATTTGGCAGAAAAGGATCTGGTTTGACCCTTAATGGTGCCCTTCTTAAATGCTACTTTTGGCTGCTGCGACCCGGTTTCTGGTGATCCCAAATCATTGTATATTGCTTTTTCCAAATAACTTTTTGATGTTCCAGTATTATCTCCAGTCTGCGTATTTGTAGAAGGCACACTTTCCTCTTCAGCTATGTCATTTATTGTTAAAATTTCACATTCTTCCCCGTTCACATTCACTTTCTTCTTAGTTAAAATTTTTTTCTTCAGAATTTTCATTAACACTGCATATTTTTGTTTGCTTAAAAAAAGAGCGAATGTCAGTAAATTTTTTCATTCCTAAAAAATAAAACGTTTTCAAACATAAACTGGTTAGTAAATTATAATAAATACTTACTGAAGAAGGTTATTTTCCAAAAATGTGCAAATTTTGAATTAAGACCGGTAGAATTTATTTGTTTTGTTTACTTTGTTTTTATCTTCTTCTTTTCTTATAAATGGCAATCACCATAATATGATGCTTATTATGTTGTATACACTGAGAAGTAGTTTCGTAAAATGTACAAAGTAAAAACTTATGTAAAAAAAATGCGTTAAGGAATATTAAATCGGCTATTGAAAAATATCAACACACTTGCAAAAAAATTCCAAACAAAAACTGCAATTAAAAAATAAGGGAAAAAGTCTGGGGTGGGCAAAAGCGAGTCTGAAGTGGGCTTTGCTCACCCCAGCCCTCCCCTATCTACGCCAATGCACAAACGTAATAAAATAAATTAAGATTTTCTGGACAATTTGCATTCATTTCTATTTTATACTTTTATTACTTTTTCGTCACTTTTAAAAAACCGTACCTTTCGCATTCTAGACAATTGTTGAATGACATAAAACGACAATGAACACCTATATATACTACGTATTTTTCCATATTTAACTGCAGGTACTTATGAATGGACGCATCTGTTAAGGGAGCATATTTACCTGATTGAGCCTTCTAAAACCAGGGGTCATACAAATTTGTTATAACTTTCCAAATAAAAAGCACTCATAAATGTAGGTGGAATTTCTGGAAAAAAAAAAATTCCTTACAGGTGGGCAACGGAAAACCCCACATCAATAAAAAGATGCACTTTCCTTTTTTCCCTTTAATTGTCTGTGCACGGAAGGAACAAGAAGATAAATTCAGCGTCTGCGCACATTTATGACCGTTTTTTAGTTTGGTACCGCAATCATAAAAATGAAATAACCTTTTTTTTATTATTATTTTTTTTTAATTCTGAGAATCATAAAAAAGTCATCAACGTTTTTTCCTTTACTTAAAAATGAGATAGATACCTTTACTCAATTATGAATAAAAGTGACACGCGTCCATCATGATTCTCATGATCTTGTGCACAGGTTATGTGACTTTACGACAAAGTAATAAGACTTGACACTTTTTCCCGTTTTGGAATTTGCATGATTTTTAAATATACAAAATTTTAATTTTTAGGCAAAAAATAATTTTTTTTCTTCATAAATTTATTAATAACTGCGAACTGTTGACTGTGTTGAGAAATGAAACAGAAGTAGAAATTATTTGGGCAATTCACAACAGGTGTTGTATCGTTGTATCTGTTGTATCGTGTATTACTTTACAATAGTGTAAAATTGTTATTGGTAATTTGCATTGAAAAATCTGATACAGCGATACAACTTCATTTGTTGTGATTAGTAAATGTTGTATATTGTATCATAACATATCAGTCCCAAGTGAATGCCAGTTTTTATGAAAAAGAAAAAACAAATACATACAATTTTAACAGCATAAATAATTATAAAATAAAAAATGACAAATAATGCAAATAACGATAGGTTTATTTATATAAAAATTAATGTTTATATTTTTAGAATGTATTTCAGTCTCAACCAAAACATTTAAAATTTTTTTGTATTCTAAATTAAAATGGAAGAGGTACGTAACTAAAACTCCAGGGTATATCTTATGACCAAAAAGCAAACACCGACACGTGCTTTCTCTTGTACGAATTAACAGAAGTGTCGATAATTACTAAAGAAAACGTTTTACATTATGAAAATACAACAGACTGTTCACAACAAATGATTGTATTGTGTATTTTAATACAAAATACAACATACAACACCTGTTGTGAATTGCCCAATTGTAATTCTTAATTTTTCTAAATTTGTTTCAGCAAAATCGGACTAGGGTTCTCGAGTTATGTCAATCAAAACAGCCCAAAACGTGACAAATTCCCCTATACGATACTTACTAAGTTCAAATCGATAATTACTAGACGTGACCCAGCGAAACGTCTCCAAATCATTGCCGCTAGCTAATTGTTTATTTAAACAGGTTTTAAATAAACGAACAAATCTTTCAGCTTGCTCATTAGATGCTGGATGAAATGGGGCAGTGGTTAAATGTTTAATTCCGTTGATTTCACAGAATTGGTTAAATTCTTCTGACGTGAATGCTGTTCCATTGTCCGTAACAATCGATTCAGGCAAACCTTCAATAGCAAATATGCTTTGTAAGAATTTAATTGTAGAAGCGGATGTGGCATTTCTAGTTTTTATTATGTACGGAAACTGCGAATATCAATCGACCACTATTAACCAAATTAAATCTTTAAAAAGATCTGCATAATCCAAATGTCTTCGCTGCCAAAGGGATGTAGATAATGGCCAAGAAGAAAATTGTTTTAGTGGATCAAAATTGCATAACGACAATAACGACTACTTAATTGTTCCATACGAACAATTCCCCAATGATCTTGATGTACAAGTTATAAACTGATTTTGGAATTACGATACGGTTATAATCTGTTTGTAAAATTAAAACACCATTACTTTGTGTTAAATTTAAACGGTGGCGGAAATAAGGTATCAATTCCTTGTCCATTACTTGGTGAGGCCAACTATTCATTATATAATAATATAGTTTACATAAAATTTCATGTCTCTTTGGAAATTCAGCAACTTATCTTGAATTCAGTGGAAAATTATCTAAATGTTTGTCCATAAGATATCATTTATCTAAATGGACTGATCATCATCTAAATCTCCTTTGTAAGGAAGCCTGGATAAGGCATCCGCATTACCATGTTGCTTAGTATTTTTATACTGAATTTCGTAAGTGTAGCCTGACAGAGTTAAAGCCCACCTTTGTAGTCTATGTGCTGTTGTGCTGTGAATTCCTTTAGCCGGATTAAATATCGATACGAGTGGCATATGATCAGGGATGAAAATATATTTACAATAAATGTAGATTATTGAGGTTTGTTCTAATTCAAATTCTGAAATGTCTAATTAATTTTCCACAATGCAATCTTTTCCACTTACTTCACCACTCACAAAACTACCGTCATCATTAGAAGAACCAACGACTATGACACGCAACGTATTGGATATCTTAGATGAATTGCCTTCAACCTCACATCAAGCTACACCAATTCGTACAACTAGAGGTGATTTATCTACAACTCCTCCTCAGTTAAGAAGAACTATACGATTGAAACGTAAACCAGCTAGAAGTTCTCCATTAATTACAACAAAATTGGCAAGGAGGAAAAATTATATGTTTTATCAAAGTATTTTACTGTACTTACTATTTATAATTTGAATATCATATCAAAATTGGCAAGGAGGAAATGATATGTTTTATCAAAGTATTTTACTGTGTTTACTATATATAATTTGAATATCATGATAACATTGAATATTGAGTATTTGAAAACATTCTAAAATTTTTAATTTCATTAGTCTTCATTTTGTCTTCAATAAATTAAAATCATTTTGCTTTTATGTATATTTATAAAACATATTAACTTCTAACACAATACTTGAAATGTTATCACTTTTTCTTTTTTTTGTCTCACTATGCATTAACAATTCCTTAGCTGATTAGTTATTAACAGAGCTTTAATTATTATAGAGTAAATAAGAAAATGATAACCTGCACCAACACATAAAAAATAGTGTTCCGTCTGTTTTTGGTAAATATAAACACAAAACATTATTATATTAGATTGTCAGAAAATTTCACAAACAGGTGATTTTGTTTTGAACTAACATAACACTTAACTTTAAAATAACTGTTATCAGAACTCACCGATTACCGTAACGTAGATATCGAGTAAATATTTTAATAACTTGCAGATTCATTTTTTTTAATATGTTCTAAATTCAATTAGATAAATCGCAATTGTTTTATTTAAATTTTTTTCGGTTTAAGTAATTTATTTAAAAATAATCAATATATAATATGTATTGAATTTTGTATTGCAATTTACGTTCAAATTATATGTAAAGTGAGAGTGTCATCGCTTTTAAACAGCTAAATTTATACTGATGTGAACAAATATTAAAGAAAATTAAACTGATGCATTTTGTTGTAGAAAGTCCATTATCAGTTTGTTTACAAACAAATAATTTTAAAGAGCAAAACAAAAATAAAGAAAACAAAATATAAGTATAATCTAATTTAAAGAAAAAGCACAACAACATAAATACTATTCCAAGATTTTAAAGCTACCAAATTTGCAAGTATTGACGTTTAAATAGAACGATACCAAATGGATATATTTTTTTCCCCTAAATATGTGATTGGATATTAAAACAAGTAAGAGTGTTAAATTCGGCTGTGCCGAATCTTTGATACCCTCCACCTCGGTTTGAGTCTTGATAATAAATGTAAATGGAAAAGTAAACAATTTGTTAAACTTAATATCAAATTAATTCAGCAAATTCTTTTCTATTATTTCGGTGTTTGCTTTTTGGTCATCGTGGTTGCTGATCGGCATGCATTTAGGTTATATACCTATATGCATGCGTGTCCGGTTATATGACATAACTTCTCGTTTAATTTAGTTTTTGCTAATTAAATAGCTCGCCCTAACCTCCATTGCCAAGGTAATGGTTGCGTAGGGTGGCTATATACATTAAATCGTGCTAATTGGATATGGCTGTATAGTTTCTTTTAAATGGGCAAATATTTCTTCATTGCGGCCATATAGGTCGGATGGAGTAACAAAATAATAACCAAAAAAAAAGCTCTCTCAACTTTTTTATTAAAATATTGCCATATTTGGCAAACATAGAGAATAAATTTATAATAATAAATATTCAAATTAAGGATGCCAAACGCAAAAAACCAAATGTCCCAAACATTTTAAATAAAATAATTTGTTATCTCTATTTTGTAAAAAACTTCAAATATTCACCCAAAAAAAATTGTGAAAATTTATATATAAATAACATTCTCATCAAATTGCGTTTATTTATGTAACAGTTTTTATGTTCGCAATTCTTAAATATCATTTGACGTTTTCTAAAATTCATTGAATTTAAATTAATGTTTTCTGTAGTGTGATTCTGTAAATTTCAACGATTCACTAAGTACATACATCTTAACGACAGTCGATAAATCTATTTTTCTATTTATTTAAATTATAAACGAGTGGCATCTCTGTCAAAATAAGCGAAAAACACAAAAAAGAATAGAAAAAAACAAATTACTTCGTGTTTGACAGGATGATTTTATGTTTATGTTTAATATCTTTATTTTTTTACTAATATTTCTGTGTATTTATTTGAAAATGAAATAATGAATTGAATATGCTATTTAATTTTTTTTATTTATATAAAAAAGTTTTTTAATAAAAGCAAAATATTTTCACTATTTTATGATTTTTATTTATGTATGACGACATTTCAACCTAAAAATTTAAGTTTTTATCGATTGAATAAACAACACAAAAATGGTTGTCGTTTAGATAACAACAGCTGAGTTTAACAATAGCGAATATCGTTTTAAAATTTTACTGATAATTTTTCTATTTTCTTTTTTTTAACGATTCGACTATCATTAAAAGAAGTTACAGAATCGCGGTACTGAAAAGCTATTAATTTCTCCTGAATGTCAATATTTTTTTCCCCGTCACTCATTCGATCTGAAATTTTGCAGGCAGGCTCGTGGTAATAACAGAAATGATCTAACTAAATTTTTTAGCAATGCCAAAACAATGGAAACTTTTAAATTTTTCTACCAGAGTTAATAAAAAAAATATACAAAGGTTAGTTTTTATTACATTATTACCACACCGATCACAAAAACAACAAGTCCAGCTATGACAACAACACAACATTTAGAATAACAACAAGAACAATATAGAAACATCATATTTTTCATTTTTTTTTTTACTTTTTCAGAGATTTCCCTGGACCTGTTCCACTGATTTTAATGATTTTTGAAACAGAAATCTTCCCATGAATTTTGTGAATCATTCTCATTAAAAATGATCACTGTAGCTGCACTATTGAGGGCGTGATCGTGACAAGAACAACATAGAAAATTATATTTTTTCAAGACTTTTTTTAGTTCTTCATTCAAATCTCGGGCCCTAATCGACCGATTTGGACGATTTCAAATAGCAAACTTCTCAGAATGTTAGAGAATCATTTTTCATGTCAACGATCACACTAGCTGCCCGATTGATGCCGTCATCGTGATTTCCACAGACGGACAGACGGACATCGCTATATCAACTCCGGTTGTTATAAGGATCACAAATATATATATTTTATGGGGTCCAAAATTTTTTTTCTAATTATTACAAACGGAATGACAAACTTATATATACCCTCTGCACACTGGAGTGGAGGGTATAAAAAATATGAATCTCTTATTTTTTCTTACTGGCTGAGGTCTTTAATAAATATAAGAAATTAAATAAGTAAAAAAAATATCGGATGTTATTACTTTTCGCGGACTTGGATTACATATGGTCTGCTGATGATCATATACAAACTAAAAACATTTACAACCTAAATTCCAGTAGATATACAATTGTTTTGAATGTCTTTAAACATATTTATATAAATATCGGGATTCAGCGTTGTATGGGGATAATAACTAAAAATGGTTCTACACTGTTGGTATCATGATTTATGGAACGTTTTTTCACTCTACTCTACATAGTAAATAAGTAGTTTCATGTGTGGCTTAAATATATTCCGATACCATAAACAAACATTTTTCGTTATGATATTAGTACGATATGATCTCCAGATAGATGATATTAAATAATTACCTTGTATAGGAAATGCAAATTTTTTTGGCTCAATTACGTAGGTACATTTATAATTAATGAAGTCACACAAAGTTTCAATACTCTTGCTGTAATAGTACTCTAGATATGTGATGATAAATAATTACCTTGTATGGGATGTTTCACACTCATTTCTGTGGTTTTCTGGAATAACCGCGTATGTCCATTTTTGTCAGTTTTGAGTTAACGATGCCAAATATATTAATTTTTAACGCTCTTTACATGTGTTCAATTTAAAAAAAAAAATATTGACCATTTCTGAATTTTTTCTTAAAATAACGACGTAACTTAAATGTTTATTAAATTAATTTGCAGCACTAACGACGTATGTCAACCTAAGTTTGATCGCTGACAAATTATTTTCTCAGAAAGCGACACATAGCGACGTACGTTGTTATTAATGAAAAAAAAATTCAAAATAATTATGGATTAGTTTTCAGTTTATAACCACTTGTAAAAACTTGTGTGTTTATTTTTGTTATTTTTTGTCACTATTATTCCTAATACGTTGTTATATTCTCATCCTAAGTCCCATTAACTTTTTGTTGACGAACAAAAAAAATCCATTTTTAAAGCAACAACAACTTATGTCTATATGGGTGGTTGCATTGGTAGTTTTCTTTTTCAAAGAAAACGACGTTTGTCGACATAAGTTGTTTTATGTACACACACTTTAAGTGTAATTGACATATTGTTTTTTCGTCCTTCTCTACGATCTATTCCTCTGAAGATTTTTGACTCAAAATTTTATATAAAGTATTTATTACCCATATCTACAGGACTGTTAAAAAAAAGCTCTAAAAACTTTATATCGAGTCCATAATTTCAAATATAACGTTTTTTGGCTCCCCTGAACATTTTGATTTTATGACATACGCGGCTATTCTAGAAAACCACAGATTTGTCCTGTCCCACCCATTTTTGGGTCGATTACTCACTTATATACTTGCTATTAGGTGTCCCAAATATGCGGTGATAAATATTTACTTTGTATGTTGTCATACAGACTAATCCGATGCCTCGCAGTTTTGAGTCGACTACTAAATAAAAAATAAAATTTCGTTCTCAAAAGCTTTTTAAGGATTATGTGTTTTAAATAGGGATATATTAAATCGTTTCAATAAGTAATACGAAGTAATAAGGAATTATATTTATAAACATTGTTACTTTTTTTAGTGGTATAAATTGTCCATACCGCTAAATAAACGCTTAATGAAAGCGAACTGTATATGATTAAAATTTTTTGATTTAGTAACATATATTAGACATGCACCTACTAATACAAAATAGGGCAAAACATATAATTTTCTCTATAAAATTTTTTTGATTTAGTAACATATATTAGACATGCACCTACTAATACAAAATAGGGCAAAACATATAATTTTCTCTATAAATTTTTTTTGTTTGATTCTTAATTTTGTTGTTTGCGTTGCCGATAATAAGATCGAAAAAGTTTAATAAGAAAATATATATTATATTATTTAATACCAGCAGATTCCAGCGCTCGAAATTCGAGTGCAATTTCTAGGCAACCTTATTTTTCAACATAGCCAATTCACAAACCAACACTATTTTGGTTTATTGTTATTGTGAATGAGGAAAACAAACTCATTAACAAACACATTAACAAATTTAATAGACATACACATAGCATATGTATAATTTTGCGTATGTGTTAGTAGCAACTTTAAATGCAATTTACTAAAAACAAAGAAAAAAAATTAAAAATCTGCAAATCTGGTGAACAGCTAAATAGAAATACCTTTCAACTTATATACGTTTGGTCAAATTCGGGATAAAACGGTAGAACAAAACATCGGTACCAAGAAATCGACTGGCCTATTAATAAAGGGTGATTTTTTAGCTATTATCTTTTTGGCAACACTGGTTTAAGCAGCTGACGCACGTTTCGTGTTTTGTTTCATTGTCAAACATCTTCAGTTTGGTCTATAATTTAACCATGAATCGTCTTACAAACGAACAACGCTTGCAAGTTATTGAATTTTATTATCAAAATGCGTGCTCTGTTAAGAAAGTTCATCGCGCGCTTCTTCCATTTTATGGTCACTTTAATCGACCCACTGAAGCGGCTATTCGGGCTATTGTGACTAAATTTTGGAGTGAATATCAGCCAGAAGCATTGGAAGAGCTACCAATGCATCCAGAAAAAGTCACAGTTTGGTGCGGTTTATGGGCTGGTGGCATCATTGGACCGTACTTCTTCAAAGATGATGCGAATTGTAACGTAACTGTGAATGGTGAGCGCTACCGAGAGATGATATCCAACTTTTTTTTTGCCCAAAATGCAAGAGCTTGACTTGCATGACATGTGGATTCAACAAGACGGTGCCACATGCCACACAGCACGCGCAACAATGGAGTTATTGAGAGGCGAGTTCGGTGAACATTTTATTTCACGTTCGGGACCGGTCAATTGGCCGCCTAGATCGTGCGATTTAACGCCTTTAGATTATTTTTTGTGGGGCTATGTTAAAGCTCATGTCTATAGAGACAATCCCGATTCAATTGACGCATTGGAAGACAACATTGAAGCATTTATTCGGACTAAGCGGATGGACCATTTGAGGCGCAGTCACTTAAATGAAACTCAATTATTTAAGGATTTCAAATAATTGTTTTGTTAAAACTTTACTCAGCAGATCAATTTAGCTCAGAGCCGAACAATTTAGCTCTTATTAGTTTTGAAAGTAAAGTGTGTCGATTGAACAAAATCGAACACTATTTATAGTAAAAATACGTTTACAAAGTTCTATGGTTTAAAGTGAAGAAGAGTAGCATTGGACAGAACTTCCCTGGTCAATTTTATATATGTCTCAATGATCATAATGCAACACCAAAAGGGTTGACTGTTACAGTAAACACCATATCAGCTTAATTGCACAGCGTACTACTTGTGTATGCTAAATCTAGAGTTATTGTATTGTTGTTTAAGCAGTGTTGATCGTGTTGGTTACTTTGTACATAGTACTGCATGCGTACGCTAAATCGATAGCTGTTGTGTTATTATTTGTGTGTAACATGATTACTCTTTATATTTTATTAACGAAAAATGTTCTGTTGGTAATGGTGACTTATATTCTATACTACATATGCTACACACGGTCAACATTTGCATGAAATAATCTTCAAACATTAAATTATATGGACCGTACTATCGATTCAAATAAAGATTTCATGCATTTTTCTGAATTTTATGTGTTTTTTTTGGAAAACTTTCCTATAGCTCTTAAAAAATCACCCTCTATTAAAGATATAAAAACGTTGATGATTAGTATGAATCGATCCATTTTATATTCACACCATATATTCGTGTGATACTCCGGAGTATTCTTCTTTATGTTAAAGAGGAATCGGAGCAGTGGGCGTGGTAACTCCCTTACAAAGAAGTTATTGAATACCATATATTTTGAGTACTATGATAGGGAGAGGTTCGCAAATTTGTGTGAGGTCATTTATTAATACTGTGAGTAGCCGTACTGAAAATAGCCGGATCGGATAAGTGGGCGTGGTAGCTTCCGTACAAAGTAAGAAATACATAAAAACGTTGATGCTTATGTATATCTGACCATCACGGCTAAACCACTGAAGCTAACTACCTTATATTCAAATCGTATGTTCGTGAGGTGCTCCGAATTGTTTTTGTTTTTGTTAGATCCCCACCCCCTACCCCTTCTCTGTCAATTTTCCGACATGTGGCATTAGCTGTCTTATACGACCATTTTCGTTGGCTGAGCGAAAGGACAATTTTAGCAGTAAAAGTTATTGGAATCTCCTTCATTGTTATTCAAATCAATTTGGAAACCAAAATGCATCAAAATTATGTCGGGGAACGTTATCAAGAAGATATTGGGTAATATTATTAAATCAACAATTATCAATGGCAAATTTAAAGGACAGCATGTTTTATTGCCAAGAATCACGATAATTCCAACAGAATCTCCAATTGCTTTGAAACGCTTACAATTTCCAATCCGTCTGGAATATGCAATGGCAATCAACTAATCTTAAGACCAGTTAATGTAAGTTTGCCCCTTGAATTTGGAAAATTCATGTTTCACTCATGGTCAATTATATGCTTCCTGCTCCAGAGTTGATAAGCCAAACGATTTGTTTGTATACTACGAAAATGGAGAAACAAAAATACTGTCCACACTTTGGCATCACAATGAATTATTAGTTGTTAAGATCAGACGAACATTGTATTATGTGAAACAGCATTTAAGATAGCATAATTAATTTAATTACATTCTTATTAAAAAATTCCTACCGTAATTGAAATACAAAAGAAATCTTGGAATAAAATATATATTTTAAGAAGAAGAACGTTTGCAGGGCCAGCTAGTAATTTTTTATAATAAACTTAATCAGAACAAGTAAGAGTGTTAAATTCGGCTGGGCCGAATCTTTGATACCCTCCACCTTTTTCATTTTCAATTTTCATTTTTAATTTATCACTTTGTATTTTTCACTTTTCAATTTTCATCTTTCGTTTTTCATTTTTAGTTTTTAATTTTTAATTTCTCATTTTCCATTTTTCATTTTCCACTTTTTATTTTTCATTTTCCATTTTTAATTTTTCATTTTCCATTTTTCATTTTTCATTTTCATTTTTCATTTATCATTTTTCATTTTTAATTTTTAATTTTTAATTTTTCATTTTTCATTTTCAATTTTCCATTTTTAATTTTTCATTTGCCATTTTTCATATCCGATTTTCAATTTTTCATTTTCATTTTTCATTTTCCATTTTCCATTTTTAATTTTTCATTTTTCATTTTCAATTTTTCATCTTTAGTTTTTCAATTTTCGATTTTCATTTTCCATTTTTCTATTTCCATTTTCCATTTTCCATTTTTCATTTTCCACTTTTCATTTTTATTAATGTTTAATTTTTAATATTTAATTTTAATGATATAAAAATATGTGGTAAAACTTGCTTAGGCCAATGTGACACGTGCAGTATTAATATACACACAACTGTAATGACTTCAACAATACGAAGAATTACAACATATACAACATATCTTAAGAAAAACAACAAACACACTGAAAAATTTTATTTTTCAATAGTTTTTTCAAAGTTTCATTCATAGCTCGTGAACCCTTTGACCGATTTTGACGATTTTAAACAGCAACTCCTTTGGGATGTTAATAAACGATTTTATACAAAAAAAAAACGCTCTAGCTTAGATATTGACTGCGTGATCGTGATTTCCACAGACAGACGGACAGACGGACAGACGGTCATCGGTAAATCAAATTCCCTTGTTATAAGGAATAAGAAAATATATTTTTTTGGGGCCTCAGGAATTTATTTCGATGCGTTACAAACGGAATGACAAACCTATATATACCCTCTGCCACTGAGGTGTGGTGGGTATAATAATATCTTAAGGTGTATTCAATTTATAGAAAATAATATTTTAAGGTCCCCCTATTATATAAACGATGAGTATATAATTGATTCCCTACATAAGGGGTTGCACCTGAGACCTTTATTTACCACAGAAAAAAAGTATTCAAAATGAAAATGGCATCACGATCTTCTAGCATACATATAGACGTGCAGACGCCAGCATTCGAAATTCGAGTGCATTCTTGGAAATTTTATTTTTTCATTTAATGAGACCCTAAAGGTATGCTTCCCAATTCAACTCATTTTAAATGAAGAAAACAAACTCAACACATTAACACAAACACATTAACAAATTTAATAAACACACACATAGCATTGTATAATTTTATATATGTGTTAGTAGCAACTTTAAACGATCATAACCCCAAAAAATATTCCAGAAGATGAAAATCTGTAAATCTGGGTAATAGCTAAAAAAAAATACCTTGTCAAAATCGGTGTAAAACTGTGAAACTTACATCGGTCACAAGAAATCGCCTTGCTTATTAATATTATAGATCCCCGATTTCTCCCATTTCAAATACCAACCTGCTCGAAACAATGACAAACAATACAATTAAGTTTACCCAGGTAAATACTTTATTTTGTGAAGGAGCGTGATTTCACCACACAGACGTACATCGTTATATCGACTCGAGTTGTTATAAGGATCAAAAATGTATATACTTTATGGGGTCGCAAATGAATATTTCGATGCATTACAAACAGAATGACAAACTGATATATATACGCTCTGCACAGTGGCTTCCATGCTATGGTTGATAAAAAAGCTTATATACTAAATTTCATCAAAATATATTCATACTAGCGGACCCGGCGAACTTCGCCTCGCCCCAATTTTAAGCCTTCAGACAAACTTTAGAGTAATAATACAACACAAATATTTAAATTTTCAATGTGATTTATTTGAATGGAATCAGTAGAGAGCGATTTGATGAACAATGTTTTTCGATTTGTTTTCCGGCGCAAAAACAAATAACGAAGACTGTTTCCCAACACGCGAATATGCAACTTACAGCTGACCGTGCGTAAAACAGGTAAGTTCGAGATTAATCCCACAGACTTCTAGTGATTGGCCTTGTGATTTATTGATTGTCATCGCAAATACCAATACCCAATACACAAAACTCCTAAGAAACAATAAAGTCGTTTTTGACTAATCCAATTCAAAAGAAAATTATGTTTAAATATACAAACTTACGGAATAAATGTTTCTGTATGAATGATCGCAATCCTATTAGATAAACTCACCTTTTTCACACAAACTTATTTTCTTTATGAATGTTTTGATAAATATTGCACTGAATTTGGATATAATGCGTGGTTTACGACAATCCGGAATCAGTTTAATAATACACAAAACTCGTATAAATGCAGCAAGAAAAATAGCACATTTACTGTAGAAAATTACAATGTCAAAATGACACCTGTCAGATTGCGCAAAGTCTAAGTCAACGTATAACGCCATCTATCGGATTTTGGCTGAGAACTTTCTATTTTTTCATTTGCAAAGGCACACAAAATTTCGTACAAAAAAATCAATTTTCGATTTTCCATGATTTAGACTAAGAACTTTCTATTTTTTGATTTGGAAAGCCATTAAGGAATAATTTCACACAAAATTTCATACAAAAACTCGATTTTCGATTTTTAAAATTTTCCGACTTTTCCGGAGGGATTTTCCAAAATTTCCATAAACATCTTCTCCTCGAAAATACGAACAACTGACAAAAAATTTTACAGAAATCGGCCCAGCCGTTCTCATTTTATGAATTACTATAAATTTTTTACACCATTTTTATATATATGGGGGGTTTCATGTCAAGTGCACCAACTTTTGAAACCGATGTCTTCCGGGATGAAATTTGCACCAAGGTTAGTCCTATTGGATAGTAGTTTAGACACAATTTTTCAATAAGATCGGTCCAGATCTCTCTGAGTTAGAGGGGATCAAAATTTGACATTTTGGCCAAACAGGTGTTTTTTCTCATCCATGTAACTTATTACCTATTGTTCTTAGAAAATTTCCTCCCAAATAGTTTAGATAGCTATTTCTTCAATATTTCGGAAAAACATACTTAAAAAAAAAAAAAATTTGTAGACTTTTTTTTTTGCTAAATTAAAGCATTTTTTGCCTTTATTTTCAAAAAGGGAATTTTTTTTTTTTTTTTTCATAAGAAAGCTTAGGATTTTTCCTTTAAGAGCTTTTTGGTCGCTTAGTGGGATGGGAGTGGGATATCTATCAAAATAAATGTTTTGTAACTCAAGACAACGGTTTTTCAATTTTTCACAAATGCACTATTTTGAATTTTTTCCTATTTGCGTGAAAACCTTACAAATAAAACTTATACTGAGAAACTAGACAAATTAACCTTTCCGAAGGTATGTAACATACCTTCATAACATAACAGAAGAGAATGGTTATCTGTAACCTGAAAGAGTTATTTGCAACATTTCAATCTGAACACGAGGATGTTAGAATTGGCTTCACGAAATTAACCCAAATGAGGCCAAAAAATTGCGTTTTGGCAGAAAGCAGCGGAACTCACACAGTATGCGTTTGCATTTACCACGAAAATGTTAAACTGATGTTGAAGGAAATCAACTTAAAGTATTTAACAGATGATTCGGCAGAAGATTTACACGATTACCGCGATTGCCTTAAATTGACTATGTGTCCTAATGCAACAACTTCTTGCCACTTAGGTGAATGTACCAATTGCCCGAAAACCACATTCATCAAAGAAAATTTAATCAAGAATATATAGAGGAGGTCAAATTTGATTCTTGGATTCAGACTGACAGATACACATTGAAAACAATCATTTTAAATGTGGATGATTTTGTGGAAGAAATGTGTACAGGATTGCTAACTTGAGAAACCATGACTTTCAAGGATTTGAACATAAATTAGAAGTCTGGTGAATTCGTTATTTCATATGATTTCGCAGAAAACTATAAATATGTTCTTCAGGATGCCATACAAGCATTCCACTTCAATAACGACCAAGCAACTATATTCACAGTAGTTATTTACTACATGAAAGATGAAAAACTGGAACACAAAAGTATGGCAATCATATCCGACGATTTAAAACATGATAGCATTGCAGTTTATGAGTACCAGAAGATAATACTAAAATATCTAAAAACTAAATTTACAGTAAAGAAGGTATACTACGTTTCGGACGGAGCTCGTCAACATTTTAAAAACAAAAGTAGCTTGGCAAATCTTATGGCCCATGAAAAAGATTTTGGAATGCCAGCTGAGTGGTATTTCCATCCTACTGCTCATGGTAAAGAAGCATGTGATGGTATTGCAGCAAACTTTAAAAGAAATGCAGCGAAGTATAGCCTCCAGTGCTCTCATCAAGATCGCATCTTAGATGCGACTGCTTTATTCCATTGGGCAAAGAGTTATTGTAAAGAAACTAAAATAGTTTTTAGTAGCAAAGAGGATCATCAGGAAACATTGAAAACACTGAAGAACAGATTCGATGCTGCGGTAACAATCGATGACACCGCTCAATACCATGCTTTTATACCGCTTGTCGATGGAAGACTCAAGTTGAAAAAGTTTTCTGCCTCTTTTCAATGCGATTTCTTTCCAAAGACAACAAATAAACCAGCAGCGAAATCAACAGCTGAACCTAGTAACGCCAAGAAAGGATTGACAAAAAAACGCAGTAAATAAAGGCGACAAAAAAGCTGGATGAAAGACTGGGTATTTAAAAATTTACAAGACTTAAGTACTTCATCAGCTACAATAAATTAAGTATAAAAATAGTTATGATATAAATGGATCTAATGCAATTAACATTAAATTTTAATAAATTATTTATCTTTTTATTTTTAATATTATTATTATTATTATACATTAATTTAATTATTATTAAAAATAAATAAAAAATAATAATTTTTCAACATTTCTATAGAAAAAAAGCGATTTTTTTCATGAGGTTAACATATTCTGGGTATTACAGTATCGAGGGTATAAAATTTTTTGTTAGGTATGTTATATACCTTCGGAAAGTTTAGTTTGTCTAGTTTCTCAGTATAAGTTTTATTTGTAAGGTTTTAGACATAAACTAGCTGAGTCCGGTCCGCGTTGCTGGCCCGAAGAAAACATCTGGATTTTATATTGCATCTAAATTTTAATACCGAGTGTCGGGCAAAAGTAAAGCACGAACTCCCTCGAAAATCCTTAAATACATTGCATTTAATAATATGAATATGACTGAAAAAAAAATATACGTTTTCTTGAATATTTTAACACCAGCGCCACCTACAGGTGAAAAACTTTGTCAGCAACTTTAGTTTTATGTACATAATATATGTTGTGAATTTGAGCTAAATTGGACCGTAAATAAATTTTTTGGGAAAATCTCGACCCCAGCGCCACCTACCGGGTACAAAAAAAAGTTATGCAAATCGGAGAACCAAAGGAACAACGTTTTTATATATTAAGATAGGAAAAAATTCAAAATAGTGCATTTGTGAAAAACTGAAAAACCGTTGTCTTGAGTTACAAACCATTTATTTTGATAGATATCCCACTCCCATCCCACTAAGCGACCAAAAAGCTCTTAAAGGAAAAGTCCTAAGCTTTCTTATGAAAAAAAAAAATGCCCTTTTTGAAAATAAAGGCGAAAAATGCTTTAATTTAGCAAAAAAAAAAGTCTACAAATTTTTTTTTTTTTTTTAAGTATTGTTTTCCGAAATATTGAAGAAATAGCTATCTAAATTATTTGGGAGGAAATTTTCTAAGAACAATAGGTAATAAGTTACATGGATGAGAAAAAACACCTGTTTGGCCAAAATGTCAAATTTTGATCCCCTCTAACTCAGAGAGATCTGGACCGATCTTGTTGAAAAATTGTGTCTAAACTACTATCCAATAGAACTAACCTTGGTGCAAATTTCATCCCGATCGGAAGACATCGGTTTCAAAAGTTGGTGCACTTGACATGAAATCCCCCATATAGATTTTCAACCTGTAGTTTGATTACAAGTTTTAAATGGACACACATACAGGCAGATGTACGGACGGACATAGCTAAATCAACTCCGAAAGTGATTCTGAGTTGATCGGTATATATAATTTTGATAGTAACGAACATTAGCACAAACTCATTATACCCTGACCACTTAGTGGTATAGGGTACTAAAGTTGTAAAAGCTATACAAAACAATATATACATATTTCAAGGCTGCATGGGGTTGATAAACATTATTGCATTATGTTTTAAACCTTTTTTCAAATTGAAAAATAAAAGTCAATGGAAATTTTATTTACATTAGTGTATAAATAGTGTTGGCAATTTAAAAACGCAAAATAAATATAAACGTTTTCATTCCGAAGTATTAATAACAACTAAATTAGAAACAGTCGATGTAATACATTTTTTTATAGTTGGTTGGTAGAAAATTCTGACCGAAATTCGAAACACATTAGAAGGGTGTGCCATGCGCCATGCGCATGTTTTCCCGTTATATGATGTAATAGATCCCACGCAATGGTTACCAAGTCTGTTTCATGTGTGCAAATTATAATTTCTTGCGAAAAATATATGTTTTATGTGATAGTTGGCAATCCTGTAAAAACGTAAACATGAAGTGGACAGTGGGCAAATGAAAGCAAAGCAACAGTAAAAAACCAGTCTAGAGAAGTTGACCTACTCATGGGTTAACCATCTAAGTGAAGATGGACTAACTAAACCATCAAATTCATTATTGGAAACGCTGAAATTAAATAGCGAACAATTGTTGCTTACAAGCGGATATGTTAATAAAAACAAATCATTTAAATTTTTAACAATTGTTTTATTCCAACTTTGCTAGAACAGATTAGTTTAAGCTCTTTAAGTTTGTATTGCAAAGTGTGTTCATTCAATATAATCGAACTTAATTTATACTCTAAATATGCTTACAAAGTGATTTCATATAAAGTGGAAAAGTGTAACAATGGACAGAACATTTTTAGTTAGATTTATAAGTAAGTAAAACCCCCAAAGAGTTGACTGTTACAGTGGATGTTATAGCAGGTTGACTGCGAACATCTAGCTTATGCTACTGTATTCACAACGTACACTGTACATACAAACAGTGTTGATCGTTTTATTATTTTGTGTATAATATGATCATTTTATATTTCGATAGCCAAAAAATTTCTTGTTGGTAATAACTAATATGATTCATGCTACAGATAATTGAAAAAACATTTGTTAGAAGCAAAGGGCATAGAAGCATATTAAGCAGTGAAAAAACTGTTTTAGAATGTAGAATGTACTTTAGAATATGGTTACTAAATGCCGAAATTGCTCAAGATAGAAATAGGCGAAAGAGGAAATTTAATAAAATAACAACGAAATATAAAAACATTTAGTAACCTTAATCTAAAGTACAGAATAATGGCCGTTAAAAATTTATTCTAATATTAGACTATAAAATATAAAATATATAAATTAACAAATATATATAAATAAAATTTTTTGCTAACAAATAATTTGAGGAGAAAAATAATATATAGTATGTATATGTATGTATATGTGTAATAGGGCGGGTCGATTTAAAAATCGCCCAAGTGACAAGGAATATTGGTTTCTAGGGACCACAATAAGAAACTTTGCCCGAGGAACCATACCTCTAAAACGAATTCTGATGTCCCGACTTTTGACCTGTCTGTCTGTCTGTCTGTCTCACTTTGAACCATTTAGAGTGCCCCAATCAAGTCCAAATGTATGATCGACCCCCACTAACTTTGGAGGGCCGACCCACCCATGCCAGTGGCACACCCCCTGGAACCCACTGTGGGGTTCCCCATACAAACATTTCATATTAAAATTAACACTCATACGTATACGTATCTTCTACTCTGCTAATAAATTATAATCATACGCCTTGACTATGTTATTCAAAAAGATCGATCGGATGAGGGTAAATAACTTTTAGATCACTTCGTGACTATGCGTGACTCTGCGTGACTACCCCAAAATTAATCTATAGTCACAACAAGACTATGGGCCAAGTTTCAAATCAATTGCGTGAGGGGCAATGGGGTTGCCCCATGGCAGACAGACAGGCAGACAGGTCAAAAGTCGGGACATCAGAATTCGTTTAAGAGGTATTGTTCCTTAGGCAAAGTTTCATATTTTGATCCCTAGAATATAATTTTCCTTGTCACTTGAGCGGTTTTTTTGCCTCCCTACAAATCGCTTACACATTAGGGTGACAGCCATTTCTTTTTTTTTTGGAATTTCAAGATGTGCGGGTCGGATTATTGTCACACTAGATCTAAAACTTTAGTGCGCAAAATTTGAGCTAAATCGGACAATGCTTTCTGGACGCGCATTGACGCGCATATCAAAAAAAATCATTTTTCACAAAAATTTTGATATTAATAATTGCGTTTCAATTAAATTAATTAATAAACCATAATCTAGAAGTCTCTTGCGTTTTACGTGAGTACCTGTTTCGTTGACATAACCTCACGGTGCTCTGAACACTGGATAGGAATATGCGCCGACCTCCGCCCCATTGTGTAGTTAAACTACACTCCGGTACCAATTCAAAAAATTGGGGCATAAGTTGTAATGAAGTATTTTGAAAGATACCATTTTTTTAAATATTTTCTTTTTTTTTTTTTTACGAAAATAATAATTTGTATCTTAAATTCCAATTTTGTTTTTTTTTTAATTTTTGTTTAATCGTTTGTGGGTTAACTTCATATTGGATTATATTTACGTTTTACATGTAATGCAGGTTTACGTCTTTGCTAAATCTAGTGTTGGTAACATGTTCTTGCATATAAAAAACCCACAAGTAAATTATAAATAAAACATGGAATAAAATAGATTGTGCGGTATAAATATCGGTAACGAATCTATACTTCATACTAAAGTAGTAAAATGTTCCAATTAACATTTACTTAATTTTTTTTATGTGTGCTTGAAGAAATCGATACCCAAACGATAACTTCTTCTTACCAATGTTACCTCGTTTCAATGTTATTATACCTTTTTGCATGAGTTAACAACGTATTTGCGAAGTACGAAGGTAACCTTAAGATGACAATCTATATTTTACTTCCTTTTTGTTCAACACGTTGGAAAGTGCAGACCTCTGAAATCCCCAAGACAAAATTTTATTAAACTCGTATTCCTATGGTATTATCCACAAAGCAGATATGAATATTGGATAACATAAGACATATATATAATACTAACATCAGGTAAAGTTTTCTTAAGCAAGTAATTTTTGAGAAATATTCTAATTCATTTATGGGTATAAATAATTTTATCTAATCAAAGATTTGTCTGTGGTCAAAGACACAAAAGGAATCAACTCCAATTTGATGGTAAAGTGTCTTACCTTAGTTACCTTTCCCCGAAACGAAAGAAACCAGAAAAAATACTTGTTGTGACTCTCCACATAACCTCTTCATCATTCGTATAGGCAACCTGGTGTTGCTTTCATATCGAACTGCAAAAACAATATCATATCAAAAAAATACTCCGCCATCATACAAGAAAAAGACAGAAAAGAAAAAGTTACACACAAAATAGAGTCTTAATGAAGGCAACGGAATTGATCATAAAATTACAGAATTCTAACAGAGAACAGTTAAAATATTTACCTCCTAAAATACAAAAATTTTTCTCAATAGTTAAAAAATATTAAAATTCGTAAACAATACAAAATAGGATTAAGTGGTTCATCCTGCAAAATTCCGGAAAATTGTGTATAAAAGTGAATAGTTTTATGTAAAAAAAAAATTAAACAAACTTTTATAATTTTACTTGTCATGGTAAAAGAATATCATTAGCTAAAGTCACCTATGTCATCTACTTAAATTACTTAGTACCACATTTCTAGAATGAAATTAATATTACAGTGTGAGCTCCTTAGAATAAATTTCTTAAAATCTCTAATATACTAAAACAATTTAAAAGAAAGTGCATTACATTTTTCAAAACGGCTTACTTAAATAATATAAATTAAGTAACTACTTATAAACTACTATTAAAAATAATTTAATATGCATTTAAATTTCATAAAATAAAATAACGATCGCGCAAAGTAACCTAGAAATCTATATCAACAACTTAAAGAAAATTTAAATACTTAAAATTTTATTACAAATTTTGGTTCTTTACTTGTGACCCGACTGTACCTAAAGCATCACCTTAGTCATAATCATGCAAGAACACTATTAATTAACATTTAAACAGCAACATCATCAGCATTGCAACCAAAGCATCGAACTTCTTGGAGGCCTTCATCGAACTTCGTTATTTGGGTGAGTTCAAATGATTTACAACGTTAACATTTAATATTGTCTCTTGCATTTAATTAGTCATTGTATAAATTGCATTTTTTGATAAACAAGCAAAAATTATTCCACTACATGATGGCAATTGAGAGATAAGTCTCATTTACCTCATAATTACGTTTTTTTAGGAATAAAATATTTCTTTTGATTTCTTCTTTGATCATGTAGTTTCTGTTAGTTTTTGCTTGTTTCTATAAAGTTCAGTAAACTTCCGTAATTTAAAAATTCTGTAAACCGAAATCGTTTTCCGTTTTGAAACCGTCTAAACATTCGGAATCGTAATATGATAATGCATTTTCATTTCCCAATAATTAAATATTAAATATTTTTGTATAATAATAGCACATGTGTGCTATTGCTTGATTTAAAAACTTTTCTATCTTTGTTCTAAATATGATTTAACTATGTTTTATATAACAATTTAAAATTTTATGAAAATATACGATATCATTGCTTAGTGTAGTAATCTATGGGTTGAATAAATCATGAATTTTTCGAATATGAATCTCTAAATCAATAGAAGTGTTTTCTTACGAACAATGTATTAATGTTGTGATAGGGTGATATATGTTCTGGGGTCCTACTTACAATCATCTCGCGCTTGTAGGACATTTGTAAGGGAGGGTAAAGAAGCGCCAAACTCTAAAAGATATCTATGAGTAGATCCAAAACTAATGCAAATTCGATTGTTACCTTTGAATTATTTCATATTAAATTAAACAGGCTACAATGGGGTTTACTTTAGGAAGTAATGTTGTAGTCATCTGGTCCATTTAATACTCATTTTATATATAAAAAAAAAATAGGGAGTCTACAATAATTTTTGTAGTGAGATATAAATTCTTTATGGAACAGGACCCGAACCCCCCAACCGACTGAAGCTAGTAGCTCAATGGCTCCCGCAGTCCTCCTCCAAAAGATTCTTTTGAACACCTTAATCTACGGTTTACCATGCAGTTTAACTTACGATTAAAATAAGCCAAGTCAAAGGCATTACATTACAAAGTTCACGCTTTTTCAAAAAACCAAATAAAAATTAACTTACCAAATTCATACTTCAACATTTTACCACCACCACCACACATTTTCTGTATGAAAACTTTTTTTGTCGTCCTGTGTAATAAACGCATTTAAAAGTCTGCATTTGCATAGCCATTTCATTCGTTTTGCTTATCCATCATCCCCGCAAATGCAAAAATATCGGATGATCTGCGAAAATATATGTGTATTTTCCTCCGGCGCACAGTGGACCATATTTTGAGAAGGCGGCCAAAAATAATTTTTTTTTTTGTTACCGATTTTAAAGTTATGTCATTCATTTGAAAGTAAATACTAGTAAACCTCGGGAGCCAAAAAATTGCGACTCTATCTCAACTATATCACAGCGAACAGGGTCTTCGAAAATGGACTTTCTCAGTATTTTGCTAAAATTAAAAATTTCTTTGTAAATTTTTATTTTTGAATGACTGTAACTTTTTTGATTTAAAAGATTTTGAAGTGAAATAAATTTTGTATAATTTTGTGGCTTTCATACTATTAATGTTAAAAATGTAAAATCACTGAGTCATTTTGAAATTAAAAAAAAAAAAAAATTTTTAAAAAAGGTCCAAATTTTCCGAAAATCTCCTACTTAATAGAGCATAACTCCTGCCAGTCAAAAGCAGTCAGAAAAAGGCTTGCACCCTTCTATAGTCCGAACCCTCCCCTATAGCCCTATACTCCATTATACGCCCGCTAGTTTCCGCCCGTGTGCACCAGAACAATTTTTCTGACCCAAGGTTAGATATTTTCTCAAAAACACTTTCTGAGTTGATTAAACGATGTCCGTCCGTCTGAGTGTTATGAATACAAAAGTTGGTCGTACCGGTGCACCGTGGTGTATTTTTTTGCGTGTCGGTAGAGTTGTCAAGAGTTGTTATATACTTATAAAAAAGGGTTGAGATATAATGCGCTTAATTGTTACAGGTACATTTGAAAGATACAAAAACATTAATAGTCTGAATTAGAGTTATATAGTTTAAATACCTGACAAAATGGGAAACAATTTAAATAACAGGTAAATGGTAAAAAAACTGTTGCGACATAGCCCTTTAAGATATGAGCAGGTACGCTTCACCTTTTAAAAGGGGTTAGGGTGTGGGTTTTTTATGCTTCTAAAAGTGGTAATAAAAGATAAAAATTTTTATTTTACATAATTGCATAATTGTGCAATTGCTAAGTACTGTTACAGAGATCTGGTAGATATTTATTTTAAACGAAATGATGTAGACGATGTAATTTTGCACATAGTGTGCAACGACTTCTTTAAGAATTGTAACCTAGAAGACGTTGAAATGCACAAAGGAAAAATTACTAATTTTGTATCGAATTTGAAAAGACGGTACATTGAATGCTCTTATAGCAAGGCAAAGATGTACAAACGTTACCAGGACTGGTTAATAAAGGAACTTATTTTTGAGAGTGCATCTACAACTGCCAACGAAAGTGGAAAAAGGGTCGACCAGCAAAACCAATTGACGGATGTAGTGAAAGATCTCGAAGACGCAAGCTGGAGAATATCAATGAAGAAATTTCTCAAAGAATTATTAAGGATTCATTTTTGCACCAAATTCAACCAACCCAAAATAAAACAAGTAAGATACCCTATACCATGCGTATATGATGATACCCTATACCATGCGTTTAGAGACCCTATCTCTCAAGGCCAACTAACTGGATATAAAAAATAAGCATACCAAATTTGAGTGGGATTTTATCAATTTTTTTGGCGTCAGATATGAAAAAGATCATATCGGATGCTATATCTATATGGGGACTAGGCCCAAAAATGGACCGATCCTGAACATGTTTGGTAAAGTCTCTTGTATTTTGCAAAAATATATACAAACAAAATTTGAGAAGAATCAGTGCAATATTTTTGTTTTTTGATAGAATTAAGTGAATATCGGGAAGTAGCTCTATATGGGGCCTATGACTAAAAGTTGTCCAATAGGGATCATTTTTGGACTACTGATTAATGGATGTAATATATACATACAAACCCAATTTGACTAAGATTTGTATGATAATTTGGATCTTATGGCAATATATGTATGTTGATTTCATAGGGGTCATTTGTATGGGGGCTAGGTCTGAACATGGACCGATTCTCACCAATTTCAATAGCGTTCATCCCATGGCCGATAAAAGATCAAATACCAAATTTCGTCAAAAAATATTCATATTTGCGACCTGCAGTTTGATTACAAGATTTACATGGACACACAGACGGACGAACGGACGGACGGACGGACGGACGGACGGACGGACGGACATCGTTAAATCGAATCAGATAGTGATTCTGATTCGATCGGTATAATTAAAGATGGGTGTAGGTCAAATATTTTTGGTTGTTACAAACAGCAGCACAAAGTCATTATACCCAAACCACATAGTGGTATAGGGTATAAAAAATAAAATTAAAATAATTGAAAAAATAGTAGAAGCGAGCTCAAGGCGCACAAAGAGGATTTTGAAAAGCATTCCTACACCAACTGAAGATAAGAAATTTACGCCGGAAGAAGCGTTCGCCCTAGTTTTGGATTTGAAATTGACCAAAAATCAATATAAGGAATTGCGGAAGCGAACCAATGAAAATAATTGTGAGATTTTTCCAGAGTATCGAGATTTAGTTTCTGCCAAAAAAGAATGCTTACCTTCACAATGTGCTATTAGTGTCACTTCAACATCTGCAGAAATAAAATTGCAAGATCTCCTTGAACATACTGCAGAACGATTGCTAAATACGCTTGATACTGATCATTTAAAAAAAAATGGTAATGGCAGCATTACTTTAATTTCTAAATGGGGATGTGATGGATCCTCTGGTTAGAAACAATACAAGCAATTTAATGCCGAAAATTCATCAGATTCAAATTTATTTATGGTATCTTTCGTTCCATTGCGCTTAATAAAAAGGTTTAGCGTATTAGAGCCGTCAACTAGTAGAGCAACAGAAATTGATATATGGAAAAATGAAATTCCTTCTTCAACAAAGTATTGCAGACCAATAAAATTTGCATTCAAAAAGGAAACCAAAGATGTCATAACTGAAGAAGTTCAAAAAATAAAAGATCAAATTAACGAACTTCAACAAGTAATATTTAAATTTGATGACCAAGACATTGAAGTACATTTTAAAATGTGTCTCACAATTAATGATGACAAAGTTGCACAAGCTTTAACTGGAACAAAGTGAACGTCAAGCTGCATTATATGCCAAAAGACATCAAGTCAATTAAGCCAACCCCCCACCAGAAGACGATAGTATTAAGGAAGCCTACGAATTTGGAATGTCCCCTCTTCATGCTAGAATACGTTTCATGGAGCATATTCTTAAATTGGGTTATGATTTGGAATTTTGTCCGTTAGGCGAAACAGTGAGAAAAACAAAGAAAATGAAGAAAAAAGAAAGCCAAAAAAAAAAAACAACTTCAACAAAAATATCTACAGCTAGGCCTCGTAATCGACCAACCAAATCAAGGGGAAGGAAACACAAATGATGGAAATACTGCAAGGAGATTTTTTTCCGATCCGGAAACTGTAGCATCTATCACAGGTGTAGATCATGAATTAATAAGACGATTCAAAATCATATTACAAGTTCTAGCGTGCAGCAGAAAGATAAATGCAAAAAATTTGGAGAGTACGCCAATAAAACAGCTATACTTTAGAATGAAAAATACTCTTGGCCATCCACAGTTCATAAAATTTTGTACCATGGGGAACAAATAATTCAAAACAATATGCTACCAATAGGAGATCTATCTGAAGAAGCGCAAGAAAAAAGGAACAAAGACTACAGATTCTTTCGCGAGCACAACACAAGGAAAATGTCCAGATGTTGTACTAATGAAGACCTTATCACTATTTTGTTGTGCACTTCAGATCCATATATGTCCAACATTCGTCAAAAATGGAAAACTACCTCTATTGAATTAGACGAAGAAGCTAAACAACTTCTAGAAGATGAAAATCAAGGCTATTTAGAAGAATTTTTTACTAAAATTGCTTGATTTAAAGTACTTTTTCATTACACTAACAATAAGTTACACTTTTTTTTATATAGTTAAAAAATTTTCTTGATTTAAAAATTTATATATTTTGTAAATTTACAATAAAAATTGTTAAATTTCATAAATTTACCATAAAAATTGATATAGAAATATTTAAAAAGACAATAAAAACAAGTAAGAAAATTATAGTCGGTCTAGACCGACTATATGATACCCTATACCATGCGTTTAGAAACCCTATCTCTTAGGCCCAACTAACTGGACATTGAAAATAAGCAAAAACCAAATTTGAGTGGTATTTTTATAAATTTTTTTGGCTGCAGATATGAAAAAGTTCATATCGGATGCTATATCTATAAAGGGACTAGGTCCAAAAATGGACCGATCCTGATCATGTTTGGTAAAGTCTCTTGTATTTTGCAAAAATATGTACAAACAAAATTTGAGAAGAATCAGTGCAATATTTTTGTTTTTTAATAGATTTAAGTGAAGATCGGGAAGCAGCTCTATATGGGGTCAAAGGGATCATTTTTGGACTACTCATTAGTGGATGTAATGAACGCATACAAACCCAATTTGAGTAAGATCTATATGACAATTTGGATCTTATGGCAATTTATGTCGATTTCATAGGGGTAATTTGTATGGGGGCTAGGTCTGAACATGGACCGATTCTCACCAATTTCAATAGCGTTCATCCCATGCCCGATAAAAGCTTATATACCAAATTTCGTCAAAATATATTCATATTTGCGACCTGCAGTTTGATTACAAGCTTTACATGGACACACAGACGGACGGACGGACGGACGGACGGACGGACGGACGGACGGACATTGTTAAATCAATTCAGAAAGTGATTCTGATTCGATCGGTATAATTAAAGATGGGTCTAGGTCAAATATTTTTGGTTGTTACAAACAGCAGCACAAAGTCATTATACCCAAACCACATAGTGGTATAGGGTATAAAAAAAATTTAACTAAAGCAAAAACATACGAGTTTTTCATTGAAACTTCTCTATCTTGAACCAATATAAGGTAACTTTTACCTTCGCTGCTTAATTAATTATATTTTAACTCGGGATCTTTAAAAAAAAAAAAAAACAACCTTTGGCCCTTGTGCACATTAGGACTAAAAAGTTTACGGGGGCCAAAGTTTGGCATTTTCTGAAAAAATTGTTAAAAAGTATTAGTTGTAAGATTAACTGAAAAAATAAGACATTATATTAAAAAAAAACCTTTTTTTTACCTTTAAACACTTCACTTTTGTACTAAAATTCAACTACAAATGAAAATGTATTTTAAACCCTCCGTAACTTTTTTTATTTTAGGTCGAGAATTACGTTTTATAGCAAACCTTAAAGGCTAAAGTCTCACCTACGAAACAAAAAAAAACCGCATATCAAAATTCCAATCCAATCAAAAGTTATAGATGTTTGACCGCCTTCTCGTCAAATGGTCCACTGTGCGGCGGTTACAAATAAGTTGACCTATTCTGTTACTTATTTGCAAAGTTTACAAATGTAAATGAAACAACACACACAGAAAAAATAACCCAAAACGGGTTTCGCGTAGCTTACTTCTTTGCAGGAGGATGATGTTTGCTGTTGCATCTTGTAAAAGAAAAAAAAATAATTTATGCCCCAAACTTACAAATTAAAAATGAACAAATGGCCCAAAATATTTCAAATTGGAATAAAAAATGAACTTGTGCCCCAAAAATCATAGAAATTGGGGAATTTGTTCATACAAATTTTTTGGGGCGTAAGTGCATTTTTTTTGGGCATATGTTCATTAGGGCCTAAGTACTTGGCGGTTCTTTCGGTTCTTGTAGATAGCTAGTTATGCGGAGAGTATAAACATTTTTTAGGAAACTGTAATTTCGTATTTTTAAATTTGAATTTTTAATATTCTGTTTTTGTTTTAAATTGAATACATATTCCTCCATATAAAAAATAATGTATTACAAAGTTGTTCTATATTTAGTTTGTTTAGTTTTAGCTTAAATAGTACAATTCTTTGCTTTGATTCTCATTAGGTTGGTTTCAGCAAAGTTATATGAATTTAATTTGTTACCAAACAAACTATCTTGTGCGTTTAATTACTGATGAGGGTTGGTGAGTCCACCCGAAACAGTTATTTTGCAACAAATGTACCAATGTTTTTGCTTCATTTAAAGTGAAAACTTTTGATCTTGAGCCTGATTAATTTCTAACTTAATCATTAAAATGATATATAATTTATAATTGTAAAAATAGAAAATAATAAATTATTTATCTCAAATTTAAAAAATCACTTGGACAAAAATTTCCATTAATTACATAATTTAAATATATAGTCGAAAAAAAGTAAATATATTGGAAATTATAAAAAAATCGTTCAGATAAATATTCATATTTGCTAACAATTAAAATTAAAAAAAAAAGAAACAAAAACGTTAAACAAATATTCATATTAGCCAGATTGAAAAAGATCGCTTAAAATGTAGCGTCGCATTACAAGCAAAATGGTTGATATTTTATTCCACCTTTGAGGTGCCATCCGAATTGAGCTCTAATTATATGAATGCCAGAAATTTTGTGAATAATTTTATATTCACAATTCACAATATTATTCACAATATTAAAGGAAATGAATTTTTAAGAAATATTTTGTGTATGAACGGACCCCTTAGGAGCGTTATAACAGACGAACGGACGCACAATTCTAAATCGACTCAGAAACTGATTCTGAGTCGATCAGTATAATAAAAAATTCATCTAGGTCAAGTATTTTTGACAGTTACAAACATCAGCACAAATTCATTATATCCTGACCACAGGAGTGGTGTAGAGTATAATTAAATTTCAGGTTTAAGTTCAAGTGCGTTTGTCTTTAATCTGCTTGACTGTATATACATATATAAATTTTTCTGTTGGAAGAGCTAAATAAATAATAGCTTTTATAAAATTAAAAACAATTGTTTTTATTAAGGTGATAGCGGGTTAAATTTAAATTCATTAAATATTATAAAATAATAATTATCCATTTGTCTAAAGTACATTCAGAGGTCTTCTATTAACAAAAATCAAACAATATAAAAATAATGGAAATTGTATACATATGTATGTACATATGTATTGTATATATAAATAGTATTTCATAATTCACCATTCTGTAATTAAAAACATTAACAAATACTATTCATAAAATGGTCATTTGTATTAAGAAACCACTCAACAAACAAACTACCATTTGAAGACACTTTCATACAAGCATTTATTTTTATTTTTAATGCTTGAGTTGTTTTATGTGGAATTATCAAGAAACTAAAACTACGTTTAATTTCAATTATTTCAAAAAGACAAGATTTTATATTGTTTTTGACAAGATTTATAAATTATATATGTACATGTGTACGAAACTATATATACATTGACCTCAAATTCATATGAACTCAATTATCATTTTATGAAAGGGATAACAAAATTTAATTTAATTGAGTACATACATATATATTTCATACATACATTCTAAACATTAATGTTTATAAGATTATGGGTAAACATCCTTACTTGGAATTATGTTTTTTTTTTTTGTTTTTCGTACTTTAATCTGAATTAAATTCATTTTAATTAAACACCTGTGTTTAATACTGTTATTGTAAACAATTAAATGTATTTTGTTTACTCAAATGTGTGCCTTTATTGCGTGTTGTAGTCTCTACACCCGAATGAGGTATATTGAATTAGTTATTCTATTCGATACATATGTATAAACAAAAGTGAATAAAGATTAACTTAAGTGTCCAAAGTGAAAACTAGAGCTCCTATTTTGAATAAATGAAATTTTATGGTTCATTATTTTGAAAAGTCGCATGAAAATTGGAATTATATTCTCTTAAACCAAATTGGAGTGACATTGTTAATAATTTTTTCCTGCAGATAGAAAAACTTCATATCGGATGCTATATTTATATGGAGACTATGGTCGAAAAATAGATCGATCCAGACCATATTTGGTAAAGATACTTACTTTTTGAGAAAACATATAGAAACCAAATTTGAGAAAAATTTGTGCAATATTTTTGTTTTCTGATAGATTTAAATAAAGATAGGGACGCAGCTTTATATGAAGGCTACGAGTAAGAATTTTCCTACAGAGTTTCTTTTTGGACTACTATGGGTATAACAAGCACAAACCAAATTTGACCAGGATCTATATGATATTTGGATCTTATGGAAATGTAAGTCAATCTCATTGGGGATATTTGTGTGGGAACTAATGCCGTTTTCTTTTCTGACAAAAAATGTCGCCCTTTTTTGGCCCTTTTTTTGAAAAGTGTATTTTTTTATATATTCTGAATTAAAAGCAACCTTATCTTATACATCAATCGAAAGGTCTCAAAGTAGAGCCCTCGTAAACCACAAAAACTTCCAGCCATTGACTTCTTTCAGATCATAGTGTGAGAATATTTTCCCATTGTTCCCCTTTTTTGAATATTTTCACCCTATGACTTCCAAGAGGATAATAATCAAAATTTTTTTGCCTTTATGAACAGAGCACTTTCAGAACTTTTGATTGATATATAATATAAGGTTGCGCTTAAATCAGAATATATAAAAAAATACACTTTTCAAAAAAAAGGGCAAAAAGGGCGACATTTTTTGTCAGAAAAGAAAACAGCATAAGTCTGAACAAACACCGATTTAATTAATTTCAATAACATTCTTCCCAGAAGCTAATACACCAAAATCATCAAAATATATTCATATTTACGACCTGTAGTTTGCATACAAGGTTTACGTGGACACACCGACAGATGGACGGACGGACGGATATCGCCAAATCAACTCAGAAACTAATTCTGGTATAAGAAAAGATGGATCTAGGTCAAATATTCTTGGTAGTTACAAAAATCAGCACAAACTTATTAGTTATAACCTAACCACATAGTGATAAAGGATAATATAAAAATGTTGGACCTCTAACAAAAAAGTCTTAAAAAACTCACTAAAATGGTCTATAATAACACTGTGGAACAAATTCAGGTTCACATGTATTCTTACGCTCTTGCATTTAGTCGTCACTGAAACAGCGACGAATGAAGACGTGTGAGGACGTATGCTGATTTTTTTTAATGCACTGAAAAAAATTAATGGTAATATACGAAAAATATTTTATGAGTATAAATGTATTTGGTAATTTCTTATAAAACATGTAAGAAAATAATTTAAATAAAAAAGAAAAGCTGTTTGATAAAAAATAAAAACAAATTTTTGTTGAAAAATTAAAAGAATCTTCTTTACCACGCACCATTTAAACAAAAATTAAAATTGCATATTAATTACAGTAGTAATTGCAATATGTCTGAAAAATGACTATAAATCTAACAAACAAAAAAATTTTCTTCGCTTCACAGCGTCATCTCAAATATATGTAAAGTGCATATGTAGGTATGTACAAAAACCGTACATCACATATGACAACTCTTAGGAAAACTGAGAATAGTGGAAATTAGAAGTATAAATGCAAAAAATATTCAAAAATTCAAAAATAACGATTGTTTGTTTGGACAGAGTTGTATCTTCTGAAATTAATACAAAGTAAAGCTGTATGGTACGAAAACTGAAAACTAACCACACTGCTCGTAGGCCTGACTTTAGGTGAGTGTGTTAAAGCGCTGACCCAAAAGTGCAAGTACGAGTGTATGTGAAGGTTCACGGTTCAAAACCTCACGGCCGCCCTAAGTAGAAAAAATTTTCATATAGAAACAACCTATTCAATTAAAACATAACAATTATCACAATGTTCAATAAATCGCTGATGAAGGCTGAAATGCCAGAAACCGGTCCGATTAAGAATACAGTGCAGTTATGAATTTTTGAAATATATGCTTTCATCTTCTTTACCACGCACCATTTAAATTAAAAGAATCGTTAATTAAATTGGAAGTGCTGTGTTCATAAAATGCAAACAATTTTGATTATTATCCTCTTTGAAGTCATGGTGAAAATATTCAAAAAAGGGGAACAATGCGGAAATTTTCTCACACTATGACCTAAAAGAATTCAATGGCTACAATTTTTTGCGATTTACGAGCGCTCGACTTTGAGACCTTTCGATTGATGTATAAAATAAGGTTGCTCTTAATTTAGATTATGTAAAAAAACACACTTTTCGAAAAAAGTGCAAATAAAATGCGACATTTTTTGTCAGAAAAGAAACCGGCATAACACTGCTAATAACCCATTCTTACAGTGCAATTCTCATCTTCTCACCAACACAATTACAATTTTATTTTTGAACACCACTAGTCTAGAAAGACTATAATTTTCTTACTTGTTTTTTTTTTAGAGAGCGTCGTACAAACCTTTCTGACTATCAGAACGAAAAGAAACGCAGCATTACGGGCGATGTGACTTGGATCTCTGCCTACGACACTGAAAATTTAGGGATTATTATAGTGTGGTACATTATAAATCTCTTCCGCCGGGTCAACGTGTTACAAGGAATATTATTTGAGTGTTATGCATCGTTTGCGTAAAGCTATTTGCAAGAAGAAGCCAGAAGACAACTATTGGTAACTCCATTACGATGATGCGAGGTCTCACACTGCATTGGCTCTTCGAGACAATTTCGAACAAAATTCGTGTGTGGCTTCAGGCTATCCAATAAACTCAAACTACTACTACGGCGATATCATTTTTAATCTATTGAGGAGATAAATCCGAATCGCTGCGCCCTTTGCAGGTCATTCCAGAAATCGACGTTAACAACATTTTCAGACTGTAAAGATCGTTGGCATAAGTGTATTAACATTAGAGGGGGATTACTTTGAAGCCGATGCAATTGATTTGGAAGAATAAATAAAGATATAGGAAAGAAATAATACAGGGAAAGCTAAAAAGCTGGAAATGTTGTAATGTTAAATAGATGGTTAAGCATGAGTTGAAGTAATAGGCAGAAGGACGCAGACGATTAACAAGTCGTGTTGTTCGGGAGTAGCTATTCCATACAGCGTTGTCTTAAATTATTTACATATTTCTCTTACATTACAAAAATTTTTCTCTTCTATTATTAGAAATTATATACATGATCTCGAACCGAACGAAAAACAAATTTTTTTATTTTTTATTTTATTAAAAAGTCACTTTCTTATTTGAACACAGTCGTTTGTGCAAATTATCACGAATGAATTTGATATTAGTCCAATTTATGTTGCTAATTGGAGGGAGTATCTGGACTTAGTAATTATTGTTAGTTCACATAGAAAATATAATAATAATACACTAAATTGTTCACAATTATGGTTCGTTGAAACATATTGGGCAATTAAGAGAAAACTTCTGTACAATACTTTAGTTTTTATACCCAATTCCACTATGTGGTTTGGGTATAATGACTTTGTGCTGCTTTTTGTAACTACCAAAACTATTTGACCTCGACTCATCTTTTATTATACCGATCGACTCAGAATCACTTTGTAATCAAATCGATATTTTGATGAAATTTGATATATAAGCTTTTACCGGCCATAGGATTAACGCTATTGAAATCGGTCCATGTTCCGACCTAGTCCCAAAATAATCCCTATAGGACAATTCTTAGGCATAGGCCCCATATAGAGCTGCTTCCAGATCTTCACTTAAATCTAAAAAAAAAAAAAATATTGCACAGATTTTTCTCAAATTTGGTCTGTACTTATTTTTCCAAAATATAAGTGACTTTACCAAATATGGTCAGGATCGGTCCATATTTCGACCTAGTCCCCATATAAAAATAACATCCGATATCAACTTTTTCATATCTGCAGCCAAAAAAATTAATAACAATTCCACTCAAATTTGGTTTATGCTTATTTTCTATATCGATTTTTTGGATCGAAGAGATAGGGTCTCTAAACCATGGTATAGGATATCGTATAGTCGGTCTAGACCGAGTAAGTAAGTAAACTATTGTTATTAAAAAAAATATTAAAATTTAGAAAATTATTAATTATTTAATAGAAACAACTGTCAGCTGATCGCAAATTCGCGGTTATGTGGTTAAAAATAAATCAATGAATCAATTTGCCCATCAATTTAATATTTACAAATCAACGGTTTGCCAGATTGCATAATGTGGAGAAAAAGTCAGTAAGTGGTCGACCACATAAACCTACTGCCCGGAAAGACCTTTAAATGGAACAATTGGCGTTCACACTACCAGAAATCAGTTATCAGATGCAAATTTATTGCTACAAGCCCAGCCAAGAAACCAATTAAAAGTAAGGTTAATAAGAAAAAACGGCGTTATCTTCTTTGGTCAAAGAGTAGTGGCCAAAGTGGTGCGGAGCGGTGAATCCAAATTTAATTTATTTGGCTGTGAAGGCATAATTTACTTGTGCCGAATGCCAAAACAAAGATATTCGTCCAGATAGAAGTTGCAAACTGGGGGGGGGGGGGTGTGGGGGGGTTCAATAATGGTATGGTTTAAGGAATAATATAATTATGGTACAGTTCCCATAACCAAATTTGAGGGAACAATTAACGCCATTGAGAATTGCGCAATTTTGGGAAGGCACATGGTTCCCCATTTTCAAGAAAAATGGTCTTTAAACGACCATTACGTGAAAGTTTTGGAGTGACCTCCGCAATCTCCCGGCCTCAACTCCACAGAAAACCTATGACAACCGAATCTTTAATACCCTCTATCGGCGTCTGAAACTCAATATTACAACCAATGTTGGCTACGGCTATCACTATAATATTTAAATTCGAATATAAATTAAATTTTAAGTTAATTTCTTTTCTCTTTGGCCAGTTTCTAATAAAATTTCTTCTTATAAAAAACAATGAGAATGTCTTCTATAATATTTTGAGATTTTAGGAATCATACGTTAATACAAAAAAATTTCAAATGATTATTCACTAAAAATATATATAAATATTAGAAAAAGCGAATTCTAAAAGTGAGTACTTTTTTTTTAGAAAAAGGGTACCTTTAAAAAAGTAAATTTTTTAAAAAAGGGTACTTGTTTAAAAAAGGGAACTTTAAAAAAATTTTATTCAATTAAAAAGGGTAATGTAAAAAATTTAAAAAGGGTACTTTTTTATTAAAGGGTATTTTAAAAAAGTGGCACTTTAAAAAAATTAACTTCTTTTAAAAAGAGCCCTTTTTTAAAAAATTAGCTTTTTTAAAAAAATTCTTTTTGGAGAAAAGATAATTTTTCAGGAAAGGCATTTAAAAAAAAAAACTATGTGAGTCCGATCACAGGGGAGATGTGTAAACATCTATTTACACATCAATTAAAATCAAACAGTAAGCGCCATCTATGTATAGCAAGCAACTGCTATGGTTGTTATACTTGATGGTTGCAGTTGTTTGCTATACATAATCATAATCTTTGCACCAATACACTTACACACCGCTTTTCCCTTACGCTGTTTTTGTGATTGTATTGTGAAATAGATTTTTACCCCCCTGAGCGCATAGATGTTTACACATCAAAAAATTGCTTATTTTGGGATTATGTATATGCCCTATACCACTATGTGGTTTGGGTATAATGACTTTGTGCTGCTGTTTGTAACTACCAAAAATATTTGACCTAGACCCATCTTTTATTATACCGATCGAATCAGAATCACTTTCTGAGTTGATTTAACAATGTCCGTCCGTCCGTCCGTCCGTCCGTCCGTCTGTGTGTCCATGTAAACCTTGTAATCAAACTGCAGATCGCAAATATGAATCTATTTTGATGAAATTTGGTATATAAACTTTCATCGGCTATGGGATGAACGCTATTGATATTGGTGAGAATCGGTCCATGTTCAGACCTAGCGCCTCTACAAATGACCCCTATGAAATCGACATAAATTGCCATATGATCGAAATTGTCGTATAGATCCTACTCAAATTGGATTTGTGTGTGTTTATTACATCCATTAATGAGTAGTCCAAAAACGATCCCTATGGGACAACTCTTAGTCATAGACCCCATATAGAGCTGCTACCCGATCTTCACTTAAATCTATCAAAAAACAAAAATATTTCACTGATTCATCTCAAATTTTGTTTGTATATATTTTTGCAAAATACAAGAGACTTTGCCAACCATGGTCAGGATCGGTCCATTTTTGGACCCTGTCTCCATATAGACATGACAACCGATATGAACTTTTTCATATCTTCAGCCAAAAAAATTAATAAATATGCTACTCAAATTTGGTTTATGCTTATTTTCTATGTCCAGTTAGTTTGGCCTATTAGATGGGGTCTCTAAACGCATGGTATAGGGTATCGTATTTTCTTACTTGTTTTTCTTTCATATTGGCGATTTGCTTTATGATATCGTGGTAACGGTAGAAGAATATGTGGCAATACTTGCTTAGGTTAAGTGACACATGCAGTATAACTAACGTGACCATACGTCCCGTTTGGACAGTCCCGTTTTCAGCTACTTTGTCCCGTTGTCTTGTCCCCGACAACAACTCGGGGACGCAAAAATGTCCTGTTTTCAGAAATTCCAAAAAAAAAAAATAGTTGATTTGTTCAAAAATGTAAGAACAAATCTTCAAATTCGTCAGAGATAGTTTTTTTAATATATGTATGTTAAAATACATAACAAGTCAGCTGAAAAATAATTTCATCTAAAAAATATTTAGAACGATTTAAATGAATTTCTTATGAATTTAGGTGAATCAATTCATGGTACATAAACTTAAATTACTGTTCTTAAAAAGCAAAAAATAAAAAATTTAACCCCCTCTCAAAATAAGAATACGTTGCGTTTTACTTTTACTAATAATCAAAATTAAACAAAAAACAAAAAAAAAAAAAAAAAACATTGCAAAAAATAGAAATTGCAGTTCTATAAATTTGCTTGGTTAACCTGAAATGCAGCAATACAAAAATCATCTTCTCTTCTTTCTTTGTTGCAGAATATGAATAAATCTATAATATTAATAGGCTAGGCGATTTCTTGTGACCGATGTTTTGTTCTATCGTTTTATCCCGATTTTTACCAAGCGTATATTATTTGAAAGGAATTTCCTTTTAGCCATTTTGTAGATTTATAGATTTATAGATTTTTTTGCTTTATTTTGAGTATATTGCATTTATAGTTGCTACTAACACATACATAAAATTATACATATGCTATGTGTTTTATTAAATTTGTTAATGTGTTTGTTAATGAGTTAGTTATCTTCATTCACAATAATAATAAACAATAAAAGTGATGGTTTCTGAATTGGCTAAGTTGAAAAACAAAGCTGCCTAGAAATTGCACTCGAATTTCGAGCGCTGGAATCTGCTAGTATGAATAAATATATTACGAAACACAAGAGACATAAATAGAGATATTGTTTTTTTTTTATAACGAAGTTTTTGTACTTAATCAAAGAGTTTTAATATAGAAGAGGCCAAAGTGCAGAAAACTAACCTACCCAAGGATGGAAAATATGTTTTCTGTTATTGTACCATCCAGACACACAAATTGTACTTTTTCAATCCTCACGGTATCAAAATTTTTTCCGCTTTTTTTTTTAGACAATTTTATCGTATTGAGTCAGATTTGCTTAAACACTAAAAAGACTTAAAAAAATTTAAATTGACGGGGTGAAATAAAATTTATCGTGAATTTTATGTAGTCGTATAATAACCACAAAACCTTGTAAAATTTTACTATAATTTTTATAAATGTCACACCTTATTTTTTTTCTGTGCGTCCGCCTCCCTTGGATTCTTCAGCTGCTGTAGACACTTGTAATATATAAATTGCCAAAAAATTGAAGCAGAAAGGGAAATTAACAAATTAAAAGGGAATTTGTTTCAGAAAGAGACAACGCACTGTCTTCCGTATTCAGTCCGTGGTTTACTTGAAAAACTAAAAGAAGATGGTTACACCGATATTGACGATAATTTCGTGAAAATTAAGTCTAAAGAATTTTATAAAACTAGTCGAGAGTATTTAGAGTAATGGACTGTTTATAACAAATATTTAGAAAAACATAATTGGGCAAATTTAATAGAAGTACCACAGTGGGATATATTGATCGAAAAAGAACATATCGATTGCAATAAAGATATGGAAGTATTCGATGAATATTCACTCGTATCTAAATACGTAACATCGCAGAAAATTGATGAATGGAATCAACAAAATATTTCTACGCAAAATCGTTGGGTGGAAGTATTTAAACATTTTAATAGCAATTACCTAAACCATGCATATTTTTTTTTTTTTATAGTTGAAAATATTTTATTTTTGCCTGGTACAAATGCGCCGGTTGAACGTGTGTTTTCTTTGATGAACAAGTTGTGGTCCGAAGATAAAACTCAATTAAGGGTATCAGTGCTTAAGGCTTTGTTAATTATTAAAGTTAATATTAAAAAATCCTGCCATATTTGAAACAAATTTGTGCCTCTGAAAAATATAACAATGTATAAACAATTTTTTTGTAGTGTAACGTAAAATAAATAATGCCACTCACTATGGACAAAGAAAATATTATTGTATTATCTATGCATTTCCATTTCATATAACCGAACCCATCTGAATTATTCGATGTCCCGTTTTCAGGTAAAAAAAAATATGGTCACTTTAAGTATAACCCTACAGCAACACTCATGATTTCTTGTGATATTAACCGATTTTGACCAAACGTACATCATTTGAATGGTATTTTTTTTTTAGCTGTCCACCAGATTTACAGATTTTCACCGTCTGGAACATTTTTTTTTGGAGTAGTGCTCATTTAAAGTTGCTACTAACGTATACATAAGACACATACTTTGTGTCTGTTTATTATAAATATCAAAAGTCCTGTATTGTATTGTGAATTGGCTAAAATTGATTAGCATACCTTTAGGCTCCTTTAAAATTATTTATTAACGAACCCATTGTGACGGTGATCTGTTTTGCTCTGCACTGTAGCAAAAGAATTTCTGTTACAAGCAGAATAAGAAAGAAGAAAAAAAAAAATAATAACCATGAACTTGAAATTATTTTCAAGTTCAAGTATGTACATATAAACAACACCTTATATGGTAATATGTTGATGGCATTTTTTTTTTGGCAAACTGATTTATGGCGTGTTTTTTTCTCTTCATTGTGTTGTATGAAATCATGAACACATTCATATGCAATCATGCTGGTCAAACCACGTATTTTCTTGTATTGATCTCACTTGCTCTCATAGTCATATATGAGTGGGAGTGTTATAAATACTAGAGAATATTATGAATGCATATGAATGTTCTCAATGAATTGGTGGTGATTTTGTTTTTTTAATAAACAGGCTTTTATCTGGACATGAATGAATGAAGATGAGAAGGTTGAATGTAAGAAAGTTAAATTTAAATCGAGGAGTTGAGTTTTGATTGTGAAAGTGTAAAGTTGAGGAAAAACCTCTTAAAAAAATAAAATGTAGAGTTTAAGAAAGTTAAATAAGTAAAGTTTTAAAATAAGTCACCAGATTTAAGAAAAAAAATAAAGAAAAAAGTGTTGATGCGGAAAATTTATAAATAGAAAACTAAAAATTTAATACCTATGTAAATACTTGAAAATAAAACTTTGTAAATTTTGAAAAATGGAAAAAGTAAAATTTCGACATGATTATAAAGACTTTATAAACTGTAAACTAAGAAAAATTGTGACCAGAATATGATAAAACCTAATTGCCAGAAAACGGGAATGCGCCAACAAAAGGTCAGCAGCAGCCACAACATGCAACCGAATAACAACCACCAGCGTGGTAGCAACACTAGAAAGCAATAAGGCGAATAAAATAATAAAAGTGAGCTAATATTAAAATTGTTCTACTATTAAAAATTTTTTCTACTATTAAAAATTTTTTATTAAAATTTAAAAATTTTCCTAAAATTAAAAATTTTCCTAAAAATTAAATAGTGCTAAAAGTCAACTTTTGTTTAAACTAAAAATTTCATAAATTAAAATAATTTTCCTAAATATGGATAAAATTAGGCTAAATTTAAAAATTCTCCTAAAATAAAAATTATGCTATACTTTAAAATTTTTCTAAAATTAACATTTTCCTAAATTTAAAATTTCCCTAAAATTAAATTTTGCTAAACTTAAAATTTTGCTAGAAATAAAAATTTAAAATTAACCTAAATTTAAAATTATAGAAATTTAAGAGATTTTTTTTAAGATTTTTCTAATTAGAATTTAAAAGTTTTCTAAATGTGAGGTTTTCTAATTAAACCAAATTTTTGTCATTAAAAATTAGCTAAGTGTAAGGTATTCTAAATATAAAAATTTACCTAAATACAAAATTTTTTTAAAACTACATAAAAAAGTTTTCTAATTATAAAATTTAAATAAATATATAATTTTCGAAATGTCAAAATTCGTCAAATATAAAACATTCGAAATATAAAATTTGTATAAATATAAGAATTTTCTAATTATTAAAAGAAAAAATTTTACTAAATATAAATGTTGCTAAAATTTTCCTAAAACAAAATTTAGCTAAAATTTAAAAATTCTTCTAAAATTAAAATTAAGCTAAATTTAAAATTTTTTCCTAAAATTAAAATTTCCCAAAAATTAAAATTTTGTTAAGAAATAAAATTTTGCTAAACTTAAAATTTTTCTAAAAAGTTAAATTTTGCTAAAATATAAAAAAAAAATTAAATAAGTTTTGTTAAATATGTATAATTTAAATTTTGAAACCTTAAATGAAGGTTAAATAAACTGTTTTTTTTTAAACCAATGTAGAAAACCAAACCAAACCAAATCTTATTTATGTGGGTTACCTCCAAGTAAGATGGAGTCGAGGTAACATGGTAGGGAGGGCAAAAGGGGCAGAACACCTCGTCCCCAATCCCAAGGTAAGTATGGCAATCCGTCCCATTTAGCGTCCGTGTTTTTGGCAGTTGTGTTTTTTTAATCGCACGTGAAAATCTGTAGTGCGGTTTCCCTGGGCCTGAGCAAGACCCCACCAATCCGGCGAGCTAGGCCCCTACGCCAGCACGTGCGACCCGCAAAGGCTCAGGGAAACGGAAGCGGATCTTCCACCAACGCCGCACCATTACACCATTTATATATCTTCTGTGTGTTCAACAAATATTTATAATGAAATATAATGAATTTTAAATAAAAAGTGTTGAATTGTGAATTGGCTTAAATTGATTAGGCTCTTATAAAATTATTTACTAAATGAAAAAAAAAAATTCCTAGAACTTGCACTCGAATTTCGAGGGCTGTGCTCTGCTAGTCTTAAGAAAAATAACAAACACATTGATTTATATCTAGTGACCGTTTGAACCGATTTTGATGATTTTAACGATTTATTGAAGGTGTTATCGTGATTTCCACAGGCATATGGACAGACAGGCATCGCTGAATCAAATTCCCTTGTTATAAGGATCAAGAAAATATATGGTTTTGGGGTCTCCGGGACTTATTGCAAATGTCAAACCTATATACACCCTCTGCAGAGTGGTGTGGAGGGTATAAAAGCACCCACCAGCAATTAGAATTAGAAAAATTGTAAATTTAAAAATAAAAAATGTGCTCCCTAGTCATTTACCATACCTAGTCGATTCCATGCCATCCAAATTGAATGCCGTAATAGCAAATAATGGCTATGCCATAAAATATTAGTTTTAAGGAAAATTTAATAAGAATCAATTTAACTTTAATAAAATTTTTGAATTAAGAGATAATTGTCTTATAAAGCAAAAAATAAAAATTGTTTATTCTGTTATAGACATAATTACTTTAATACTTTAACAGTAACTGTAATGTCTCGTGGCCAAAAAGTTGGATTAACGCATGAATAATTGCCGTAAAGTGATTGATACTTCGAAAAATCAATAAGAGTCTCAATGCCAACAAAATAAATCAACGTTTCATATCAGGTGTCGAAACAGCGTAGACTTCGACGATTTATATTTTAATGTCGTTATCAAGATGAGATATAAATATTTCATGTACAATATGTTTCGTAGTTTATTTGCGACCAAATAATTTCGTATATACTTATTAGGGAAATGTACATTCAAAATTATTAAAATATATGAAATAATTTTTTTGCGATCGCTCCGAATGCAAGTAAAGCAAGAGTTTTTACGTAAAAGCAATATTGTGAGCGAGTATACTCTTTTCTCGGGCAAGAGTCCAACCATAATGTTCATTTTAATGTCTTACTATTAATAAGCTATTAAAAATAAAATATTTGTTATCTTATCTGGAATGTATTAGAAATAGAGTTTGGTATTTATCGCAAAACTATCCAAAAAAGTTTTTTTTATTGTTACATAATATCGCCCATCAAATGCGATAAGATTAGTTAAAATTTCGCATACCCCAAGTGCACTTAGTGTACTCACACAAAACGAGTTATTATTATTCGTCACTGCCGTGCTTAATTGTTTAACTTTAATCTATAAATGCGTTACAATTAAATTTTTTTTTGTATAAGTAACATTAATCTATTGCTGTGTACATATTTTTGAAAGTTTTCTGAAGGTTTTCTAGTTTTTTTTTTATCTACTCCTAAGCTATTTTATAGTTTTCTATGCTTTTTGTTAATAAAAATAACTTTATTAAGTTTAAATGTTAAACATATAAAAAATATATTAAAATATCGCTTAGAAATCATATTTATGTAGCGTTAGATATTAACAATTGTGGAGTTTTGTGTTAAGTTAAAAGTTATGTGACAAATTAGGGATGCAACTTTTTTAAGCAAAATATAGATATTTTAAACGAGATAAGCAATATTTAATTATGAACGAAATTCCAAGAATGTGAAGTAAATATGTCACAACACCCTGATACTTTGAATACTCTGAATTTGTATCTTTTAAAAGTTATACTCCTACGGACGACCTCTCCGATTTGATTTAAAACTAATTACTATAAGAACTTAAAAGAAATTTATAACCTTATTTAATTTTTGTTCGAATTGATTGACATTCTCAAATATTTTGAGGCTTTTAGGGCTTTAGTAAAAAAAAAATTGAACCTGGTCTCAATTTCAAAGTTAATTATTACAGTGGATGTTTTAAAATCAAATTTTATGAATTCCGCAATATAATTCAATATTTGCAGCGACAAAGGAATTCAGTCATTGAATTAATTAATGGAATAAATCGAATATACGATACCTTATACCATGTAATTCGGGAGTGGGTCGTGGGATCCAACTTTACTAAATAAGTAAGAAAATTATAGTCGGTATAGACCGACTACACGATACCCTAGACCATGTATATAGACCAAGGTCCAACTAATGATATTGTTATTAATTTGTGGCGTGCAGTCATGAAAAAGTTCATACGAGGTCGTTCCCAGAATACCCCGACCTAACAAAGAATACCATATATTAGCAATATTCAATAGCTTCAATATCCTGTTTATAGCAAGAACTGTATAGCTCCTTAAAATAGCCATCAACCGTATACTCAAACTCTTTATTGTTGGCAAATCTTTTACCACCGAGCCATTTTTTCAAGTGTGGAAATAGAAAATAATCCGAGGCGAACAGATGCGTGATGAAGCAATTTGAACTTAATTCATGGATTTTGGCCATCGCAATAGTGGACGTGTGCATTATCTTGATGAAACAATATTTTATTTCACGCCAAATGCGGCCTGTTTTCCTTAATTTCATCACTTAAATGCTTCAATAAGTTAGCACAATACTCGCCGTTGATTTTTTTTCTTTTTGAAGACAATCAATAAAAATTATTCCACATGCATTCTAAAAAATATACGCCATAACCTTGCCTGCAGGTGGAACTGTCTTCGCCTTCTTTGGTCACGATTCTCTCATTTCAGTCCACTTGATTGACTGTTCCTTTGTCTCGACTTTATTGCGGTGAAACTTCGTCAAACACTCTATTGAAACATCTTCATGACGCTAGTTTTGTTCTATTATGAGCAAACGCGGCAATTATCTAGCGGACAGCTTTCTCATCTCAAAATTTTCGGTCAATATGCGATGTATAGCTTTTTTTTGAAATGCTCATTATTTGAGCTAGCACCTTCAGCCGACGATCATCCAATACCATTTTATAAAATTCTTAACCGTTGCTGGCGTGGCCACTTCAATTGGTTGACCACTACGGTTCCTGTCTTGGCAGCCCGTACGGCCTCGTTTAAACTCTGCCACCCAATATTTTATAGTCGTTAACGAAGGAACAGACTCCCCCAGAGTAGAATATAACTCATCCTTTATATTGGTTGGACTGAGACCTTTCAAACGAAGGTATTGAATTGCATAATGGTGAGCAATTTTTTCCATATTTACAAATTCACAAAGATCGTTTCCTTTTGATGGCTCCAAAAGAATACTTACAACTTGAAACTTAAAACATATGTTTTGTAATATTGCTAATTTTCACAAAAGTATTTCTGTTCAAACTACTGCCGCCATCTATACGTCAGGCAGGATTGTTCTGGAAACGCCCTCGAATCTGATCTTATTTATATATGGGAACTAGGTTGAAAAATGGTAAGTCAATAAATAAACCAAATTTTAAAAAAAAATCTATGCGCTATTTCTGCGGTGATCAGAGCAGCTCCCTAAATAATCTCAGGGTACTTTGGAATTGCATTTTTTTTGCTAAATCTGGAGAACGGTCAAATACTTTTACCTACCTACTTTAATTCCTAGTGAAAGTCTATTTTAAATACAGCTAAGACTGTTGGAGTTTCTGTGTCTCCGCTACTTTCTACTAAATTTAAGCGAAGAGACTTGGACTCCTCCGGCTCTTCTAATTTTTATTCATAATAATCATGTGTATATAGTATTTTTTTCAATTTTTATTTAAATAAATATAAAATTATATTAAATATTTAGAGTTCAAATTAATTACATGCTAATAGCTACTCACATGAAGCTTAAACTCCACTTTGACTTTAAGTTTTCAATGTAATTCTTATTTTTTTTTTTAACAAGAAATTAACTAAAACAACAGACCTGTAGTATGTAATACAAACTATAATATTTTATAAAACAAGCATAACAATTTTAATTTTATGCTGAATATTGTTCAAATTGAATTAAATTACCTTAAAAAAACATAAATATCTATTTTCAACTTAATCAATTATCTAGTATAAGTTCTGGTAATGCAATTTAAACTCTGGCCCGCACTAATAAATAAAATTCCAAAATAATTTAAATTATAAAACACTTTTATATTATTTAATTTAAGTACTTGAACTTACTGTCATAAAATAATTTGAAATCTACTTATTCATTATTTCGAAGAATTTTTTTTTGCAAATATTTTCAAATTTATTTGAGTTTTTCATGCACATGCAATGACGAAAAGTTTGGAGTCGGAGTCGCGAGTTTTTATAGCGACTTCACAACTCCGACTACGCAGCCCTGGTAATTACTGAAAGTATTTGACCTACACCTACCTTAAATTATAGCAAGCGACTAAGAATCAATTTTTGAATCTGTTTCTCTAAATGTAGTTCAAATATAGTGTGTTTCATATCTGTAACCTCACAACGGCTTGTAATGTTTCTATAGTCAGCAAAAGTCGCTGTATTATATTTAAGAAGAAAAGAATATGACTTTATTGATTTTAAATTTAAAAATAAACTAAAATAATAGTTATTTCTTGTTCAATGAAATACTGTGACATGTACTGATTTCCAATAATCTCTACCTCAAAAAAGTAAATTTAAATGTAAATGTAAATGTAGACATAAGTAATAAGAAAAATTTTGACGAAAATACATCAGAAACAAGTAAGAATGTTATAACCGACCAAGCCAACAATACGACTATATCCTATTTGTCATGAGTTACGAGCAATGGTGTTAAATCTAACTTTATTGATGTCTTAAATGGATACAGAGAAGAAGCATAAACTAAATTTGGATATCACTGTCATTAATTAGTAGCCTGCAGATTTGATACTATTTTTATATGGGCACTTGTTCACAAATTTTTCTCAAAAACTTATGTAAAATAAATTTAAGAAATATATGCAAAATTTTTTGATATGATAGATTTCATTGAAGAACGGACAGAAGTTTCATAGAGGTTCTATAACTAAAAATTATCTTAGAGAGTTTATTTTTTGAATTAGTGAATAATGTGTTTAATAAACATGCATAAAACAATTTTGCTTGATATAAGTATGTATATAGTATATTCTGTATCTTATGGTACCTTAAGTCGATCTTATAGGGTTTCTTTGTATGAGTACAAGGTCTAAATATGCACCGATTTTCAACAGTTGTAATACCGATCGACTTACGCCATAAAAAATTTTATATACCAAATTTTAGGAAAATATATTTTTATTTGCGATTTTTAATTTGATTACAAGGTTTACATGGACATGCAGAAATACGGACGAACAGACATTGCTAAATCGCCTCAGAAAGTGATTGTGAGTCGATCAGTTTAATAAAAAGTTTAATACATACATAATGAGTCAGCAAAAACTCACTATGTATACCCTAGACGTATAATTTAAACACTGTAAATGAAGAGAGTAGTGCCTTGCTTAGTCCAATTCCCGATTATCGCTTAAATTTTGCATTAAATCGGAATTATTTTCTCTAAATTACCCAATAAATACACTGGGCTATAAACAGCTGACTGAATACAAAATACAAATGTCAAATAAACCTCTTCTAACTCTTGGAAACATAGAGAGATTAGGCATAAGGCTATGTCTGACTTTTTTAATAAAAATACGACGTCGTTATCGACATATTTTTTTGTTTGTGGGCGAACGGAGTAGAGAAGCAAGAGGTTTAAACAAAAAGACATGATTTCTGCTTTTGAAGATTTTTTTCATATTTCTCTTTACACTCATTTCTTTTTTTCTTGTTACGTTTTATTCTTTTTCTCACTTTGAAGTGGCCACTTCAGTGAGATCAAGAATCGTTTACATTTTTATTTATTTTTTATTTAATATTTATGCGTAATTTCTTTAAACTTAAAACTTTTAAATATTGATACGTCCTGCTATTTGATTAGATATTCTAAATATTCTACTCTTAATAATTTAATTATTAACTAGGTTTTTGTATATAGTTTTAAAAATTGTGATAAATTATTAACAATGCAAATTATATTTAACAAATTAATAAACTGAATTGAAAAATAAAAAATGTAATTTGAATTTATATTAATTCTTATATTTTTTATATATTCCTTAATGCGAAAAATAAACTAAAGCTGATTAAAAATAGACATGCAACTAAAAATCACCGTATGAATGCAAAAGGTTTTTGGTAGCAGCTTCAGAATAAAATTAAGAAAAGCGACGTCGTAAAAAACTACTGTGTAAATCATGCCTAAGTAGTTTGAGCAAGAACTAATAAAAAAATCGACATACCCAATCCACTAATAAATATAATATCCATGCTGTTGATCGCACGAATTGTTTCTGAAGTGGATAGAACAAAACTCTATCACATACCCTCGGGCGCCTAAGAACTATTAATAAATATAATATTAACAGTCATCATTTAATCACTGGCTGAATGACACAGTGCCATCAAATGGCACTAGCATACGATACATATTTTACATGCACACTAGGTTTGTGATATTGTTGTATTGTTGTAGTGTTGTAGGTTTTTTAGTATTAGGAAGTGGATTCGCTTGAGGTTGGGAAAACAACGGCATGAGTCAAAAAATGAGGGGGTAGGACGAGGGCAAAAGCACCACAAAGTTGGGGCAAAAAGGAAAAAATTAAAAAAAGAAATGTCCATAACTGCCTCAGAGTCACTCATAAAGGGGTAAAATATATAATATACATATACATACATACTCCCTGCATTTCTTAAGGCGGCTGAAAACGTAAATTTTTTATATCTTTTTTTATGAAATATGCTCCTACTTATTGAGTGGAGTAACTTATGCCGTTTTCTTTTCTGACAAAAAATATCACATATTATTTGCACTTTTTTCGAAAAGTGTATCTTTTTATATATTTTGAAACAAAGGCAACTTTATCTTATACATCAATCGAAAGGTTTCAAAGTCGAGACCTGTAAATCGCAAAAAATTGCAGCCATTTCAGGTTATACTGTGAGAATATTTCCCCATTGTTCCCCTTTTTTGAATATTTTCACCGTATGACTTCAACGAGGATGATAATCAATTTTTTTCCAACACACCACTTTAAGACCTTTCGCTTGATGTATAATATAAGATTGCTCTTAATTCAGAATGTTTAAAAAAATACACTTTTTGAAAAAAAAATGCAAATAAATTTTATAGGGTATGTATGTTTATTTTAATGACCTCATGAGATTTTTCAAATCTCATGCCAAAGAGTTTGCCTAGATCGAATATAACTTTATTTGTTTGGTATTTTATTCGTACGTGCCAGAAATAATTATAAAGGCTGGATTCTGAAGAACTTTTGGCTGTTGTGAAATGCTTTGATTTAGATAAGAAGTCGAATATTCTGTAACAGCCATATTCATAAGTTTATGTGATATATTTGATGTGAGCTACGCCCAACGAGTTCAAAACTAGAATTTTAAGGCTTATGCACTGAATGTTCGTAAGTCTATTCATAAGGCTTTTTATCTTCTGACTAACTTACATTTTAACATCCCCGTTTTAGTTAAAATCATTATCGGAAATGCTTAGTCAATTGATATGCAGTGTTTAAATTTTAGTTTTGAATACGGCTTCGGTAGTGGCCACCCCAGCGTATCTTTTGACCTAAAGCATATGTGTTTTTCTTGCAAAAGTCATTTGTGTGTCATGGCAGCACGTTCTTTTTGTACAGAGTACCGAAACGGGCAGACGCGTCTGCTTTGTGCTGGGAACAAATATATTTTTCTGTGCTTGAAAAAGACCAATATGTAATACAAATTTACCCCTTTTCAATAGAGTTAGAAATCGAAGTGAGTCAATAAAAAATGTGAGTGCCATGCATTTTTATTCAGTAAAATTATTATACTTTGTGAGTAAATATCGATTGCAATCAATATGTCGACACCAAAAAAAATTTTCACCACATCTCAAGATGGCTGCAAAGTTGGGTTGAGGCCACTAAAATTGGTTGGGTTGTGGCCACCCTTTTTTTAATGGTGAAATATCGTCGTAGATGTCAAAATAACTACCCAGTAAGTAATATAACACATATAAGCAATAATAACTCCATCAATTGTTTCGGATGCGATCGGCCCGTTCATTTGAAGTGTGCTGGCACACGAGCCAGCTGTTTCAAATGCGAACATTGTGAGTCGGAAGACGAATAATGCCATTTATTTATCATTATTATTTTTTATTTAGTTTTAAGTTTTTCTCAATAATAATTCCAATGAAGGCTTTGAAAATAAATAAACTTTAAGTTTTTTTTATATTCGTAGTGGTTTTTCTTCATATTTTCCTATTTTTACCAGATTTTCCAAGGGTGACCACAACCCAACCAAAAAAAATTTGCCCCAAAAATGGCCACTTCACAAAATTTAGAAAAAAAAAAATTCTATTTGACGAAATTGATTTAGTTCCTTCACCAGCAGTTAGCCAAGGTATCTAGCTTTCCATAGGTACCCAGTTGTCCGAATAATTTGCACTTGGTGAAAAGTTATACGCCGAAAACCTAACTATGGCCACAACCCAACCTCTTCCCCTACTCAAGAAACTTCAAATACGTTTTTTCTCATTCGATGCCAGCAAAAATCTAAACAGAAGATGAGAGACTTGTTATTTCTACCCGATGATTTTAACTCCAGACTATCAAAATAAAAACTTGTCCAACTTAAACAAACAAATTGTGGTTTTTATACTTTATAAAGTACTCGTACTTACCCACTCTCGTCAAAATGACGTATGACATTTTTATTTGAACACATAGAGCTGGTGTTGCCCATTTTGAATTGACAAACTTTAAAATAGCACACTTTATGGAACTTCTTCTTTTTGTTTTATTAAATAATCAATATAATTCGAACGACATAAAACACTTTTTCAAAGAATGCCTTTTTTAATAATAAAGTAGAGTAATTATTTAATAAAGGAATCTTCTAACACGAACATCACATTTCATTTCACACACGTTCTGTTGACACGAATTAACAATCACGTTTATTTGATACAGTTGGTATGTGGAAAATAATAATAAATGGACAAAACAAAAAATTGTATTATTTTTAAGTAATTGCAAAAACAAATTATATATATATATATATATATATATATATAAAACTCGATGTGACTGTTTTTTTGTTTGGCGCGTTTTTCTTCTGTTTTTTTTTACGTCATTGGGCGCAAGTGCGCTAAAAATTCCAGCTTGAAAATAATTCAACGTTTCGAAACCGATTGAATTGAATTGTGAATGTTTTTTTGGTAAGACCTAAACATATGTTAACAAATTCGAAATAAACATTGTTAAACATTTTTATGAAAATGCTCGTTTGCCCCCCTTCGCTTGTACTTTTTGTACTTGAATTTCTTCAGTTGTTGCGTCCAGTTTACTCAACGTTCAGTTGGCAGTTGTCTTCAGTAGTAGTAGTAGTAATAGTTTGTGGTTAATGTCCACATAAATTTATTTAGTTTTTTTAAGCTGAAATCCCGCATTTACACGTATTCTCAATATTAGATTGTATTAGAAGCAAATACAAATTTGTATAATAGTCAGGGCCAAAGAAGATTGCCAATATTAATGGCTATTTCTGCTCTCACTTGCATCTCAAATATGCATCTATTCTATTTTCAATTTTAAAATACACCAGTGCAAACAGAAAATATATGTTTTCCATGTAGAGAACATTCTAGAAAATGTACATAATTTTTTATCATTTTCATTAACACTCGTTGTCTTTTTATTTGTTCAAGGCGGAATGTTTTAACTATATATTCACCAACTCCACGACTAACTACAGCTCCGAGACTTTCAACATTTACTTAAAGTGGAAGAAAACATTTTATATAACCAATTTCTATATTTTACAATAATTTTTCTTTAATGCATTAATTTTTTTTAGATTTACTTGTACTTGTTTTTACATGCTTTAATTAATTCTCAGGATGTAGTAACTAAATTTTCAAAATCTTTCGGACTAGCTACAGATTTTGCTTTAACTGTTTGAAAACACTTTATTTAATGATTTTCTACATTTACTTGAAAGCGTATGAAAATATGCATTCAAGACCACGAGTGTGCAAATGCTATATATAAATTTGTCATTCTTTTTGTATTATTAAAGAAAAAGAAAATCTGGACCCCAGTTGATATAGCGATGTCCGTCTGTCCGTCCGTGGAAATAACGATCATGCTCTCAATATGCCAGCTGTGTTGTTTATTTTTAGTGAGGATGGTTCACTGACATCCTGAGCAGGTTGGTATTTAAAATAATCAGAATCGGTTGGATAGATCCCGAGATTCCAATGAAAATGTAAAAATAACTTTTAAGAAATATAATTTTTCGATGTTGTTCCTGTTATTGTTCTTATTTTAATTATACCCTCCACTCCAGTGTGCAGAGGGTATATATAAGTTTGTCATTCCGTTTGTAATAATTAGAAAAAAAGTTTTGGACCCCATAAAATATATATATTTGTGATCCTTATAACAACCGGAGTTGATATAGCGATGTCCGTCTGTCCGTCTGTGGAAATCACGATGACGGCATCAATCGGGCAGCTAGGGTGCTCGTTGACATAAAAAATGATTCACTAACATCCTGAAAAGTTTGCTATTTAAAATCGTCCAAATCGGTCGATTAGGGCCCGAGATTTGAATGAAGAACTAAAAAAAGTCTTGAAAAAATATAATTTTCTATGTTGTTCTTGTCACGATCACGCCCTCAATAGTGCAGCTACAGTGATCGATTTTAGTGACAATGATTCACCAAATTCATGGAAAGATTTCTGTTTCAAAAATCATTAAAATCGGTGGAACAGGTCCAGAGAAATCTCTGCAAAATTAAAAAAAAAAAAATGAAAAATATGATGTTTCTATATTGTTCTTGTTGTTATTCTAAATGTTGTGTTGTTGTCATAGCTGGACTTGTTTAAAATTTTAAAAGTTTCCATTGTTTTGGCATCACTAAAAAAATTTGTTAGATCATTTCTGTTATTATCACGAGCCTGCCTGCAAAATTTCAGATCGAATAGGTCACGGGAAAGGGGTTAAATCGATCCAAAATTTTTTCGACAAGCAGACACTACGAGTTAATATATGTAAAGGGAGTAAAAATTCACCAGCATCTAAAGCAAATAATGCTAAAATACCTAGTTGTTAAAAAAAAAAACGTTTGATGTTGTATTTTTTGTGTGTAATATTTACATATACATACATACACATATTAAATAATACAAATAATATACATATATTCTATTTATGTATATCCATAACAACTGCATGTTAGAAAAAAATCGGTATATTATTTTATTTACATAAAATTCTGCAATATTTTGTTGTGGGGAAAATACATTTCTTTTGCATTAACAGAGTGTCACTTCATTTTGCTCAGCGTGGCTATGCCACAGTAGATGGCGCCACAATTTTTGTTTGTTCTAATTAGCTTTGCAATAGTTATTTCTATTTTAACATGAATGTTAATATTTTCAACTAGATATCATACAGAACAATGTTAAGAGTATACACGGGCTGGTCTTTTATTTCATACGTTTTTTCATTATTCTTTTACAAATACTAGAGGACCCCTGCTGATCCGCAGCATTATATTATATTATATTAATTTTTATAATATAATACCAAAATTTGCCAAGAAAAGTTAACGTACAGTAATGCCAAAATATGCCAAGAGAAGTTAACGTACAGTAAAAGTAAAGTTGATTGTCCACGCATAACTTTCCTCAAACCCAACGAATTTGCCAAGAGAAGTTAACGTACAGTAATGCCAAAATATGCCAAGATAAGTTAACGTACAGTAAAAGTAAAGTTGATTCTCCACGCATAACTTTCCTCAAACCCAACGAATTTGCCAAGAGAAGTTAACGTACAGTAATGCCAAAATATGCCAAGATAAGTTAACGTACAGTAAAAGTAAAGTTGATTCTCCACGCATAACTTTCCTCAAACCCAACCCAGCAGTTAATAGCGCAAAAGAAGGAGCTTGATCCACTGAGTGTTCTTAGACCTATGTCAACAGCCTACGTTAATTAGAACTCTAGTTACAGAGGTTTGAGAGAAGAAAAATATTGAAAAAATCTTGAATGCAAAGTTTATTCATAAATTCTTTTAATATATAAGATATGAACATAAGTTTGGCATATTAACTTTTTATTGTCTTTACAAAATAGAGTTACCGAGTTCATCAATGAGTTTTTTGCTTTCAAAATAGTTCTACATAGTTATATAGAATTATTATTCTGCTTTACCTATAAAATATCTGATTGCGATTACATCTAATTTTTAAAAATTGTTTATAATTAATAAAGCATTATTATTCACATAAATACAAAATTGCACTTTTTAAATTTTCCATTCAAATTTAAGAAAATATCAATTCTAAAAACTAGAATTAAAAATTTCCAATTATAAATTATATTTAACTGAATTTCAGAAAATCATATCAAAATGTCGGATATTATAATTTTAAATTTAGAAGACATCAATTGCATCTTTAATATATAAATTTTATTCGTTAAACACAAATTGAAATTCAAAAAAAAAAAAAAAAAAAAACACCAAATACCTATGTTTACATTTAAAAAATTTTTACATTTAAAAAAAATATTGACATTCAGGAAAAATTAATAGTTTTTCAGTAGCGCGATTCAGTAACTTCTTTTAACGATAGTCGAATCGTTAAAAAAAAGAAAAAAGCAAAATTATCAGTAAAATTTTTAAACGATATTCGCTATTGTTAAAGTCAGCTGTTGTTGTTATCTAAAAACTTAAATTTTTAGGTTGAAATGTCGTCATACATAAATAAAAATCATAAAATAGTGGAAATATTTTGCTTTTATTAAAAAAACTTTTTTATATAAATAAAAAAATTAAATAGCATATTCAATTCATTATTTCATTTTCAAATAAATAAACAGAAATATTAGTAAATAAAATAAAAATATTAAACATAAACATAAAATCATCCTGTCAAACACAAAGTAATTTGTTTTTTCTATTCTTCTTTGTGTTTTCGCTTATTTTGACAGAAATGCCACTCGGTTACAATTTAAATAAATAGAAAAATAAATTTGTCGACTGTCGTTAAGATGTATGTACTTAGTGAATCACTTAATAGCTGTCTATATATTTTGCGATTGTGGGATCGTTGAAATTTACAGAATCACACTACAGAAAACATTAATTTAAATTCAATGAATTTTAGAAAACGTCAAATGATATTTAAGAATTGCGAACATAAAAACTGTTACATAGATAAACGCAATTTGATGAGAATCTTATTTATATAGAAATTTTCACAATTTTTTTTGAATGGAAATTTGAAGTTTTTCAGAAAATAAAGATAACAAATTATTTTATTTAAAATGTTTGGGACATTTGGTTTTTTGCGCTTGGCATCCCTAATTTGAATATTTATTATTATAAATTTATTCTCTATGGCAATATTTTAATAAAAAAGTTGAGAGAGCTTTTTTTTTTGGTTATTATTTTGTTACTCCATCCGACTTACATGACCGCAATGAAAAAATATTTCGCCAGTTAAAAGAAACTATACAGCCATCTTCAATTAGCACGATTTAATGCATATAGCCACCCTACACAACCATTACCTTTGCAATGGAAGTTAGGGCGAGCAATTTAATTAGCAAAAACTAAATTAAAAGAGAAGTTATGTCATATAACCGGAAACGCATGCTTATAGATATATAACCTAAATGCATGCCGATCAGCAACCACGATGACCAAAAAGCAAACACACAGACCGACGAACGGACATAAATCTTAGAATTTTAAAATTAAAAAAAAAAACGATTGAGTTTGAAATTGTTCAGGCTCAAGATCAAATGTTTTTACTTTAAATGAAGCAAAAGCATTAGCACATTTGTTTCAGAAATTGATCTATATTCTGCATGACAGGTTATACAGCTGTTTCGGGAAGAGTCACCAACCCTCATCAGTAACCAAAAGCAGTAGATAGTTTGTTTGGTAAAAAGTTATATATATTTGCTGAAAACAACCAAATGAGAATTCAAGCAAAAGTTATACTATATAAGCCTCTTCCAATATAACAAACTAAAATATAGAACAACTTTGAAACAAATATGATTGTATACGAGTATACATTGCATACTACAATATACATGTTTGTTTTTGTCTTGAAAAAAAACCAGAGTTCAGAAAAAAACATACACTGAATAAAAAACACGTACATATATGTAAACAAACATAACTTAGACCAACACACACATATTTTTATTTTCATATCAATTATGTGCGTTTCTAAATTTTCTACGGTGCCCAACACAACCATGACTGTGTTCGTTTTAATATTTTCGTTTTTAAACACGACTTAAAATATAACTGAACTCGAACCTGTTTATTGTACATGTTGTGTTTTTTCTTACTACACGAGCCACAACACGACTTAAAATATAACTGAACTCGAACCTGTTTATTGTACATGTTCTGTGTTTTTTTTCACTACACGTAGCAGAACATGAACTTCAAATAAAGCAACACTCAAAAATGTGTGCTTTATGTGTGATTGAAACAAAAAGTATGTGATACAAAAATGTTCGTGTAAATAACGAAATATTAAAACGAACACAGTCATGGTTGTGTTGGGCACCGTAGAAAATTTAGAAACGCACATAATTGATATGACAATAAAGATATGTGTTGGCTGCTTTTGAACAGAACATTGTGTTTTCATGTGTGTATTTTCTGAACCTTGAAAAAAACAAGAAAAACAATTTGTTTTTGCTAAACTTACATTTAGCGTTAACGGCGTGCCCTCCGTATTTATACCCTATACCACTATGTGGTTTGGGTATAATGACTTTGTGCTGCTGTTTGTAACAACCAAAAATATTTGACCTAGACCCATCTTTAATTATACCGATCGAATCAGAATCACTTTCTGAGTTGATTTAACAATGTCCGTCCGTCCGTCCGTCCGTCCGTCCGTCTGTGTGTCCATGTAAACCTTGTAATCAAACTGCAGATCGCAAATATGAATCTATTTTGATGAAATTTGGTATATAAGCTTTTATCGGCCATGGGATGAACACTATTGAAATTGGTGAGAATCGGTCCATGTTCAGACCTAGCCCCCATACAAATTACCCCTATGAAATCGACATAAATTGTCATAAGATCCAAACTGTCATATAGATCTTACTCAAATTGTGTTTATATGCGTTCATTACATCCATTAATGAGTAGTCCAAAAATTATCCCTGTGGCCCCATATAGAGCTGCTTCCCGATTTTCACTTAAATCTATTAAAAAACAAAAATATTGCACTGATTCTTCTCAAATTTTGTTTGTATATATTTTTGCAAAATACAAGAGACTTTACCAAATATGATCAGGATCGGTCCATTTTTGGACCTAGTCCCCAAATAGATATAGCATCCGATATGAACTTTTCCATATCTGCAGCCAAAAAAATTAATAAAAATCCCACTCAAATTTGGTTTTTGCTTATTTTCTATGTCCAGTTAGTTGGGCCTAAGAGATAGGGTTTCTAAACGCATGGTATAGGGTATCGTATAATCGGTCTAGACCGACTATAATTTTCTTACTTGTTTTAATTTTATTATTTTTTATAAAAAAAAAAAAATCTTATTTTCGATCTTTATCAATTTAATGATTGACTTTGAAATTGTTCAGGCTCAAGATCAAATGTTTTCACTTTAAATGAAGCAAAAGCATTAGCACATTTGTTTCAAAAATTGGTGACTCTTCCCGAAACAGCTGTATAACCTGTCATGCAGAATATAGGTCAATTTTTGAAACAAATGTGCTAATGCTTTTGCTTCATTTAAAGTAAAAACATTTGATCTTGAGCCTGAACAATTTCAAACTCAATCATTAAATTGATAAAGATCGAAAATAAGATTTTTTATTTTTATTTAAAAAAATAATAAAATTAAAAAAAAACTTTTAAATATTTTCGAGCTTCATTCAGTGTAAACACAGTATAATCGTATTAAAATATTGTATAAAATGTAATGTTGACGTCATTGCCATTTGAGATTTGCAGTTTTTAGCTATCTTATCCGCGTCTACATTTAATCAATTTAGTTTTAGCTCGAAATTCGTATAAGTCACGCATTTTTATACCCTATACCACAATGTGGTTTGGGTAATGACTTTGTGCTGCTGTTTGTAACTAATAAAAATATTTGACCTAGACCCATCTTTTATTATACCGATCGAATCAGAATCACTATCTGATTCGATTTAACGATGTCCGTCCGTCTGTCTGTGTGTCCATGTAAAGCTTGTAATCAAACTGCAGGTCGCAAATATGAATATATTTTGATGGAATTTGGTATATAAGCTTCTATTGGCCACAGGATGAACGCTGTTGAAATTGGTGAGAATCGGTCCATGTTCAGACCTAGCCCCCATACAAATGACCCCTATGAAATCAACATAAATTGCCATAAGATCCAAATTATCATATAAATCTTAGTCAAATTGGGTTTGTTTGTATTTATTACATCCATTAATCAGTAGTCCAAAAATGATCCCTATTGGACAACTCTTAGTCATAGGCCCCAAATAGAGCTGCTTCCCGATCTTCACTTAAATCTATCAAAAAATGAAAATATTGCACTGATTCTTCTCAAATTTTGTTTGTGTATATTTTTGCAAAATACAAGAGACTTTACCAAACATAATCAGGATCGGTCCATTTTTGGGCCTAGTCCCCATATAGATATATCATCCGATATGAACTTTTTCATATCTGCAGCCAAAAAAATTAATTAAAATCCCACTCAAATTTGATTTATGCTTATTTTCTATATCCAGTTAGTTGGGCCTGAGAGATAGGGTCTCTAAACGCATGGTATAGGGTATCGTATAATCGGTCTAGACCGACTATAATTTTCTAACTTGTTATTAACTAGAAAAATTGCCAATTATAAAATACTTGTACTGGTGTTGTAATCGAAATTAAGTTGTATTAATTTTTATAGAATTGAGCTAATTTCGAATGAATTTTTAACACACACTTTCTGTACAACTCATTTTATACAGACCAGCGTAGCCAGTAGTTAAAGCAATTATGGCTTCAAAGATATTGAATGAATATTCCCAATTTTAAATTTATTTATCACTCTGTGGTCAGCTTATAATGAGTTTGTAATTACTTCACCTATTTATACTATATTTTAATATATGCATCATTTCAGAAACACTTTCTGCATTCAAGCATTGGACAAAGCACTTCCAAGAAGTGATTCAGGACAATAAGCTAAAAAAAGTCGAGTGGTCATCAAAAGCAGCTGTGATTAACCTCATAAAGTATCTGTGGGTAGGCAAAGAGGTAAATGCTGGCTCTCGACCAACAAGAAATAGCAATTTCTCAATGCCCCAGTAATCGTGCGAGAATTCTGTGAATTATACGAATAGAAGGCGTTGGAAGGTAATACGACGGAAAGGAAGATTAACTAGTTATTAAATTTATTTTTTATTAAATATTTTTTTTAAGTATTAAATATTTATTTTAAATTTTAGTTTCTATTATTTTTTCGTAGAGCAATTTCAAAAATAAATAAAATTTTGTATTTTGCACACAGATAGCGCTTCCCCTTGAATAATGACACGCCCATTTCTTAAATTTCTTTAAAACCAGAGTTTTTGTGCCCTATGTGGTGAGGGTATAATGAGTCATGTGGTATATAGGTCATTATATCCTAGCCACATCAAGTTTTAAAGGCGTATTATCATATATTTTTTTAAGATATGAATAATGTTGGATTATTTATTTCATGTTCTAGTATAACATTTGAAGTATATCTGAAAACATTTTTAATTAAAAATTTTAATAAATAAGTCCGTGACAGTGAATCTCCGGAGTTGCCTCGAAAAAAATTAGTATTGCGGTGAACATAATAACTCGTTACCGCATTACCAGAAATAAAAAAAAATCTAAATTCATTTAAAAGGTGATATATTTTCCGATGTTATCAGGAAGAGTTATTTTAAATTTATTTTTATTTTTGGCAGCATTTTGCAGTGAAAAACACGATTTTTCCTATAAAATTTAGGCGATTTTGTGTAGAAATAGTGTATAAAATTTCAAAAGGATCGGTTAAGTAGATTTTGAGTTATGATGTTCACGGACTTCCAAAATGTTTTTTGTGTGAAAATTGATTTAAAGGGTTTAACATATACAATAAACCGTATGAGGACTGGTCGTTTTAAGCGCTGTATCTTCATTAGTTTTGATTCGATTTAAATGATGCAAATTCAGAAAAAAAAAAATGCCAAACAAGTATTAAAACCTTACACCCCGTCCCCTCCTTAAATCAAACATGCATCGGTATTTTTTTTTTTTCAATTTTTGTTATAAATTATTTATTTAAGCCTTAGCTACAATTTTTCTCAAGAACGAAATGGAAATATTATGTCATTAAAAAATTTATCAAAAAGAGGAACAAATTAAGTACCGGCATAGTACTTTCATCCTGACTCTCAACCCAAGACAATGAAATGTTCCGCAGTGTTATTAGAGGAATAGGGAATATATAAAACCCAAACTCGTACACTTACCTTTTCTTTAAAAAATCTACCTTAAGTTAAAAGCTATTGGGACAATGTCAAAATAATAATGACGTAATGTTAAATATTTTTTCTATAATTAGCAAATTGTAAAAAAATTTGAAATGGGAAGGCAACGTGGATAAACGAGCGAAAAATGCAGAATATTAGCAACCGGAGGAGGTAAATTCTATTTTATTTATTTATTTATTTATTTCAGTTACAATAAAGCAACAGCTGAGCAATATTTACAAAACTAATACAGACTTTATATACAGTTATAAACATAATCATTGGAGTTCAAATATGTCGTTAATAACATTAACATAATCGGATAAATCAAATAAAGCATAGTGTCTGTTCACTTCGGCACAAATTCTTCGGAATGGATCGAAATTAATAAAATTTAATCTGTGGAAATTCAGGTATACAGGTTCATAAGATCGAAGTTGTCTGTTAGGGCCATTTGTACATATTTTCCCAAGAAGGCATTCAGAATCAATTTTGCCATGAACCAGGTTGAGGAAGAATTTTATATTAAAAATGATCCTTTTACTTTTTAAAGTAAAAGGAGCCAAGCGACTGCGATGCGTTGGGAGACTCAATTCTGCATTCCACTCAAAATATCGATGACAAAATAGTAAGAATTGTTTCTGAAGTGATTAAAGTTTTTTGATGAAAACATTGTACTGTGGGTCCCAGATTACTGATGCGTATTAAAGTATCGGCCTGACCAAAGACGTGCATAAATTTTTTGTTATATAAGGATCATTAAATTCCTTTGCCCAACGCTTTATAAAACATAAAACACCATTTGCCTTATCAACAGTCGTTGTTACGTGAAAATTAAAACTTAGTATTTTATCAAAACGAACTCCCAAATCTATGAACGGGTCAACTGAGTTTAGTTTTGTGTCATGGATGACATAGTCGTTCGAAGATGGCGAATATCTAGAGAGGATCGTAGACTGACATTTTTTTAGATTTAATTCCATTAAGTTGACATTGCACCATTTGTGGAAGCTATTTAAGTCAGAATGGAGACGCATTCTGTCTTCATTGTTTATGAAGGTTGAGTAGATTTTTACATCGTCGGCATACATAAGGACATTACTATATTGAATAGAGTTTGGTAGATCATTAATAAACAGTATATATAGGAGAGGTCCAAGGTGACTCCCTTGAGAGACATCGGCCTCTTTAGCAAATAAAAAAGACCCAAAAGCGAATAATAAAATCTTCGCTGTAGCGAACAAAAAATTATTGTCAGAACATGTAAAGAAGATCCGTTTCTCTGTGGATCAAATCTAACATACATTGCGGATATTACTACTGTACAGAAAGTCTGAGGACACACAATCAGGAATGTACTCCATAGGAATAATTTGAACGATAGAATAGTCAGGAGATGTACCTGCTTAGCAACAAAAATGACAATAATCGCTTAAAGTGTGACGTCGTGGTTATTGTATAATTGTCACATGTTATGGCTAAAACTTCACAGAGTGCCGAAACTAATCCTTTCGAGAACATTTGGAGATACCACCGTAAAAAATTGAGAAAACATCACATTTTATCAAAAAAAAAAAAAAAAAACTGACGATGGAAAGTATACTTAAGAGACTCTAGTGTTTCCAGCTAAATGACACTTGAAATAAAGCTTAAATGCCCTCTAAAATCCACAAACAGACTACCGCAATTCGGTTGACAATAATTTCAGTAGCTACAATGAATCTGTTTTCTGTGTGTACTAAAATGAAATCGAGTAACAGACCTGTATGGCCTTTGATAATTCATGGGATTTCCTGATTGGATGTGTACGAATACTTTTTGTGGCACTTATAGTTGACATACGTCGTTTTTAGCGTTGTAAATAAAAAAAAATTGAGGAGAGAAGTACCGCCATTTCTTTAACAATTAAAATTCCCAGTGTGTCTATGGTAAGAAGTTCGTAATTCTAAATATTTTATTAAAATTTTTATTATTATTAAAAATTTTCATCTTCAAGTGTTTCGATAAATTTATACTATGTGCGATGAAGACACGGAAGCTGAAAGGAGATCTCAAGTTTTAATAGGTGTAGAACGAAATTTTGTCGCTGCTTTACAATCACAATCAACTGATATCATCATTTAAGATTGCTGTGCAGAATATGCTGAAGGAGCATTATATAATTGTTGTTTACTCAGATCGCACTCCACTTGGAGAACTTTAGAGATATAACGCGCCTATTGAGAATGAAATTGCAGCACTAACTGTTGATTAAGAATGACTTGGTAACCCTTGCGAGACATGTGTGAAAATTATAAAATCTTGCGAAAAATGTATGTTTTATGTGATAGTTGGCAACCCTCCAATTAAAATCACTTTGGCAGTTCTAAAAAACAAATTAAATCAGTTCTTTTTAAAAATTACAAAATTCACAGAAAAAATGGAAACATGAGGTGTGCGGTAGGCAAATGCAAGGAAAGCAATAGTAAAAGAAAAAAACAAATGAGAAATTGTGCGAAAAACTAACATTTTGGGTGTTTTTAATGAAATGATTTTTAAAATTAAATGGCGCAGATTTTTTGGCTTACCAGCGGATATTTGCAAAAACATTCGTTAGAAGCAAAATGAAGAAGTAAAAAAACTTTTTTTTAGATTTAGAATGTACTTTAGAATAAGGTTACTAAATAATAAATTGTGCCATTGTTACAGTGTTATTGTTTATACAGGGTGAGCCAAGTTTGACTGACTGATTTGAAATGCTTATAATTTTTGCATTTTCAAATTTTTTTATTTAATTTTTTTTGCAAATTAAAGTATAAATTATAAATTTTTTTAAACTAAGTATGAAAAATTACATCTTTTAGATGGAGTCCATTTTCCTGTTGGCAGTTAATGGCTCTACTCAATACATTTTGCATTACGTTGCGCAACGTTTCTGACTGCAATTGAGCAATTTCTATGCGAATATTCTGCTTTAGCTCCTGAATATTTTGTGGTTTATTGAAGTTAACTCGTTCCTTCAAGAAACCCCACAGAAAAAAATCTGGGGCCGTCAAATCTGGAGAACGAGGTGGCCACGCGAAATCTGCACTTTTTTAAATTATTCGGTCTTCGAAAAGTGCTCGTAGAATTGCCATTGTGGCTCTTGCGGTATGAGCTGTAGCTCCATCATGCTGGAACCATATGTTACGTTTATTGAGAGTTATCGGACGTAAAAAATTTTCCAACATGGTCCGGTATACCACTCCAGAGACGGTTTGTGGCTCATTAAGTTCATTTTCGAAGAAATATGGACCAATAAATTTATCAGCCATGATTCCACACCAAACAGTGCATCTGACAGGGTGTAATTGTCGCTGATGCAATGCTCTCGGATTCTCTGTACCCCAAATTTGGCAGTTCTGCTTATTCACATATCCATTTAAATGAAAATGTGCTTCATCGCATTTTCTGTCGCTAGCAAAACCAATCTATTGGCATATTGTAGCCGTTGTGGTGCATTCCTCGGCAATAATTCTTAGGCCAATTGAATTTTATATGGAAACATCTTCAGATCAATTTTTAGAATACGTCGTAGCGATGTTCTGGAAATGTTCAATTGAGTAGCTCGTCGACGAGTAGACACAATTGCATCCGTGTTAACACTTTCTCGTACAGCTTCTATAACTTGTTCATTGCGAACAGGACGAACAACATTTCTTCGTAGTTCATTACCCACTAACCCAAATTCTCAAAACGGGTCATTAAGCTTCTTATCATGTTTACACTGGGAGCCTCTGCAGTATTAAAATGCTGACGGTATTTTCTTTGCGTTGTAACAATTGATCGTCCGGAAACATAATAAAATTCAACAATTTTTACACGTTCTTCCACTGAGTATGATGACATTATAAAATTTTATAAAATTCTGTATTATCTGCAAAAAAAAAAAATAAAAAAAATAAACAATACAAAAATTATAAGCATTTCAAATCAATAAGTCCAAGTTGGCCCACCCTGTATATAAACATACACATAAATATAACAGTTTGTCAGCTGAAAATTATTAGCCAATAGGAACGCAGTTTGCTTGACGTCACAAGGCCAACAGGTGCAGAAAATTTTAATATTGTCAGCGTGATGGCGTAATCCTCTATTTTATCATTCTTGCTGTTGATAACCAACTCACCACATGATATTGTTATTCAATACTGTTATTCGATGGTTATAATTAAAGTTTGAGAACAAACTTTACGATAGAATCGTTTTTCTCTAAACATTTCTTTTTCTACATGTTCTCTCCATACACTTTTTTATGTATATGCGCGAGCAAGCGAACATAAAAATATGTCGCATTTTATTTGCAATATTTTTTTATATATTCTGAATTAAGAGCAACCTTATCTTATCATCAACCAATCGAAAGTTCTCAAAGTCGAGCCAAAGTCGCAAAATATTATATCCATTGACTTCTTTCAGGTCAGAGTGTGAGAATATTTCCCCATTGTTCCCCTCTTCTGAATATTTTCACCCTATGACTTCAAAGAGGATAATAATCAACATTTTATGCATTTTATGAACACAGCACTTTGAGACCTTTCGATTAGTTTTGGTTATCATAAAACAATTATTTTACATATGACAATAAATTTTACCATCAAACTTATTGTATGCCTATGGGGAACGTGTTATCACCAACGATTGCGGATAACGTATTGGAATCACTTTTGGACGAGGTAATCACAGAACTTAAAGAGAACAAAGTACAAATAAAATTTCTAACTAAATACGTGGACACCTGTTCGCAATAATCGACAAGTCAAATGAACATAATATTAAAAACACTCAACACGTATCATAACAAAATTAAATTTACTATAGCAAAAGTTATTAATGGAGAATTACCGTAGTTAGATAAGAAAATAATACGAAAAGATTATAAATTTATTACCAATTGGTACACAAAACCGACATCTTCATGTAGAATGATAAATTACAACTCCACACAACCCATGAAAATCAAAATTAATACGGCCACAAATTTTATTGAAAAAAATATTAAATATTAGCAATAAACAATTTGAAAAACAAACCTGGTTAAAATAAAAAAAATATTAAACATGAATAACTTCCTCACTTCTTTAATCAATAATTTAATAAACAAAAATTTAAATAACGGAAAAACGAAACATACGGAGGAAAAACAGGAAAAAAACTTCTTACAGTGTACCTTACATTCACAAATTAACAGAAACAAAAATAATGAAACACGTGATCAACGATGAAAAAGCAACTTGTTATACGTAACAAAAAAAAAAAAAAAAAAAAAAAACAGGACATCCTACATGTTAACAATATCGTATATGAAATTTTATGCCATGGAAATATGAGGGAGAGGTGCAACAAAGTGTACGTTGGAACAACAAAAAGAATGTTAGGGACAAGAATTGCTGAACATGTGATCAACATGTATGTAAATGAAAACAATCATATGGTTAATTTCGACAAAATTTAAATAGTAGATAAGGAGAGGACAGTAATTCAACGCTATATACCTACAAGAAAGTTTATACATAAAGGGTTTTTCAATAAGAGCGCTACAAAAGTTTTTTTTAAATAAAACAAAAACGGTTTTGGATATCAATGAAATTCTTTATTCCTGTGAAAGTACGTTCAATGCCATTATGTATGGAAATCGTTCTATTTAGCATGGCCACCACGGGCACGCTTGCAGAAGTCCAGACGCTGAACCCAATTTTCGACGGTTTTCAAGCATAAATCGGCCGATACTGCTGCAATTTCACGTTCGATATTCGTACGAAGTTCATCAATCGTCGCTGGCTTGTTGGCATAGACCATAGACTTTACGTAGCCCCACAGGAAATAGTCCAACGGCATCAAATCGCTCGACCGAGGCGGCCAATCGAGTGGACCATTTCGTGAGATAACACGTTCTCCAAACTTGGTTTCCAATAAATTGATTGTGACATTCGCTGTGTGGCTTGTGGCGCCGTCCGGTTGGAACCACATGTCCTCCAAGTCCATATCATCCAATTGGGGCCAAAAATATTCGGTTTTCATTGAACGGTAGCGATTCCCATTCACAGTAACGTGCCGGTCTTGATCATCACGGAAGAAGTACGGCCCAATGACGCCGCCGGCCCATAAACCGCACCAAACCATAATTTTTTCGGGATGCAATGATGACTCATGGAGTACGTGTGGATTGCGGTCTGACCAATAACGCATATTTTGTTTATTGACGAAGCCATTCAGCCAGAAATGAGCCTCATCGCTGAAGATTATTTTTCGATGAAAATCCGAATCATTTTCAAGTTGTTGCCCAATTCAGCCAATTCACGAACATACGACGCTTCTGGTGGTCAAACGGCTTCAGTTCTTGCGTCAATTTGATCTTGTAAGGATCTAGGCCAAAAACATTTCGCAAAATTCGCCACAACGACGTCACAGAGATGCCCAACGCTTGAGAACGACGTGTGAGAGACACATTTGGGCTTTCTTCAACTGAAGCCTCAGCGGCAGCAACATTCTCGACACTACGGGCACTTCTTTGTCTCACTGGCACGGCAACATTTTGCACTGTGCCTGTGGATTCAAATTTTTCCACTAGACGCTCAATTGTTGATCTGCTAGGACGATTATGAGGACCATAAATTGGACGTAGCGCTCTTAACGTTGAGGCCATTGACTCCGAATTTCGGTAGTAAATTTTAATAATTTCGACTCATTGGTGGCTCGTATATCTTTCCACCATGCAATGGCAAACCTTACTGAAGAGAAATTTTGAAAGAGCGGCAAGAAATTTGGCGTCGTTTGCTGTCCCTGTCTTTCTACTTTTGTAGCGTCCCTGTTGAAAAACCCTTTACAACAGCGATTAGAATATGCCATGAATACAAGAGAGGACAAAGATAACAATAAGCAGCAATATTGGGTTGCAATAACTTGAAAAAATAGTTAAAGTTCTGTGATGCTAGCATTTGGACTGCTCTGTGATTTCTGTGTACTGTGTTGTTATCATTTATTTGTTAATTTATATTTTTTAGATGAATAAGTGATTATGATTAAAATATGTAATATGGAATCGTAATATAAACTGTGATAAACTAGCATTAAATATGTTGATGTGTAAGCATCTTTACGCTCAGGGGGATAAAAATCTATTTCACATTACAATTACAAGAACAGAGGAAGACAAAAACGGTGTGAGGCATGAGTGTATTGGTGTAAAGATTATTGCAGCTAATTCAACAACCATCAAGTATAACGTTAAAAATTTCACAATATAAACTAATTCAACAACTAACAATATAGAAGTATAACAGCTAATTAAACTAGGCTAAATGTACAACAACTCTAAGTGGCCAAAATATATTGAAGGCAAACTACTTCCAACTTATCTAAAAATAATAATAAACAAATGCTTGCTTTACGTTTATTTTGTAGCCAGATTTTTAAATAAAATCACACTTCTGAGAAGTCTGAAAAAAGCTAACGAAACATGAAAATAAAATGATTTTTATTTGCACTAAATTTGAACATCACTAGCGTAAGGAAACTCTTTCCACAACAATCAATTAATATTAATTTATGAAGTCATTATTTTTGTAGCTGTCTTATAAACTACTTTATTTATTAATACTTGTTAATTTACCTTTAAAAAAAAATTATTTTAAAACTTTTTTATGATAAATCAAAAAATGAAAATATTTTCTTTAGTTATAAATTTATTTTATTTTGGAACATACAAACAACTAAATACAAGAATACTTCTTTATAAAAATTTTAATATTCAATTTCATTTGTTCCCAACATTGGTGACCCCTTCAGTCCGTCAGCGAGGATGAATTTTAGTCGCTACCTTCAGCAACAAACTCACGTGGGGAAATTTAACGAGTTGCTGTTAAAGCTCCACCATTTTGGCGCTCCGATCCATTGCTCTGGTTTAAGCAAATGGAGTCACAATTTTTTATGGCCGGAGTTACTCACGAAATTCCATACTATTGTGGCTTCGACATAATGATTAATCCGCCGACGAACAATATGTATGAAACGCTTAAAACGAGGCTGATTGATTCATTCACTGACTCAGTGGAAAAACGATTACGCAAGCTGCTGAATAGCATTGAACTGGGTGATAGAAAACCTTCCGAACTTCTTATTGAAATGCGAAGTTTAGCTCAAGGAAAGGTTTCTGATGACCTTTTAAAGCAACTTTGGAATCAGCGTCTCCCTTCACAGATGACAGCTATTTTATCCATAAGCGATGGTTCGCTCACTAAGCTTGTGCTTATGGCAGACAAAATTGGCGATAGCGCAGACACCGGTGAAATTAACACAATATCAATGCCAGCACGCAATCACGACCGTTTTGATGATCTCGAGCGAAAAATTGAGAAGCTAGCAGCGCAAATTGAAGCAATTGGACGATCCAGGCCTCGGGAAAAATCAAAAGATTCCAAATTTCGTAAGCGATCAGTTTCCAGAAACAAGAAATCTCAATGCTGGTATCACTTTAAATTTCGTGAGCGTGCACCGAAATTCTTTGATACCCTCAGCTGGGTTTTACGTTTACATTAATATCTCGTCTTATTTCACTATTTATAACAAAAACAAAATATTTTAAAAAGTAAACAATTTGATAAACTTAATACTGTACTATTACAAACATTTAGAATCTTGGCACAATGATGCCCGATTTATCCCATTTTCAACAGCAATCCGCTCGAATTAATGTAAAACAATATAATCATAACTTTTCCTAGGTAGATGGTTTATTTTGTTAATGAGCGTGATTTCAACAGTCAGACGGACAGACGCATAATGCTATATCGAATCAAGTCGTTATGGGGCCGGAAATGCATTTTTTGAAACACTACAAACGGAATAATATATATAAAAAACCCCAGCGTAGCTTGGACTTAATATATGGTGCATTTCTTAGCCCTATGGCACTTGTAGTTTCGGAAATCATTAGGGACAAATAAACGCACCAACGATTTTTTTTATACATACGATAATAGATATTTATACCCTATACCACTATGTGGTTTGGGTATAATGACTTTGTGCTGCTGTTTGTAACAACCAAAAATATTTGACCTAGACCCATCATTAATTATACCGATTGAATCAGAATCACTTTCTGAGTTGACTTAACAATGTCCGTCCGTCCGTCCGTCCGTCCGTCTGTGTGTCCACGTAAACCTTGTAATCAAACTGCAGGTCGCAAATATGAATATATTTTTATGAAATTTGGTATATAAGCTTTTATCGGCCATTAGATGAACGCTATTGAAATTGGTGAGAATCGGTCCATGTTCAGACCTAGCCCCCATACAAATTACCCCTATGCAATCGACATAAATTGCCATAAGATCCAAATTGTTATATAGATCTTACTCAAATTGGGTTTGTATGCGTTCATTACATCCATTAATGAGTAGTCCAAAAATGATCCCTTTGGCCCCATATAGAGTTGCTTCCCGATCTTCACTTAAATCTATTAAAAAACAAAAATATTGCACTGATTCCTCTCAAATTTTCTTTGTATATATTTTTGCAAAATACAAGAGACTTTACCAAACATGACCAGGATCGGTCCATTTTTGGACCTAGTCCCTATATAGATATAGCATCCGATATGAACTTTTTCATATCTGCAGCCAAAAACATTAATAAAAATCCCACTCAAATTTGGTTTTCGCTTATTTTCTATGTCCAGTTAGTTGGCCTAAGAGATAGGGTTTCTAAACGCATGGTATAGGGTATCGTATAGTCGGTCTAGACCGACTATAATTTTCTTACTTGTTTTTTATTGTATTTTTATTTAACAATTTTTTTTTTTGTAAAAACCAATTTAAAATGTCAAACCATACATATAGTAGTAAATATAGCTCAACTGATTTAAGCATATAATTTGGATCCTTCTGAAATTGCTTTGCTTTTTAAAAAATGTGTTTTTATGATTGAGTTAGAAATTAATCGAGCTCAAGGTTTTTATTTTTAATAGAGTTCATATAAATACAAATACATTTGTTTCAAAATTATTTTATATTTTATACTAGAAAATGCTTAAATGATATCACACCTTGCTTGTATTCTCATTAGGTTGGTTTAAGCTAAGGTATATAAATTTATCTTTTTACCCAACAACCTATATACCGCTTTTGTTTATTGATGTGGGTTGGTGACTCCACCTAAAACAGCTGTACAATCTGTCTTGCAGAATATAAGAGTTTCTAACTCAATCATTAAATATAGAAACTAATAAACTTTTATTATTTTTATTTTTTCGTGTAGAAGTAAAATTAATTTTTTGCTTTTTATTTATTTAGATTCATGTTAGATTTCCACTTTTTTCAATTAAGCTAATGTTTCAGATCAAATCAGATTGTCTAAAGTAAAACAATTTGCTGTGAACCACCGAAAAATTCGTAAATACCTCAACTTTTTATATTAAAGAAATGTTTAATTATTTGGGTGCAACTAACAAGCACAGAAGTTTCCCAAAAAAATTTAAATTATAAAATATGTTTTTCAAAAATAATTTTGATTTTTTTATTATTAATATTATTATTATTATTATTATTATTATTATTATTATTATTATTATTATTATTATTATTATTATTATTATTATATATTATTATTATTATTATTATTATTATTATTATTATTATTATTATAAGTATTATTATTATTATTATTATTATTATTATTATTATTATTATTATTATTATTATTATTATTATTATTATTATTATATATTATTATTATTATTATTATTATTATTATTATTATTATTATTATATATTATTATTATTATTATTATTATTATTATTATTATTATTATTATTATTATTATTATTATTATTATTATTATTATTATAAGTATTATTATTATTATTATTATTATTATTATTATTATTATTATTATTATTATTATTATTATTATTATTATTATTATTATTATTATAAGTATTATTATTATTATTATTATTATTATTATTATTATTATTATTATTATTATTATTATTATTATAAGTATTATTATTATTATTATTATTATTATTATTATTATTATTATTATATATTATTATTATTATTATTATTATTATTATTATTATTATTATTATTATTATTATTATTATTATATATTATTATTATTATTATTATTATTATTATTATTATTATTATTATTATTATTATTATTATTATTATTATTATTATTATTATTATTATTATTATTATTATTATTATTATTATATATTATTATTATTATTATAATTATTATTATTATTATTATTATTATTATTATTATTATTATAAGTATTATTATTATTATTATTATTATTATTATTATTATTATTATTATTATTATTATTATTATTATTATTATTATTATTATTATATATTATTATTATTATTATTATTATTATTATTATTATTATTATAAGTATTATTATTATTATTATTATTATTATTATTATTATATATTATTATTATTATTATTATTATTATTATTATTATTATTATTATTATTATTATTATTATAAGTATTATTATTATTATTATTATTATTATTATTATTATTATTATTATTATATATTATTATTATTATTATTATTATTATTATTATTATTATTATATATTATTATTATTATTATTATTATTATTATTATTATTATAAGTATTATTATTATTATTATTATTATTATTATTATTATTATTATTATTATAAGTATTATTATTATTATTATTATTATTATTATTATTATTATTATTATTATTATTATTATTATTATTATTATTATTATTATTATTATTATTATTATTATTATTATTATTATAAGTATTATTATTATTATTATTATTATTATTATTATTATTATTATTATTATTATTATTATTATTATTATTATTATTATTATTATTATTATTATTATTATAAGTATTATTATTATTATTATTATTATTATTATTTGAATAGTGACAAATAGCTGAAATAAAGAAAAGTGAAAAAAGTGCTTTAGTGTTTAACATAAATAAAAAATATTCCTAAATCAATATCAAATTATTTGCCTTATTTAAATTTGTATTCTATTTTATATATATACTTTTTCAAACAAAAGAAGAGATTATTTAATTATCCCGCAATAATGAGTAAACAAAGCGAATATCTCTCAATTTCAATTGCTGTTTGCAATGCATGTAATAAATCTTTGCCTATATCGGGAGACTATATTAAGTGTCATAACTGCGGTTGCAAATACCATTATTCTCCGTGCGCTACACTATCTGAGTCGACATACTCAGGTATGAATGCCGATAAGAAAGCGTCGTGGAGGTGCCATAAATGTAGAGGTGATCGAAACAGGAGCAAATCGCCTAATAATCTTTATCAAGAAATTATGCATGATGACCGCCAACATCAGGTGCAACAAGATGAACAAACAACAAAAAAACAGCAAAGAAGTGATGAAGATGATGGTCATCAACTTGAGACTAACGCCAACAATAAAAGATTTAAAGATTCCATTTACATAAACACATTAAATACTAATATGTCTGAGCTTAAATCTGACTTATTATCTTTCAAGTCAACTGTCGCAAACGACTTAAACGATATAAAGGCCAGTATTAATTCAATAAATAATAACATTATAACTACTCAAAACACATTTAGAGAAGAGATGTCAAATGCATTTCTAAAGTTAACTGAAACTTTGTCTACTTTAGCAACACAGGTCAGTGAACTCAAAAAAGAGAATATTGAAAAAGACATACGCATACAGAGAATGGAGACTAAAGTAAATACTTTGGAGCAACAATTAATCAATAAGAACGTAGAAATTAAAAATTTTAAGGATAAAAACATCACAGCATTAGATGCAATAAAAACCATCGCCGCCTCTGTTAGTGTTGACATAAAAGATTCGGACATAAGCAATTCTTATAAAATAAAAAAGAATGAAAATATTATTGTTGAGTTTTGCTCACTAAATAAAAAGCAAGAGTTTATGTCAAAGATACGTGGTCACAGACTGAAAGGAGAATTATTTCAACCCAATGCAAACAACAACGATGCTTTGAACCCAACAAACCAAAACAACTATATATATATTAATGACCAATTGACTCCTAACAACCGTAGGCTTTTATGGCAAGCAAAAACAAAAGCCAGGGAATTAGGGTGGAAGTTTATATGGGTCCGTAATGGTCATATATACGCTAAAAAAACAGAAAATTCAACAGTTATTTTAATATTAAACTCCAGTGATATTGAATTTATCGCTTAATTTTTCAATGTTCTTTTTTTCACAACAAAATACAATAAAGACAATATAAATATATTAATATAAAAAAAAATGGATAACATCACATCAGAAACACTTGAAAACTTCAATCAAATAAAATCAGAAATAATAAGTTATCCCCTTTCATTGATTTTCTTAAATATTCGTTCTATGCGCACAAACTTTAACTCTTTTCTGGCAACAATTAACTACATATTAAACAACATCAAAATAATTGTACTCGTTGAAACAAACATAAACCATAACGAATGCTCTTTTTATAATATAAATGGATTTAACGCAACCTTTATGAACAGAGAAGGAAGATGCGGCGGAGGTATTGCTGTTTATATTAAAGATAATATTCAATTTTCTGAGATAGAAGTAAACACAACTTCTTTTGAAATAGTAAATATAAACATAAAAACAACAAAAAACATTTCACTCTTTGCTATTTACAGACCACCTTCACAAAATGTAAGCTCTTTTATAAAAGAGTTAGATGAAATAATAAAAACAAAAAATAAACAAAAAAATGTAATTGTTGTTGGTGACGTTAACATTGATATATTGAAAGAGAATGCATCAGCCAATCTTTATCTTGATATGCTAGCATCTAATGGTATGCAAAGTATGATAAACTCTTGCACAAGAGAAGATTTAAATATAAACTCACAAACATGCATTGATCATCTCCTTGTTAGGTGTGAACACATACACACACATGCATATGCATCGATAGTCAAAACAAAAATCTCTGATCATTTTGCTCTCATATATTGCGTCTCAGAGCCTAATGAAATAATTGAAGTAAGCAAAGGTATTACCCAACAAACAAAAATATGTAACACTAAAGTTAATCGTCAAATAAGAAATACAAATTGGCAAGATATAATAAATTTGACAAACCCAAATGAAATATTCAATGCAATACATAATAAATTCAATAATATATATGAAAATTCAAAGTTAATTGCAACTAAAAAGAAAAACAGAATATCTAATCCGTGGATAAACGAAACATTAAAAACAAATTGTGAAATCAGGGATAAACTTTATAAGAAATGGTCTAATAATAAAAATAATAAAAAATATGAATATGAATACAAAAAATTTAGAAATTCATTAAATAAAAAACTAAACTATGCAAAAAATGAATATTATAAATCAAAATTTATAGAAAACAGATATAATATTCGTATTACGTGGCAAATTATAAATGAAATAATAGGCAAAAAGTCAAATAATATTGATGAAACTTTAATAAAAAACTTTAAAAACATGAATCTTGACGAAATTAGTAACAATTTTGCTCAAAACTTTAAACAAAATGTTAAAAATATTTTACATGAATGTGACATTAAAACATTAAATCACTCTCATATAGAGATAATGAATTCTTGTTATTTACGAAATACACACAATGAAGAAATTTTTAATATAATTAATAAACTTAACATCAAAAAAAGTGCGGGCTATGATGGCATCAGGCCAATAGACTTGAAAAATAATTCAGAAATTTTAACACCGGTAATAACAAATCTAATTAATGCTATTATTAATACAACAATAGTACCAGAAATTTTTAAAATTTCATACATTCGCCCAATATATAAGAATGGCTCCAAAGCGGACTTTAAAAATTATAGACCAATCGCCATTTTACCGGTAATTGAAAAGATAATGGAGGAAATATTATGCAGAAGAATTACCGAATACACAAGAAAACACAATATCATTAGTGAAAATCAATTTGGATTCCAAAAAGGGAAAAACATCAATAAGCTGCTTGGCAACTTTTCACATTTTATCAACGAACAACTGAGTAAAAATCATCATTGCCTAACTTTATTCGTAGATTTTAGCAAGGCGTTTGACACCCTTTCTCATGAGAAGTTACTCATAATGCTAGAGAGG